>NQII01000280.1:327743-507382 GCA_002778355.1 Clitarchus hookeri | reverse complement strand
AAATCTTATTTAAGCAATAAAAAGCGAGATATTCGCGAAAAACCGATTTTTATGACCTTTGACCTTCAATATCTTAAGACGCGGACACGGTAACATTGGTGACTTTTGAGACAACATTAAGAACGACAAAACAAAGGCTTATACCAATTTACAGCTTATTATCTTTCATTCCGAGGTTGACCCCCTTTGTTTACCTAATATGACTGGGCTAGTATCTATAGCCCTTATTAACAGAAGTATACAGAATCATTTCCACCAGGTAGGCTTGATACAAATCGTGAAGTCCAAATATAAGTACTCTCCTCCGGAAATTTCTTCGTGCTGGCTGGTGCAGCTCAGCTGCAATCACTGCACGAGACATTTTTAGTACATGTATCCTCCTTCACGCAATTCTTCCATGATATTCACTATCTCATTCGTGTGTGCATAATTGCCTGCCTGTTGAGATGCCACGAGTAGTCGAAGTCTTGCTACAAGCTCATTTACATCGTCCCAGTACACATATTCGAGCTGACTGCCCCCATCAAGCTTCGAAGCCAGCCCCGAGCCACTAGCTAGACCTACGTCCGGAAACAAATCAGCAATAATGTTGAATTTCGGGTGTGACTCATTCTTATATGTGTTGGCAGTTATGTCATTATCGGTTAAATGTGCGCTCGTGTAACTAAGCAGTTTTTTGTATTGGTGAAGAGCTTCTCTCGAAAACTCACCAGGTCTGCATTTGAATAACAGACCGTAGATGCCTGGAGACGCACGTATTACTTCATTGACAATTTCTATATAATCATTGGGTAGAAAAAAATATTTGCTTATTCCTAAAATACCATTTATTATTCCTCCTATAAACACCGTAAATCCCATAATTAAAATGGGTCGTATGAGAAGTGAGATAATTACGGACAGTGTCCGAGCGCAAGTGAGAACTGCCCTTTTTCCTACATTTCCATTCAGCCAAAGATACATTATCATCGTTGTCGACCTCTGGAAGTGGCTTTAGTTTGACATCCGGGTTAGTCTTCACGTTACCGACAGGTGGAACAGTTTGCCCCTGTAATGTATCCATCTGGGATGTGAGCAGGTGGAAGGCCTCTTTCAGTACGGCATCATGCTCCATACGCGCCCGCTATACTGTAAGTACTTATCACGCACACTTGCAATGTCACTGCGTAAATCCTCGATGGCAGCAGCCATTATACTAAATAAAAAAGTGAAATGTTCATACTATATATATTAGACAATGAATCTATGCACAATCATATTGATAATTTTATCTTCGAATGTATTAAATTTCTGGAGGACCACAGTAAGCACGTGCTCGCAATGCATCCATTTTTCATCGTCCGTGTGCAAATAATTTAAATAACGAACAGTCCCATGGCTGATAAGTTCCTCAATATCCTAAAGTTCCATACTCAAAGTTCCGTCACGTCTTTCCAGTTCTTCGAGCATATTTGTAATAAGTTTAATAGTCATACCTTCGAATATCGAGCTGACTTTTGTTTCTAATTTGCCTATGCTTGCTAACTGCGTGCGTAATGTATTTTAGCATAGCCGAACCTGTCCCTGATGCATTAAGGTGATCGACTATTTTCGCGGAAAGGATTGCAAAACACTTAATGTCGACCTGCTCGAGCTTTGTCTCAACTGCTGTGAGCTTGGCTTCCACGCCACTCAGCTTGTCTGCACTCTCGTTCGCTTCACATAGATTATCCCTCAATGTCGCCGTGAGGGTTGTAAAGACCTATAGTCAACACGTTCGCCCAAATCTACAAGCTGTGCTTCTACGGCAGGCAACTTGCCTCCCACTATGCTTCGCATATTATTAGTTTAAGTCTGAAAATGTTTAGTCACTGTTACGGACAACGTACTGACGGCATCGAGGTTCGATCCTAACTTCTTACTTATTACATCCAGTGTAGCCTTGTCGAGAGCTAACGGGTGTTGTCCGAGAAAAATATCACGACATCTCACCAAGGGGGGAGGGGGGGTCGAAAAATCATCAAAATCGCCTCACGTAATTTATGGACGCTCCCTTACGGATGGTATCTGTTTCCATGCTAAATGTGAATAGCGCTCTACTAACTTATCTCGGAGACTCCCACAATTTCTCTTGAGCTAAGATGTGGGCTGTGAGCAAAAGCTGCCAGAACATCTCCTTTATTCACCTGCTAGTTACAAGCTTGCCCCGTACCCTCTCCATAGGATTCCATTGCCTTTTCAATAACAATTTTCTCTAAATTCTCAGAATTGTCGTGTGTGATGGACAATGCCTGTCAGGAGACCTTTGTGCATATAACTCCACTGTTCTTTTGGCGTTCTTTCTGCATTCTCTGTAAAGACGTAGTATATCAAGTTTCTCTTCGTGAAAGACATTGTCGTTACTCTGTACAGTACTGGACTCATTAGCGCTACACAGATAAAATACTAAGATGCATTGCTGCACATTCTCTCTGCCCATTATGATGGTGACACTGTGACCCAGCATACCCTTATGAGTTCCATGAGTGTCCCTCTGGTGCTACGTGACAGTTCCTTGTATCACGAACTTCCTTGTGTTTTGTCAACTCGCCTAATGCATACAAAGCAGAGAAATCCAATTTTTAAGTATTCTGTTTCTCCGCAATTACTGGCCGAATTTCTCAGAGCGATACACCGTTGCATTCCTCTTTCATTTCTGTGATGCTAGTAGAAAAAATCACTATGGTTTCATTTTAAAAAAATAAGTTGATATCAATATCTCGCCACTTAAAGAATGCTCTGATAAGACGCGGCACATCATCTTGTGAGGACTTTGTTGCAATTCACCATGCTGAAAGCAGAATAACGATATCTTCAATTATTCTGAATGTATCTGAGGTCAACATCTTAGGTTAGTCGGCCTGTATTTTGATCGCTTCAGCACCTAGTGATTCACAGTTGACAAGAAAACAAAATATAAAAAAGAAGTGAAGTAATATTTTTACTTTGTATAATTGCTAATAAAATTTATACATCCAGGTCTGTACATTTTTTTAAATGAAATTTTATTTTAGTAATATTTCTAACAATTGCATATTTCTTATACACGCATGGGTGTAGTGAGGCCCTTGGTCGAGGATTTCATAGGCTGGAAAACATATCTGAGAACCGGAAACTGTAGCGAGGATGTTACCCATGCAGGTAAAGTAGTCCGCTCCACCACCTTTCTCATTTTTGGTGAAGATTGGCACATAAAACCACCACTGAAAAAGTGGGGTGAAGAGATTTGGGGCGGCTCTTATTATCAAAATATTGAGAGCCGATGATGGTAAAGTGGGGTGAGTATGGAGTAGCGCTGGAATGTAGGGGCGAGGGAAACTGCTAATCCTGGAGAAAACCCATCTACCAACAGCATTGTCCGGCACTATTCCTACATGCGAAAATCCGGGACCGACCCCCCGGGAATCGAACCCGGTTTGCCTAGGTGGGAGGCGAGCAGTCTAAACACTAGACCAGCACGGCTCCTACCACTGAACTAAAAAAATGTTCATGGTATATATAAAAACACCGGAATATTTTTCCATGGTATGTATAACATCATTGGAAACTTTTTCTCGTTTTACACATAATAAAGTATTAATAAAAAATGTATTTTAGGAAAAAACTTTTGTGTTTTATTTGATGAATTGATATCCTATTTTTTTTGTATTATTTATGTATATATTCTTCATGAAAATAAATAGTCTTGTTTCTCACACAGAAAATCTCATTATATATACAGTAGAATCCCGATAATTCATATTGTCAAGGGACTGAATGTTAAATATGAATTATAGAGATATTCAAATTAGCGGGATTACCAATAATCGGGAGCAAAAAAAAAGAAAAAATACATAATAACGAGATTAGCATATTTGCATTAATATGTATTGATAAACGTATGGCTACATATGTATACATATGCATATATAAATCAATAATTACATCACATTAAAAATTTACATTTAAAAAAATCTGTAATTTTCTTTTGGTGCAAGCCTTGTCAAGCATGTTCAAAGCAGAAAATACTTAATCGCCAATGTCTGATTTCGCTAAGAAATGGTGCACGTTGTTGATGTATTGTTTAGCCACTTTAGGTGTAATTGTCGGCACATCATCTTCGTCATCACCTTCACCATCAATGTCCTGAGATGGAGCCACAATTTCGTCATTAGTTAGAATCCCCACTACCGCTAGGCCATCACGAAAATTGACGAAATCTTCAAACGTTATAGAATTTTCTTCATTTTGAGGAAGATGATTCCAATTCACAGGGCATTCTAAGTCTTGTTCAGTAACTGCTGATGAAAGGTTCACCTTTGTGATTCCACAAGCACGAAAACATTTTTTTATTGTGCTTTCACTAACACTTTGCCACGCCTTTTGAGAAATGTTCATGGCTGAAAATAAGGTGATTTTATGATCCTTCCCATCCTCGATGCTGTCAAAGAGTTGCATCACTATTTCATTGAGGTAAAAGGTTTTGAACGTTTTAATTATGCCCTGGTCTAGCTAGAGGCTGCAGCTTAGAAGTAATGTTGGCAGACAAAAACACAACGTTAACATGACTAAGCGGTGGGGTATTGTTGTGGGCTGTACAATTATCCATGAAAAGCAGAATTTTTCGCTGCCTTTTCTCCATATCAGCATTCACTGATTGTATCCATTCCTTGAATAATTCACCCGTCATCCACGCTTTTTTGTTTGCACGATAGGTCATCGGAAAAGTTTTTATGTTTTTATAACATCTTGGTTTGGCTGATTTGCCTATCATGAGTGGTCTCAATTTCTCAGATCCATCCATGTTGGCGGCCAACAATATGGTTACACGTTCTTTAGTATTTTTTTCCGCCATGACACTTTTCTTCCTTAAAACACATTGATCGGTTGGGGAGACACTTAAAAAATAACCCCGTCTCATCGGCATTAAAAATGTGGTTGGGCTCATAAGAATTGATTATTTCTCCCAATTCCTATTTCCACTCAGAACAAACGTCGGCCGATACACTCACACTTTCCCCACTAAGCTTCTTAAATTTTATGCGGTGCCTTTTTTTAAACCTATCAAACCAGCCATCACTTGCACGAAAGTCTTTAATTCCCATTTTTTCTGTGAAAACATTTGCTTTTTCTCTTAAAATGTTTCCTCCAACTGGTACATTCAAATTTTGTGCTTGCGCAAATCTGTTTTTTAAATTCTCTTCTAGTTGTGGATACTCGCCAATCTTAAAGCTCTTTACTTTGCTGTACGATGTCTGGGAGGCGATTTTGTCCTTGTTCTTCAGAATTGAGGTTATTGTGGAAGGAGGAACGTTATAACGTTTTGACACGTCAATTTGTTTATCATCACCGGCCACTGCGTTAATGATTTAGTTTTTTTCTCTAATGGAAAGACACTTATTAGCTCTTTTTGGAGGCATGGCTAAGACCGAATTGACTAACTTTTCATTCGCTCTGCTCCTTCCTACCCTCTCATAACCCTAGGCCGGACACCAAGGCGCCTCTTAGTTCTGGGAATCACAGACACATCGCTTCACAGCCTACCTGGCGTCATTACCTGCCCTTCAAACCCTCCTACATCCCTCAGTACCCTTCCAGTCTTTTTTACCTTGCCCAAATTGCATAAATCTAGAGCTGGTGTACAGTTTAGGGTTACAAACATTACGAGCTAACGAGATTTTTAAGTTGGAAATAAGAATTATAAGACGTTTTAATTGAGCTCGAGCACCAAAATAAATACGTATTATCGAGGGGACCGGAATGCATTGTTTTTTTTGCGAATTAAAGGGATTTTCTCAAGGGACCAGCAAATTTGCACGAATTAGCGGGATATACGAATAATCTGGATGCGAAATATCGGGATTTTACTGTATATATATATATATATATATATATATAGTGAATTTTTCTGTGTGGGAAACAAGACAATTTATTTTTATAAAGTAATAAAGTATGCTTAAAAATGTTTTCAAAGGAAATCGTTACCGTACACACATCAAAATTATTATTGCACTGCCTGGATTACTAAATTACTCGGTTGCTCATGGTCCAAGAGAAAGTAGGTATAGGATAAAAATATACACTGCCTGTACAGAGTACAACACCTGTTATTCCAATTCCTCTTTGTAATGTGCCTACTATCCCATCGAACATCCTTCTTGAGCACTCAGTTTACAGGCGGGGCAAAACTTCTTTTGAAGTGTGTGCTTTTAGTGAATCTGTGATGAATGCCTATAAAAATTCAAATGTGATGATATAGTTGAAAAATTAGTAGCAAATAGGTGAGTTTGGAAATACACCATGTACAATAATAATTATTAAAAAATAAATCCTTAATTCACATCTATGTAGGTATGATTTAAAAGTTTAAAATTATAATTTGTATTTTTAATTTTACCCTTTTTGCTGATTCTTGTAATGGATAATTTTTTTATCGTCATACATTCTTTATATGTATCATTTAAAACCCCGCACCATCACATCTTTCGATAGCTTGGTTGGCTAAATGTTTGCTCGGCGACCCTGTCGTCATCATTTTGCGGCTCCACACCTCCATACAAAAAAAATAATATTTCCTTTACCACAAATATGAACATAAGGATGAGAGTCCCATATACAACTCGTACTTTGACTTATTTTATGGTGAGCTACGCTCCTAGCGGCCATAAACAAACATGACAACACCACTGCACTCTATTTGACGACTGTAGAAACAAATATTGTACCCTACAGCAGATAGTACCAGCGCACCCAATGGGATGTTAACAAAGCTGGCGGTCGAGTCGAGTGCACTTGGCAAGTGTAAATAAATCGTTGTCGAGTTGAAACAAGATGGTGGCCGAAAAAATTACATAAAAACTAAATGGCAAATGGAAACAAAATGGCGAACCACCAACTGTCAAGGTCAAGGACATCCAAGATGTAATCTAAGAGGGCTGATAGATTCTCCAGTCCTCAGCTCCCTGTCGTTGCGCTTAGACTCTGCCACATCTATCTATCTTTATGGTTACTTGTGCAAGGGAAATAGCAATGTTGTGGGATTTTATATGCCCATATAGTAACGTTTAAAGTGTTTGAGAGAAATTGGGTTAAAAAAATATTCCAATTCGCCCTGTGTCAAAATTTTGAAATAATAATTGAAAATATAAATTTTGTAAAAATTGCATGCATATAAGTTATTGTTAAAAAAATTAAAGGTTCAACACAAAATAACGTATAACAAGTATTTGTTGCTAATGAAAAATTTCTTTAAGTATATAGGTATCAACCTATAAAATATATATAAAGTGGTTAATATGGAGTGTGTATTTAGTCAAACTCTAAAGAGAGGCATATATGGTAATTAACATTAAATAATAGTCATATGAAAACAAAAAAATAGCAATGTTAGGTATTATCTGCTGGGAAAAAATTTACAAAAAGTTGTCCAAAATATGACCGGCGAATGGATGTATGCCCAGCGCGGGAAAATTCTTCCATTTTTCTTAATATTTTCAAAAATGCAGGGGTACTTTCATGGCAAGGTTAGGGAATGGGTAATCAGGTTGAGACATGCATCCTGGCCGACCAATGGCATTGTTGAAGATACCATCGTCGGTTTATTTGTAGGACGATATTGCCCAGATTCATAAGTGCTTACATACTATTTGATTAACTAAAATGCTGGAATACAAAAGTGAATAAATATTGAACCATCGCCCAAGGCTGTAGTCAGCCAGTGATGATTTTGAAATAATACTACCTTAATTTCATCATCGCTGTATTTGTAGGTTGAAATCTTTGTCATGCCAGCCAGAAAATGCCCTGCAGTGAAGTCATCTTTATTTCGTTGGTCGGTTGCTGGGGAGCACTGGTGTAAAACATCTGTAATGAATATGGAGGCAAAATCCCCATCTTCAGCTTCACCATAAATTAAGCCAATCTCTTGTGAAGCACGACACAGAAGTGTGGAAGATAGTGTTGTGCAACTTACTAATAATATTCGCTATAGCATAATTGTAGCCATTAACTACTCATGAAACCCACACGTACATGGCCACCTGGTTCGCCCAAGAAAAGTGTTGAGATGTTTGCATACATGCACGCTGCTGTCACCGGGTTGGCTGGAGCGGTTGGCGAGGTGGGGTTTGTCTCCTTTGTCATTTGCGCATAAAAAATGGCGCTGTTACTTACCACGGCGTTTCCCGACAGGAGTAGTGATGCTGAAATTTCTATCTACCATCAAAATTAATCTTTTGAATACTAATTAACGTACCACATTGTCGCTCGGTAGGGTTCAGGACTCGAAGATATGAGGGAAATAATGTGAGGGAAATTACTCATGATAAATGTTGAAAGACTTTTAGAAAAATATACGTTGGGATATTTTGAAAATTTTGGTACATTTTGGAGTTTGGGGTGAATTTTTGAGCAATATCTGATTTTAATTTAGTTCTAATTAGCAGAAAAACACGCTTGGCCCAGGGAGTTGAGATTGAATACTCTGGCGATGCAAAGTTCAGAATTTGTGCATATGATCAAGGTAGGTTGTTGGACTTTCTCTATTGCGTAAAAAAAAAAATACTGATATAACTAGTTAGCCTTATTCCCTTTAAGTAGATGCAAATAATGTTCATGAAGTTCTAGAAATCTCAGATGGTAGATAGGACTTTACGTCTTGTTGATAGAGAAATTGTTAGAGATGGAACAAGAAACACGTAGTGAGACAATTACAATCTCACATGTGCCTCACCTGGGAATTGAAAACAGAACCCCTAGTAACATAAGCTGACATGCAACCAGCTGCATTACAGAAATACAATTAGGTGCAGCAACTTAGGTTGTAATCAGTCTAATGTTTTGGTAGACAGGGTTTACTAACATAAATTTCACAGGTATGAAATTTTGAAAATAAGTATGCGAGACACTAAACAAAATAATATGAAATTTACATAGATTACAGTAACATTACTTATGTGCAAATTTGGTGTTAAAATATTTGTTACAGAAATAGGGCATAAATGTTTAATTTATTCATACAGCACTATCTTGCAAAAAAAGGTGGGCAAATGAGACTCTTTAATGTGCATTTAATGTTTCTTATGGATACTGTCAGCATACAAAGTTTGGTTGAGGTTTGTTAAATTATTTAATAGTAAACTAAATTATTTGTATTACCACCATTCAAAAAATGCCTGACCCACTAAAAACTTTCAATTTTACATGACCTAATGAAAATTTAGGTGCAAATTGGTTAAATGGTCCGAGAGATATGCCATAAAAGCCCCATTTACTCTTGTGTTGTCTTCATTAGTGTTGGACAGAAAGGTTATGTATTGTTACAAGAATGCCTCAGGGGCGTATCCAAGTTCGTAAGTGATGGAGTTCTTAAAAAAATAAAATTAATTAATTAAATAATTACATTTATTCTCAATGCTACAAACAGTCAACCATCTATTATTTACCAGTCTGAGCATCCTATTAACTCTTATTCTTATTGAGCACAATATTTAATTACTATCTCCATTACATTTAAAGTCTTTATCAGAGTCTCTACTCTTGCTATTGTCCCTTAAAATGCTTTAGTTATTTCCACAAGTTTATTTAAAACTGTCTATTTCCATTGTCCCAAATGTCTTGTCACTCACGCATCGAGTCAACCGTCCTTCAGATCAGTCCCATTCTTCACTGCACACAAGTTCACCAACGCACTCTCGCAGATCGCTGCAGTCACCCCTTGATGCTCCGGAATCGCCCAACTGTCGCTTAAGGTCGCACGAGACGCCAAATTCTTGGTTCTTAATCACTCTCTCCTCAAAGGCCCGCATGTGGTATTTATACTTGAGGTAGGTGCCGTCTAGAATGTCCTCGGCAATCCAAGTTGTTCTGGGAAAGTTTATGGTGATGACGACATTCCTGCATTGTAATTGGATACATATGGGCTTCTCAGGGTCAGCGAGGCGCGATAAGTTTAACAGCGTGTGCAGCGATGTCCTGTATTATAGGTCGCTCGCTTCGTCTAACGTTATAAACATGACCGCCACCTCTCGGTGCCTTCCCAAGCGAAGGAAACACTGGGCAGTGACATGCAGCAGTATTATCACCTTCGATGTTTGATATGTATACTGCCAGCATTTAAAGTTTGATTTAAATTATTTGGAACATGTAGCATACTAACCTAAAATGTGGCTTTTCCTTTAAGTCATACAAATTAAGATGCCTCACAAAAGTAAAACTTGTCACCTGAATTTGGTGGATCCAGTTGATTGTTTCCCAATGTATGACAAAAACTGTGTTTTTTGTCATGATATCTTACAAATTAACAAACAAAAGAGGCTATATATTAGAAATTTTGTTGCTTGTAATACACACTTTGAGCATACCAAGTGTGATCAAAATTAGTCAAACCGCCACTTTGAAAATAAATTCCTTGTCAATTTAAATTGCATTTTAACGTGGCATGCTCACAGTTATAGCCGGCTTTAAGTTGCCACTCTGCTATAACTTACCACTCGACTAGCTCAAGACGGAGTAACACAAGACTCTTTAAAATGGACGCCAATTAAATATGAAATAAAGTCAAGTTCTGGTTTTGTTTTGATCCATACTTTTATTTACCATTTAAGTGAAACAGTTCACATACGAAGTTCAGAGTACGAACAGGTTTTAGATAACCAGACAAGTGCAGAACAGCGCCACAGTCGTTTACGAATTAATTCATTTCTTAAAAACTTGTATCGCAAGAAGAATAAATGCAGCGGCCTCCCACACCGGCGGAGAAATAATCTAGCAAGTTTAAGTTTGCTGGTGTGGGGGTTAGTGCCACGCCCGACGCGGCCTAGGCGAGCACTAGTTGACGACTGCTTCAGACGACTGACTTGACTCAACTGACTTCAATGGCGACAGGCACACGTGTACTTGTGCTGCCTATCACCCCCCTCTTCCCATATAAGGGCCTGGCATGGGCTGCCACGCACGCTCTCCACACGTTATCGAAACTGCGTCATACAAAACTTGTCGACGCAGTCTGAAAAAAGCTAATCTAATGCTGACGCTTAACAAAAACTCCAACTTTCAAAATGGCAAACGTATGCCAGATAAACAAACTATCACTGTAAACGAACCACCACTGCTTTTAATTTCAAACACGATAAAAATATAACGAAGCTTTGCAAAACGAAAGAAAATTAAACACGTGTCCCGAAAATTAATAATACTGCGTCATTACAGCATTTATGTACATAGTCTATCATGGAATTACTTACATGCCAAATTTGTAAGGAATAGGTTGAGTAGTTTCTGAGGTTTAACACAAAATTTTATTTTTCATATAGGTTTATCTTTTATAAAGGCAGACCAATGACAGTTTTGTTCTACAAATTTTATACTTGCATGATGCACTGTCAATATACTTAATTTTGTTTAAATCTGCTACGTTTTGAAAGTAGTGATCCAGCATGGTCTAAAACTGTAAAGTCATTTGTACTGAGTTTGGGAAAAATTTGGTTCACAAGTTCAAAAGTTTTTAGGGGACACACACAAACACACATACACAAAGGTACACAGGCAGGAAAGTGATCTCATAAGCCTAGCTTGCCTTCAGAATTTAAGCTAAAACTACAAATGTGTTTTCTCCATTGCCGAAGCAGATTACGTGAACTAACAACCAAAGTTTTTCTTGTAGTCAGCTTCGGCAATGGAGAAATTCCAACAAATTTCTTAGATAAATTAATTTAAGTCATTGCAACGCAGGTTATTGCAATATTGATTTTTCCCAGAAAACTTTGCATACTCATGAGTCATCAGTTCAGTGTGATACAATTTAGGTTAAATTTTGAAGGAAAGATCCCATTATTAAGTTTAGGTGGGAAAGCTGCGGACTGGAGTAGTCTAATCTCCGAAATGATCGTGAATCAATCAAAGAGGAAATGAGAACCCCTACAGTAGTTATGTTGGTGATGTACACAATCTGATCAAAAGTATCAGGATACTCCTCTGTAAAGGTAATCTCGTGCTTAGATGTCAACTACGACCGTCGCTGCCACTATGAAAGGAGGCAGAGGGCATGATGTTGGTCAGTGCTACCAGCTACCGGCAGAATGGGTGGAGCAAGGGGGCTCAGTGACTAAATGTGGTGTAGTTATTGATTGCCACACCAGTAAGCAATTCTTCTGGGCCATTTTTGCCCTTCTTAAGTTGCCCAAGTCGACTGTGCATGATGTGGTGATGCCTTTCAGTTTCCTCTTCACAATTACAACAAAACCACGGCCAGATAGGCCACGTATGTTCCACAGGGACCGTCGAAAATAGTGTATACTTATATGGAGCTATGGGGGCAGTCTACTTAGATGGGACAGGGAGGCTTGGAGGCTCTTGCTGAGACTCGCTTCTTTGGCTTGACTGGGGTTCCTACTTTGACTCGGACTCAGAAATGCTCGGCACTCATCGGTGGTGGACTACTGTTTCTCGCCATTCGCCAGAATATGCTACAGCTGGTCGCCATATTTGTTTCTCTTGTTTGCTAGTGACACTCTGCTAGCGTGTCTGCTTTCTGGTTTCTTTCGTCGTGTACTAGGGAGTGCATATCAGTGAATGCTTTTCGCTAATTTGTTTATTTTATTTTAATAGGTCAGCATTGAAAGATGTATCTGGAAGGCGGAAATGTTTTTTTGTACTAATGTCGAAAACATATATAAGAAATTGCAGAGTCAAAAATATTCCCTAGCCTTGTAAATAACATATTTCTATCAATTGTTTATTAAACATACATTTTTTTAAAGTAAAAATCACTTGGTTTCTAAAAATTCTTTATTAATAATTCAATTTGAAATTTTACCTAGAGCTTTGCTGAACCCTTCAGATCTCTCTGTATTTCTTTTTCAGCTTCTACGATAATATTCAAGGCCCCGATGCTAACAGCTGCCCAAACTTCTCCTCTCTGCACATTCATGTCAGTGCACTATTAAATATATGTACTTTACTTTTAAAATTGTACACCCCGAGTTAAAGTATTACTTCGATGAACTCTCGTGCAGTTTTTATTAAAGTAATAATGAACTTTAAAATACCAAAAAGGAGCAAATACCACCTACCTGCCTCGAGTCACACCATAAACGAAGTATAGTGTGGTTTCAGAGCATCCACCCGTCAAAGCATAGAAGCCCATCGTTTAAAAACACTTGGAAGGACATAGCAATCAAATTAAAGATAATGAATTACAACCTGAAACAAAAAACATTTCTTTCAAATTTAAAACCTGTATGTTTTAAAATATAAACACCTGAAAAATAATTTCCATACACACTGAAGAGCCAAAAAAACTGGTACACCCGCCTAATATCGTGTAGGGGCCCCGAGCACGTAGAAGTGCCGCAAGACGACGTGGCATGGACTCGACTAATGTCTGGAGGTATGCAGGAGACAATTCACACCATGAATCCTGCAGGGCAGTCCACAAATCCAATCTGCGCCAATTTTGAGAAAGGGTTGCACGTCTGTCACGTTTAATGATTCTCATCAGTCATCGTTTGTCCTGTTCTTTCACGGTCTTTTTCCGGCTGCAGCGATGTCGAAGATGTGATGATTTACCGGATTCCCGATATTCACGGTACACTCGTGAAATGGTCGTACGCGAACATCCAAATGTTATCGCTACCTCGGAGATGCTATGTCTCGTCTCTCATGCGCCGACTATAACACCATGTTCAAACTCATTTAAATCTTGATAACCTGTCATTGTAGCAGCAGTAACCGATCTAGCTGCTGACCGCATCGTGTTATTCTGATTGGTTCCATACCTCTGTTATTTGCATACGCACGTCTATATCAGTTTTTTTGGCTCTTCAGTGTAGTTACTTGATGAGCAGTGAAATCTCCACCTGCCACTGATTGAAAAATACATATTAATTTTGCAGTATATTCTTTCACTCAGAATGTAGGTGATATAACGTCATCTACAAATGCTTTAAAATGGTCACTTTGGTATATGTTCATTGAGAAATTGTGAAAATGCTACAGTTTATCTCCCCATACATCCATGCTAGCTTTCCGTACATTTGTTTAGAAACAAGTAAAAAGGCTCAGTAATTTTCTTCGTACAAGTGAAGGATAAAAACTGTTTATACCTATATTCTATTGTTTTCGGAAGATTTTTGGGGAAAAAATATACAGTTTGTTTTGGGGAGACTATGTATAACTTTACAACCACTAAATAATACAAAAGTGTTGAAATTGTTGTCTTAAATTATTAATTTTTAAAACTGCAAGCCTCTCTCTGTCTCATTTTCTCTTTCTCTTACATTCTCTTTCATTCTCTCTCTTTTTCTCTCTCTTTGTCTTTTTTTCATCTCTTTTTTTCTCTTTCTCTGTCACTATTTGTCGTTCTATCGCTTTGTCTCTCTCTCTTTCTCTGATTTTCTCTCTTCCTGCCTGTATTTCCTTCTCCATTTTATCTCTATTTATTCTTTCTCTCTCCCTTTGTCTCTTTCTACTCTTCCTTTTTCTCTTTCTACTTACTCCTTTTTCTCTTTCTACTTCCTCCTTTACTCTTTCTTTCACCCCCTTTCTCTTCTCCCTTTTTTTCTTTCTCTCCCTTTTCTCATTCTCTCTCCCCTTTTCTCATTCTCTCTCCCCTTTTCTTTTTCTCTCTCTCCCCCTTTTCTCTTTCTCCCCCCCTTATTTTTTCCCTTTATTTTCTCGCTACCTTTTACCTAATTATCTCTCTTCCTTTTCTTTCTCTCTGTCTTTCTATTTTTCTCTCTTTTTATTTCTCTCTGTGCTAGCAGCAGTAGGGAGCTGGCATTCAGAGCATCGAGATTCAGGTCCCCGGCTAACCGACATCTGTCCAGTGTAACACGACCATACGAACATACACGCATGCATACACCCCCTTTTCATATATCATATTTCATCAACTGCTATAGTATTTGAGTATATACATTTATTAGGTCCGAGGAAAGAATTCAGCTCCAGCTCCAGAAGGAAAATTTTCCTTTTTCTCCTCAAAATTTCCTTTTCCCCCCCAAATGCCTCATTTCCCCTGAAAAATGCCAACCACTTCCAATTTTCCTTTTAAATTTATATTTTTCCTGTGAAACTTCTCATTTTCCTTTGCAAAAGGTAATAGTCTAATGTTTGTAGAAAGAAGTAAAGGAAGCAACTTTCCATTCAATTCAAGGAGCTTCTATTTGAGCACCCTGCAATCAATGGAGAAAGTCATCTTGTTTCCAGCCACCATCATGTTTCCAGCCACCATCATGTTTCCAGCCACCATCATGTTTCCAGCCACCATCATGTTTCCTTATTACTCTTTTCTGCTTGACCACCATCTTGGATTCCATTTTTCTAATTTGCGTTCCACCTCATTACTTGTAATTCTACCTCATGCCCTGTAATTCCACCTCATTGTCTGCCATCTTGGATTTTATTCATGCTGTCTGTCATTTCATGTATACCATATTGGATTTCATTTTCCTTAGTCATCTTCATTCCACCTTCTCTGTCATTCCATTTCCACCAATTAGGATTCATTTCTCTGTGTTGCCTTTGTTCTCTCATGCCCTGTATTTCCACTCCGTCTGCCATCTTAGATTATATCATGCTTCTATCATTCCATGTCCACTGTCTTGGATTACATTTTCCTTATTCACCTGATTCTCTACCATTCCATGTCTTCCATCGTGGGGGCCATGATGGCTGAGCGGTTAGCCTGCTCGCCTCCAACCAAGGTGTACCGGGTTCAATCTCCGGCTAGGTCACTCCCAGATTTTCGCAAGTAAGATTCGTGCCATACAATGTTGCTGGTTGGTGGGTTTTCTCTGTGATTTCTTGTTTCCCCCGTCTTTGCATACTGGTGCCGCTCCATTCTCACCTCATTTCACCCTCATTGACTCTCAGGACATACAGGGGATGAACAAAATAATATGAACACCATGCAATATAGTATATTTTGTTGCATGTTGGCAACACAGCTTCTGTGTAAATAATGTGACGTGTATATATTGCACAGTTTACGTGCCAAGTCTTGTAGGTTATATTTCAGTGTATTATATGCTTTGTTCTGTGACGGTTAAAACAAGCGATCTGTGAAATGTGTGATCCCTCAGACTTCGAAGGAGGGCAAATCGTTGGTGCTCGGTTAGCGGGAGCGTCTGTGACGAAAACAGCTGAATTATTTAACGTTTCACGAGCGACAGTATCCACGGTAATGATAGCATACACAAAACATGGTAAAACATCATCTGCGAAGAGGAATAGTGGGTGAAACTCAAAGTTAAATGACGGAGACCGGGGAACATTAAAAAGAATTGTGGCCAGACAACATAAAACTACCGCGGCAAAAGTGACAGCAGAACTCAACACTCACTTGAGTAATACTGTTTCTACAAAAACTGTACGGCGGGAGTCACAAAGCTAACATTCATGGAAGGGTTGCAATTGCGAAACCCTTTGTAACGGAAGCCAACGCTAAGCTGCGAAAGAAGTGGTGCCACGATCATAAAACCTGGACAGTTGATGATTGGAAGAATGTGGTATGATCCGATGAATCATCGTTTACATTGTATCCTACAAACGGCCGGGTTTATGTATGGAGAACCCCAAACGAAGCCTACGATCGGGACTGCCTGCTTCCAACAGTCAAGCATGGGGGAGGTTCCGTTACGATTTGGGTGGCTATATCGTGGTATTCAGCTGGTCCTCTCATTCACATCACTGGCCGGATTACTGCGAATAAATATCTCAATATCCTCAATAATGAAGTTCTTACTATGACTAGCATATTGCTGCCAAACATATTCCAAGATGATAATGCACCCATACACAAAGCCAAAAAGGTTCAGTCTTGGTTTGAGGAGCATCAGAATATCATCAAACAATCGCCAGACCTCAACATACTTGAACCGTTATGGGGAGTTTTAGAGCAGAGAGTGAAGAGCAGATGTCCATCTCCAACATCATTGAAGCAATTGGCTGATGTTTTGGTACAAGAATGGGACAACATTCTATTGGAAACTATTCAGACACTCTACGAATCTATTCCGCGAAGAATTGCAGCTGTTAAGAGTTTAATCTCTCAACCCAACTCAACAACTCCATCTTCTTGAATTTTATTTATTTTTTGCTGTAGATAATCTCTCTATAAGCTCTCATTTTTGCTGGACCTATAGTATTTATTGAGGTTAATGGGTTTCTTCTGAATAAAAACTTGAGATTTCTAGTATAAATGTTTTATTCACTACACCATAACAATGATATAGCAAGAAAGACAGTTATACTAAAAGACGCCATTTTACAATGACGCCACCTAATGACAGTTATACCAACCACACAGGAGACAATTATGCCAACTAAACAATTTTTTTTCAAACAATGCAAAATATTAAACTTTTATATTTAATACTCCCACTAAAATTTAACATTACTAGTTTAAAAAAAAAGGACATGCAATATAAAAAATCATTTCTCAGATATGCAAAAGATTGAATGGGCAAGGCCTTCTTAGTTAACATGTCTACCAATTTATTTTTACTTGATATATACTCTATTTTTATTAAGTCCAGCTCCACCTTTTCCCTTACAAAATTATATTTGACATCTATATGCTTTGTTCTCTTATGATAAGCAGGGTTGTTAATTAGTTTAATAGCACTCTGATTATCAACACATAGTGTAATACATTTATAATTCTCACCTAACTCTGACAAAAATTGTTTCAACCACAGTATTTCTTTTGCCGCTTCACAGGCAGCTACAAATTGTGCTTCAATAGTTGAGAAAGCAATGGTCTTTTTTTTTACTGCACCAAGTGATTGGTCCTCCATTCATTTGAAAAATGTAACCTATAGTAGACCTATGGGTATCAAAATTCCCTGTAAAGTCTGAATCTGAATATCCTATGAGATCACTGCTTTCTCCATATTTAATACAATAATCTTTAGTATCAATTAAGTATCTTATTACATGTTTAACAGCATTTATATGCTGTTGAATAGGGTTTTTAACATATCTGCTCAAAACATTCACAGCAAATGATATATCAGGCCTTGTAACGGAATACAAAAATACCTAACAATGACACAATAGCTTCTCTATGAAAAATTTGGAACTTTTTCATCTACATTCTTTGTGATAATAACATTTATGTCTGCTGGAGTACTTACAGGGTTTGCATTATGCATATAAAACTTTTTAATTACTTGCTTGATGTAATTACTTTGACATATACATATACAATTATTTAATATCTCTATTTCCATGCAAACAAAATATGTTGAATTTAACTCTTTAATTTTAAATTCTTGTTTTAAATAATTAATTATGTCTTTAATAACTTGTTTACTCTCAGATACTACTAGTGCATCATCAACATAAATTATTAAGAACACTCTAACACCTTTAAAAAATCCTATACATATATAAACAGTTTTCATTCTGAGATTGTATGAAACCATATTTCTTTAAAAATCACTAAACCTTTTATTCCAACACCTAGATGCCTGTTTTAATCCCTAGAGTGACTTATATAATTTCAAAATATAATTACTAGTTACCTGCAAACCTTCTGGTGTATATATATATCCTCTTCAAGATAACAATTAAGAAATGCAGTTTTTACATCAAATTGCTTAATTTCTAAGTTATACTTTGCTGCAATAGAAAGAATAATTCTTATTGAATCATACCTGGTGGTTGGAGAGAATATCTCTTAGATAGTCAACCCCTTTTACTTGACTAAAACCACGTGCACACAGACGAGCTTTATAACGTATAACCTTGCCATTCTCGTCCTTCTTAATAGCAAAAACCCACTTAGTAGTAAGTTTTCTCTGACCTAAATTTTCAACTGTAGACCAAGTTTCATTTTCTTCTAGCGCCATCAGCTCTTCTTGTATGGCCTTGGACCATTCCTCCTTGTATGAACATCTCATTGCTTCTTCATATGTTTGTGGCAACAAGAANCGGTCGAGTCGAGTGCACTTGGCAAGTGTAAATAAATCGTTGTCGAGTTGCTTAATAAGATTTGCCTCAAAATTTGTGTTTCTTCACGGTCTTAAATTATGAGAAGGTTCTATATCCTTTATTTCTTGAGATGGCTCATAGGGAAGATCATCACTGTTACAACTGTGCATGTTGTCTTCATTCTCAGTTGATGAACTTTCTATCAGTGTGACATCTTCTTTTTCTCACTTCGGATTTAAGGTAAGTTTCATAATTTATGTTTTCTAGATTTTCTTTCCCTTCATCAAAAACATGTATTTCTTAGTTGGTCAGGAACATGAACATACCCAGCACTACGAAACACTTTCACATGACCCAACTGAGGTTTTATTCCACTCCAGAACTCATAAGGTGTCATGTTAGGGGTCTGGCTTGAGGAGGTTCTATTCAATATATAAACTGCACAGTTCACAGCCTCAGCCCACAAATTCAATGGAACATCTCTTGTATACAGCACAGAGCGAGCACTCTCCACAATAGTGTGTAGTTCTCTCTCCGCCCGTCCGTTTTGTTCAGGAGTGTATGGAGCTGTATACTCCTGAATTATGCCTTCTTTATCCATATAGTCCTTGAAAGCTTTGTTTATATATTCTCTTCCATTGTCTGTATGAAGGACCTTTACATTGTGGGTATATTTGTTTCTGACTATGGCATTACATTTCTTGAAAAATTCCAATACATCTGAAAACACAGAGTATTTTATATGTACGGACATTGAACATCGTCGTAGAATGAACAATACAAAATACCTCAGACCACGAACTGATGTGAGACTCATAGGCCCGCAGACATCGCTGTATACTAAGTCACCTGGCTGTAGTTCTCCTCGCACTGATTTGTGAGATGGAAAACGACACTGTTTTCCATATGCACATGCTTCGCAAACAAAATTACTTTGATTGTCATCAACTTTTAAACCTTCAACAACACTATTATCACTCATATTCTTTATTTGTTTATGATTGATATGCCCTTGTCTCTCGTGCCACTTTTTAATGTCGCGTTGATTGTTTTGAACCACATTACAAGTGTCTGGAACCACTGTTTCAATTTTTAGTTTATATAAGTAGTTTTCTGTGATTATTGCACTCATTGCCACTTTATCTTCTTTGTATATTAAAGTATTTGGGTATTCTTGATAATAGTGTACTCATTTTGACTGATTACTTCTTCAGAGAACAGGTTTCTTCTTAAACTAGGAACATACAAAGCTCCTTGTAGTATGCTGTACTCCCACTGTTCATCGACCCATCTGCGAATCATAACTTTTCCAATACCGCACACTTCTACATACTGTTTGTTTCCTAATGACAATGACTTTTGGTTGCACTCCACAAGTTCTTCAAAATAATCTTTTCTGAATGTAATGTGTGCAGATGCACCGCTGTCCAAAATCCAGGTATTCTCTTCAACTTCACTCAAGATGGTTTCTACATTAAATGCCAACATTGTCTCATCTTTTGATGGTTTCCTGGTTGATTTCTAAGGAGCACAACATTCTTTAGCAAAATGCCCACGCTTCCCACAATTATAACATTCAAAATGATGTTTAGAAGTTTTGTTTTGATTTGAACTACTACCACTCGCATTGTGTTTCTTTTGTTTTGTATTTGCTATAAGAAGGGCAGTTTCTTGTTCTTCCTCAAATGCAATACTGGCCTCTTCATCCAACAAATGTGCAGTTAAATTAATGAGGGTCTGCTGTTTAGGATCCAATGACATCCATGCTTGACGCAACGATCTGTACTTGCCAGGCAAAGTTCCTAGTATTTTTGTAATGATGGCCAATTTGCTGACACTTTCACCACTATCTCTTAGCTGTTGAGCCAGGTTTTCTACCTTCGAGATGTGTTGTGCTACACTGTCACTTAAACACATTTTATACTGGTAAAACCTTTCACGAATCAGCATTTTATTCAATTCATTTTTCTGTTCATATACTGATTCTAGTTTGGACATTATTTCATGAGCAGTTTCACAATTTTCTCTATCAGTGTAATTTGCTTGAGATCCATTGAAGAGGTTATAATGAACATTGCCATGCCATCATGTTTTAACCACTCACTTGGGTTAGTTTCCGGTTTAGGAGGTATGGAAATATTGATCCCATTTGCTTTCAATTGACATTTTATTTGGAATTTCTATTGTTGAAAATTATTTCCATCAAATTTTTCTGCATTCAAAGATAGTGATGTTTGCAGTTTTGAGGTTACCGGCGCGCTATTTTTCTGACAATAAAAATAACTTTTTTCTTTGCTGTTTTCTTCTGTTCTCTAAGTTCCAGAGCTTCCTGGGCCCATAACCTATTGAGGTTTATGGGTTTCTTCTGAATAAAGACTTGAGATTTCTAGTATAAATGTTTTATTCACTACACCATAACAATGATAGAGCAAGAAAGACACAGTTATACTACAAGACGCCATTTTACAATGGTGCCGCCTAGTGACAGTTATACCAACCACACAGATGACAATTATGCCAACTAAACAATTTGTTTTCAAACAATACAAAATGTTAAACTTTTATATTTAATAGCATTTTATAATTTGTGTAGGACTTATAATATTTTATCTCTTGTGCAGGACTTGGAAAAAATTTAGATCTATTCCCATGCTCCTTCATGCCTATCTTGATGCCTCGGCTCTCAAGATCCCGCTGTTATGAGCCACCCATATCTCTTGACTCACTTTTAGATGCCTTATTCCGCATTGTCAAGCACCATCATAGTTATCCCTTAAGCATGCTCTAATAATTTTTTAACCTATATATAAACCATCTTAACCTAATTTACCACAATCCAGATACAATATTACTACTGTTAGAATAATAGAAGTAAAGAAAACAACACTTTATTATACACTGATTTATTTAATAAGCAATTAACTGATATAAGTAACCGACATCCCTCCGTGGTCTTGAATCCGCCATGGAGTAGTGACGAAACTCAGTGTTGCCATTTTAAATGTACCATAAAAATAACAACTACATTAAGCATGCCCATTTTCCACACACCTATCATTTCAGCCTCTTTGAAAATTTTATGTGTTCGTCCCTGATACCTGACCTCAGAAACATACTTCGTTCAGCATGCAACCAAGCAGCACTTAGGGTATCGTAGACTCCACACACATCACACTTACAAAGGAACGATCAATGTAAGCATAATTATAATCCAATATAGCCCAAGAGAAACACAGTTACACTAATAAACCATAACATTTACCCATGCGTAACAAGCAACTATATATTCCAGGCCAGCCCATAACATAAACATTCCTGCAATCTTGCAAAATTACCGACTGATACCAGACTGCCCAATGTACCAACCAGACAAAACATTTCCCATAACCTCAAAAAGATTCAGTCATACTTATCCACTATACTACCGAACACACAAACCATACCATCTGCCATAACTCAAGAGTACCAAGCAACTGTACATCAGACCAGCTCTATCATACTTGTCACCCCATGATATCCACAAAACCAAATTACACCATACAAATATATTGACTAGCCATAACACACTCTAAAACTCATCCATGCCTTAGCCACATGGCCCACACCATCCATACCAAAAAGTATCTACTGCCCATACCACCTACTATACCAGCTGACACCAGACAAATCTACAAGACATCACCCACTATAACACAAGTATGCTGTAACTGTACAGTTCACACCAACCACACCAAAAGGCATACCAAGAAACATAACACAAACACTGACCGACACCAGACAAATATAGTAGGCACCATACCACCCAATAATACTCAAAAATACCACAACCATAGCAAGCAAATGTGCAGTCCACACAATACAAAAGCCATACCAAACACCATAACACAAACAACTTTCTTCCCATATCATCCACCATATCTAAATTAGCCGCTGACACAAGTCAATACACTGACCAACCATATCAACCAATATAACTCAGGCAAGCCTTAGCAATACAGGACACGTCGGCCATACCAAAAAATACATAAATCCATAAATCCATTCTGACCATCCAGTCCAAACAAATCATTTGACTACCATATCACCCACTAGCTGTGCCCGCGGCTTTGCTCGCGTGGACTACAGAATTATTGTTGAGGTTTTTTTTTTTTTTTTTTAAATAAAGTTGAATTTTATTTAGTGTTAATATTCTATACTCTATACATATTATAAAACTCAACGTCTCTGTGAATTAAATGATAAAAACACTTATTAGTATGTCTCTGTTATAGATACATATATGCTACTACAGAGTTTTTTTTAGGTCTTTTTATTCTCTGCAATCCTTTACTATATGATATTGTTCCATCTTCAATGGTTTAGACAGCGTATTGCAAGAGAGCACGCTGGTGGCAATCTGTTTTCCGACTTGATAACTTAGGAACAAAATTTAAACTTATTTTAAATTTATTATTACATTATTTAACAATATAACATTTGTATGATAAATAACAACATATTGAAAGCATCATTTCTATGTCTCATTACAGTATTTAACATTCATTTAACAAAATAAGAACAAAATAAGATTTTTATATTGTTACTTCCTGAGTACAAATTAAACAAATCAATGAAATTCGGAAAAACTAACGTAGCGATACTTATGCCTGAACTACAAACCTATCAGATAAAAAACATAAACTGTAACGTACATACCTAATTACTAAGAACTAACCAACTTAACAAAAATAAAAAAAATTCTAATATATACAACAATGTGTTTATATATTAGTACTTACAAATTAAACTTTAAAAACAATGTGAAACCTATTTTTAAATGCCTACTTTCTAGTATTGACCCACCAAATAAAAAAAATGTAAATTATTCAACCAACGTATATAAGCATAGATGTGCACAGTTCGGCTGTTCTCGGTAATGCTCAGTTCGGCTCTTGTTCGGTTCTCGTCAGGTGACCGCTCTCTGTCACCGACTCACCGCATCGCATTGCCCGCCCACGCTATTACTTCGTTTTCGCTTAGCGTTTTTTCTGACTTTCTTTTTTCTCGTCTTCTACGGGTCGTATAGTGATGTTGAATAGCCTATAACCTTCGTCAAGAAATGAGCTATCAAATGCAAAAAGAATTTTTCAAATCCGATTGGTAGTTCCAGAGATTTGCGTGTTCAAACAAACAAACAAACAAACAAACAAACTCTTCCGCTTTATTATATTAGTATATATTACTAAACCAAATAAAAATTACATCACAAATAACATTCACTATTTTAATCAGATATTTACTTTGAGAGAAATTATCATAGAACTTCTCACATCATCCAAGTAAGTCAGCATTTTTGGTATTGCTAGTGTGGCTTTTATTGTTGAGATATGCTTGAGTCACAGTTGATGATATGGCTGGTCAGTTTGTTCGTTACTGTGGTGTCTAGTATGTTTGTCAGGTGTTGATCGATGTGGTAGATGGTGTCATAGTAAGAACGTCAGGGTCTGCAAGCCATTTTAGTATGCTTTGAATATAGTGGATACTATGGTGTCTAGTAGCTTATATTTGTTTGATGCCGGTCTGTAAAAATTATAAGGCTGCTGGTATGGACTGCAGTTACGTTTTTTGTTATTTTGTGTTGTGTTGTCTGTATGACTGCTTAGTGGATATAATAGGTTGGTCATCAGTCCTTAGCAGACATGGGGGTCCCCATGTCTGCTCAGAGTCGGAATGGGAAATGCTTGGCAATAAGCAATGGAATATTTTTCTCATTACTGTGATATAGTTCATTTATTGCTTTGAAAGTTAGATTTATAATCTTGTTTGTTGCCTGCCGACCTGTGTGTCGTGCAATTGCTTCTTTGTAGGCCAGATGCTAGATGTGCAATCATAGTGGTTTTGGAAACAGTTTAATGACCAATTTCGTTGCTGTTTTGTTAATATGGGAATTAATACAGAATATCGTGAATAAACGTATTTTTTCCATATTTCTCATTATTTCGTGTTATTTTGCTGTTAGCAAAAATTTCTAGGCCTAATTATTACATAAAAAGAACACTGATATTAAGGCAGTGTCTCGCCTTCAAGAGAGCACTCTTTACACAATCTGGCGAGAGCACTGCTTCATGCTCTCTCTCGCTCTTGCTCTCTCACACACTTGCTCTGTTATGCACTTGCTCTGTTATGCACTTGCTCGCTCTCCCTCTGTCGCACACTCGCTTACTCTCTCTCTACCACTCACTGTCTCGCTCTGCCACGCACTCGCTTACTCTCTCTCTGCCACGCACTCGCTTACTCTCTCTCTGCCACGCACTCGCTTACTCTCTCTTTGCCACGCACTCGCTTACTCTCTCTCTGCCATTCACTGTCTCGCTCTCGCTCTGTCACGCACTCGCTTCCTCTCGCTCCGCCACACACTTGCTTGCTCTTGCTCTGCCACGTACTAGCTCACTGTTGCTGTGCCACGCACCCACTCACTGTTGCTCTGTCATGCACCTGTTTGCTCTCGCCCTTGCTCTTGCTGTGTCACGCACCCGCTCGCTCTTGGCCTTGCTGTGTCACGCACTCACTCGCTCTCATCCTTGCTCGTTCTCGCCCTCGCTCTGTGACGCACTTGCTCTCTCGCCCTTGCTCTGCAATGCACTCGCTCACTCTCTCACGCTCACACACTCTCACGCTCACACACTCTCACGCTCTTGCTCTCTTACACTCTCTCACGCTCTTGCTCTCTCACGCTCTTGCTCTCTCATGCTCTTGCTCTCTCATGCTCTCATTTTCTCACGTTCTGTGAAATTGAGACAACCACTCTCTGTGGTAACTTATCAAAATACATTCCAAATCAGTACCTAGGCATGTCCATGCCTGCTTGTACCCACGTATGGACAACACCTGATTCTTATGTTGCACTGTACATCGGTTTGCATACCCCTCAAGGCATTCTTATACACAGCTTTACATATACAAACGCTGATATCACGAAAACGGTTAACCTTAGCGAGTGCCGACAAGATTACCTTTTTTCTTGCATTTCACATTCTCATTGACATACCATGTGTAAATGTGTAAATGTGCATTACATCTCAGTGTTTTGAAAGTAACGGCCAAACTGCCAAAACAAGGTGATGTATCCCAAGTATGNAGTATTGATATCCTAAGGTATCGACAGAATAATACACTTATGAATTAATCAACGTTTTTTATTAAATGATTTGTTTTAATTACAAATTAGGTATGTTAATTATTGTCATTTTTTATTTTGTGTGATTGCACAGAGAAACAACTACTTATAAATCAAACCTCTCATTCTTCCTCTGTACAGTCACTCAAAAACAGTCATTTGTCCAAACGTTTTGGCAACAGCCTATTCCTCGTTTTCGACATGGTAAATCCTGCCTTCGAAAACAAACGTTCTGAAGGAACAGACGTCGCTGGAATAAGATACTCAATTGCTAATTTGTATAAATGGGGGAACACAACTTTCATATCTTCCCATTGCTCTAAAGGATTAGTGGACAATGGAGCAACAGGTGTCACCAAATAAAGGTTCATTTGATCCTTTTTACCTAAAGAAGGCGTCTTGTTCTTATTTACAGACAAACCGCTTTTAGTTTTGCTTTTTTGTTTTGTGTGTGCTAAGGTCTTGTGATGACTCCAAAAATTGTATACTGGCTCCACAGAAGAATCACTATCTGGGTCACTACCGCTACTACTGGTGACAAGGATAACATTTGTTGATAAACATCTTATTGAAGATATTGTTGCAGCACAAGCTTTGGGGTCTTGGAAGTGTATATTTTTTAATCTGGGATCGAGCAAGCAGGAAATTGCATTTAAATGATTATCTTCAATATGGAAAAATCTGAGATTTATATGATTTATAATCTCGTCTTTAACTTGCTCTGTCACATTGCTGTCAGTGCTGTCATTGTCCACAGCAGTCTTCTCTAAACTATTTATTTGTGCTCTTAAGCAGTTGACAATGGGTATAATTTTACTGATGGTAACCTATTGCTCACCAGATAATTCCTTAGTTACATATTCTAGTGGCTTTAAAATTGTAATTAATTGTTTTATATGCTGTATTTCTAAAGCCGACGGAGTGGTCGGTGCTTTGGTATTTAACATTAGAATTTGATGAACAAAGGGAGCCAATTCAATATACCTCTCCAGCATATAATACACAAAATTCCATCTGGTTTTTACATCTAAGACCAACTTAAGAGGTGTCCCAGTTTTATTTTTTCTCAATAAATCACTTTGGATGACACTTGACTTGAAATATTTAACAATTTCTCTTACCTGATAGACTAATAAATTGATTTCATTGACTGTCAATATAGATTCAGCAATAAGATTTACGGTGTGTGCAAAACAAGACAACTGCTTGTTTTTATCAAGAAGCTTATTCATACCAGCCACCATATTGGCACCATTATCAGTAACAACAGCCGTTATTTTTTCCAAACTTATGTGCATTCCTAAACAAATTTTGTTTAATTTCTGTGAAATGTAGTCACCAGTATGCTGTTGATAAGTACAATGGTAGCTATACAATGCAAGACAATTTTATTTTTATCCAAATAATGAGCAGTAAGTTGTAGTCATCATCTCACTCCATATATCACAAGTTAATGCCACATGAGGTACACCATCAAATGTTGCTTCAAGTTTTGAACGCATTACACTGTAAAAGGCATCTAAATGTTCTTTGAGTGTATCTATACTTGGAATCTTAAATGTTGGACAGGCTTGATGCATTAATTTTTTTAATCCTCCTCCCTTAACAATATAAAAAGGTCACTTGTCCACACAAATAAAATAGAGTAAACACTTGCACAGTATAGAATAATCCTTCCCTCCAGCAGAATAACTATGTTTTCATTGGATAGTTGCTACAATAGAGAGTTGCCTTTTCTTTGTTGGAGGTATGCCACTAGATTCTTCAGTTATTTTACAGCCATCGGTGGAAGCAGTTTCACCTGTGCCTGCAGTGGATGTGGAAGGAGTCGCGAAACTCACAGAAGAGTCAGGCTCTTGAGATAGCGATGACTGCGATTTTTCAAGCTGCATTTGTGCCTTATGTTTATCTAGAGTTGTTTGTATTTTTTCATCATCTCTGAAAGTAAAATATTTATATAATTAGGCATTTTTACTTAAAACAATTCAAATTAGGTATGAAAACAAAAAGAATCAGCTGTTAACATTAACTTCATTCTATTTACAAAGTAAGTTGTTGATATACCTAGGTTATGTAGATTAGTAGATATTTATTACTTTTATTAGACATATAAGTACGTAACTTAATTATGATTATTGTAATCGTAATTAGTATGTTGTTTAGTTATTTGTAGGTTATTTATTACAGTATAAAATTAAATGAATACGTACCTTGAAGTTGCGGTAGGATGTTTGTGAAGATGTTTTTTCATGTTTGAAGTATTGCCAGAAGACTTTAAAGTCTTAAAACAAATTTTGCATTTCACATCTTTATTGTTTATTTTGTCAAAGTACTTCCAAATGTCACTTCTGGCAGGCGGCGGCATTTTACAGGTAAATCACAGGCACAGTCTGCACAGTTCAATATGTAACTTAAATTCTTTATTGGAAAATTATTAAAATTTACGTTGCAATTCAAAACAAAAACGGAAAACGTTTGTTATGTGAATGTCAAATTTTTTTTTATCTTCATTCTAACAAAGAGGCAAAGGGTAGCATAGACTATACAGCCAAGTCTTGTAATGGGCTAGTTACCAAAAAAATTCCGCTAGGTAGCGCTAGTAGCATGACATGACTCATGTCATGCTACTAGGACTACCTAGAGTAATAATCCCTCACGTCACATGAGGAATTATTAGAAACAATACGATACGATTCTGGCCAAAAATGCTAATACCAGAGAAGTATTGAATAAAAAGTATCTAGTACAAAAGTATCTGTATCGAAAGGAAAAGTACTCTATATACCAAAAAGTATCGATATTCTTTCCGTGTCCCGAGGGGGGGGNCATAAAAAGTTAAAGGTCTCTCTTTCCTGTAAGGATGATCAAAATTATGTTGCTTAATCTCGAATGGTTTTGGAAATTTTGGCGAAGTGTAATTTGACATTTCATTTTCAGTGGCACATAACAACCGCAATTCTCACTTCGTCAAAAAATGCCCTGATATAGTTCTGCTTTGTTTCTCGTAAGGAATCACCTCCTGAGATTACCACATTCTGTCCCAGCTCATCCTGTATATAACGTGTATCTAAAACATACAGACAAATTTTGATAAGTTATTCCTGAAGTGGAAATAGAAAGATTGAGATAGGCAACGCATAGTCCAGGTCAAATATCAAGAGCGGTAGATGCTTTCACAGTTTGAAAAAAAATTATCATTTATTGTTATATTTAAGAAACTGCTTACGGGACAGAAACAAAGTAATGGTTACTAATTATTTCAAATGTATACACTGATAAAGTGAATATTATGTACGTCTAACCCACCCCCATCATGCCAAAAGGGGGTGTTGGCAACCTTATTTCTTAAAAAAAAGCATGTTACATGATGAATGCCCTATTTTTGACTAGAGATTATGAAATGCCAGCAAAATTAGCAACACAAATGTCTTTTGCACAAATTGTCTAACACTCACCTTTTTCGAGTAAACATTACGCGTTTGATTTCACAGAGAAGTGTTACTGCCTGCCAGGTAGGCAACCAGTAAAGGTTTCTATGCACTGCACCATAGTGGAATGGGTTTCCCGCAACTGTGTGTGTGTGTGGTATTTCATTAGTGAGATGCACAAATAATTTGGTGGGATTTTCTCGCTATTAGGAGTATAGAAATGAGAAAATAAATGGAACCGTCACAAGAAAAATTCTAGCTGATTAAGGTCAGGAGAGCATGCTGGCTACGCAACAGGTCCACCACTTCCAATCCACCGTGCCGGAAATTCCATGTTGAGGTGATCCTGTACAGCTCTTGTGGAATGTAGAGGAGCACCGTCGTGTTGAAACCACATATGTTGACGGACTGCGAGTGGCACATCCTCGAGGAAATATGAAAATGTAAATGGCAAAAATTTGAAGTACAGTGCCCAGTCAATCGTAACGGCATCAAGTACAGCCCATTGAGATGATCACTCGCAATGCCTGCCCAAATGTTTACAGAAAATCTGTGCTGGTTGGCTGCGGTGGCGGTTGCATAAAGATTGGTGTTGTCCCACACATGAGTGTTCCTGCTGTTAAAATAACCGTCTCTTGTGAATGTCCCTTCATCAGTAAACAATACACTGGAAGTGAAATGAGGAACTACTGTGCACTGTTGCAGAAACCACTGTGAAAAATCACGTTGAGGAGCAAAATCTGCTTGTCCTAATACCTGCACCTTTTGCATGTGGTAGGCACACAGCAGCTGCTTATGTATAACATGCCATACAGTGGAATGGGATACACCCATTCCGTGCGTAATGGCGTGAGTGCAGGTTGAGGGGTTTTCCTCCACAACATTTAGTACTTCTTCCCTATTTTGTGTATGGACATTCCTCGGGTGACCAGACCCACCTCGTGCCTTAAACATGCCTGTTTTATGCAGTGTCTGAGTGACAGTTGTGAAGGTCTCATGATGAGGTTGTCACCGGGCTGAAAACCTCTTATGGTACAATTGTACATTAGCTCGTGTATTACCTTCAACTTCACAGTAAAGCATAACCATGTCTGTCATTTCTGAGTTCTTATACTTCGCCATGTCGATTTGTAGTAGAATGCATGCAACGTGCAGTTAAGTGTGGGTTTTTATTCTACAGTCCTCCCCTCTGTTAGTAAAGGGAATTAAAGTACTGATAACAAGAGTGGGGGAAAACTAGGATATACACCAATATTACATGCCTCTTAGAAACCGGATCAGACGAAACAAGTTAAGTTTCAGTTCCGCCACAAACCATATGTATGTAATGTCCACACACCACTATGGTGCGGTGCGTAGACAGCCATACTGGTTGTCTACTTGGCAGGCATTAACACTTCTCTGTGAAATCAAACATGTAATGTTTACTCGAAAAGGGCAAGAGTTAGACAATTTTTGTAAAAGACATTTAAGTGTTAATTTTGCCGACATTTCATAACATCTAGTCAAAAATAGGGGATTTTTTTCTGTTACATTTTTTTTTTTGCAGAAATAAGGGTGGCAACACCCCCTTTCAACATGATGGAGGTGGGTTTCATGTACATGACAGTCACTTTATTAATGATTATGGTTTTAGTAATTCGTATTCATTACTTTGTGTCCCGCAAGCAGTTTCTTTAATATAACCATAAATTATAATTTTTTTTTTAACTTTAGAAGCGTCTACCGCTCTTGCTGTTTGACCTGGACCATGGGTTGCCTATCTCAATCTGTCTATTTCCACCTCAGGAATAACCTATGAAAATTTTTCGGTATGATTTAGATGCACGTTGTATACAAACACCGGGTGACTCCATTGAACTAAATACTACAGAATATCGCAAAATATACATACAACAAAAAAGTGTAAAGTAAACCCTTGCTATTTAAGACCACAGATTAGCTCAGTCACTGCATTTGCGAAGGGGGAAGGGGGGGGGGTTTATTTTGTGAGGCTGTTCCTTACAATATGTGAGGTAAGGTGGTTTGAGCCCCAAATGCAGCATGCAAATCATAGAAAAAATCTCATGATTTTGTCAAAAGGAAGACTAAAAGAAATGCCTTCAAAAAAAAGTTAAGCTTACAATTGTATATTATAGAGCAAGTTAATTCAATAACTTAAATTATACCATGTTTCAAACTAATACTTGTTAATAATTTTAATTTAGTTTTTTACGTATAACATATAATGTGGTAACTGAAATCAAGATGATGCACCTGGTCTCATTGCTGTGGATTGTAAAATAATAAATGAAAAAAAAAAAATTAACAAAGATAACCAATTGGGGAGGGAACGGCCCTTTATCGTGGGCCTACTGATGACAATGTGGGAATTTCGGCCCTGCTCTGGACTGTAATAGGTGACTCGTTAAGTTTTAAATAAAATTCCACTGTAAATACACAGTCTTGTACTGACCATGATTAAATGGCACATCATCCACAGTCCTGCTAACTGCCATCTCAAATGCATGTGCACACACTGACACAGTGAAATGTAAATAGCATACCTTTCTCTGTGTACTGAGATTACTATTAAATACATTCCACTATCACTTTTTCCTGCTGCCTTGTTGAAGTTCTGCTATTCAAGTTATTCTGCCCAGTCCTGTACTTTTTATGGAATCATCTTTAGTGTCGCTTACGAGTTCTTTATTGCCAGCAGCACAAAGTAGTTTGAAATACATACATAAGCAACAAACAGGTACCAATATAACTAATTAGCCTACTTTCATCTAAACATGTATGTAAGTAGAATATACTATACTACTTAGATAAAAGGAACATGTGTTTTAAAATAAAAAATTAATATTTTCATTATTTTGAAAATAAGTGTGGACACATTTAAAACTTATCAGTTTATATGGCATATCATAGTAATACTTGTTTGCCAAACTTGGTGGAAATATGTTGATTGTTTCCTGATATGCTACATAAAAGTGGTGCTTTTTTACAAAATGGTGGACAAAAGAGACTAAGAATCAGTATATTTTGATATTTTAGTTCATTCTTTCAATGTACCACGTTTCTTCAAAATTGATCTAACTGTTGGGTATGTAAGCAAAATTAACTAAAATAATTATATTGCTGCCATGTTGAAAATAAGCATCTAATCTGTTTTAATTGCATATGTTAACAAGGCCTACAATTGTATTGGTTACTTGTCAGCATACAATGTCAAGTTGAAATTGGTTACATTATTTTGTAGATAAAGCATAGAAATAGAAATGTTTATATGGCTACAATTTTGAAAATGTCAGACTCTCTTTAAACATATAATTTTACATGGAGTACTGCAGTATTTCTTGTTTGCCAAATTTGGTAGGAATAATTTTTCATTTCCCCAAGAGGACACAAAAACTTTGTAATTCATGTTTTGTTAGCTTATAAAATGGTGAACAAAAAGGCTAAAGATTAGCATATTTTATATGTGTAGTTGATGCTTTTAACATACTAATTTTTATTGAAATGAGTCTCATGTAATGGTGAGAGTGTGGGTGTGTATCCAATTAACCTACAATATTTATCTGGCTGCAATATCAAAAATGTGCCCTATCTATTGCAGTTGCATATTTCAACATGGCCTACCATAGTATTAGTAGGCTACCCATGTATGGATTTCCCATTAGGCTGACTAAGTCTGGGCCTAGAGCAGCACTTTTTTGGGAATGGCATCACACGACAGGCAAAATAGCAAAATAATATGTTTCTGGGTCTTTGTACAGCTGTGTGCTAGAAAAATGGTATATCAATTTTTGAATAAATCCATTTAATGTCACTGGTAAGCGTTTGGGAGTCAATGGTTTTATGATGATAATAAAAGTTCTTGTTTCCTCCGTACCAGCCAATGCCACCTTCCAGTTTATATTTATCAGGGGACAGAAACTGGTATAGATGGAGCATAAGACTTTCTAGTAGATCTTTGTTGAGTTTCGGGTTTTCAAGTTTTGCTCTGCTAGTAGCTGACGAGTGATTGTAGTTTGTTTTCAGTTATAACAAAAGTTTTATTTATTACAAATACAAATTATGAGGGGAGGGGATGAAAGCACACAGTAAGGTCTTAGGAGACTAAGGAGAATTATTTCCTGAGACAGGAAAAGATAATTTTGGTATTGGCATTTATACTGAAATTATTGATACACTTAGAGAAAATCTGCAAATGCAGTGTACATATTGTAGCTTCTTATTACAAGAATAACCATGAGCTATCCATAATATGAGTCACTGCATTTTAGAGCGAATCTAAATATGAATAAAATGGTAACATGAAAGAATTATGCAAATTTCCACACCAAGAATGCTCTTTAATGTTTATTCATATGTGAGTATGCCACTCAGAATAATACTTACTACTTCATTGACCAACTGTTCAGCTGACACCTTCTACGACATGTGAAAACTACACTCATTTGTAAAAAAAATGGATCACCATGAACAAATTACGTGAGTACAACGTAGGTTGACGCACAGCGTTATCATAGCCAGACATGTGTCCCATTAGTATTTAGTGTGGTTTGCTTGTACAAGTGTGCTCCTAGGGGCCATACATGTCCCTCCACCATTCATAGCTGTAAAAACTGAATAAGGTCTAAGGTCTTGGTAGTATTGTGAGCCACAAAGCCAACTTCAGTGAACAACACCCAACATGCCCCTACATTGCACTTGACAAGCCTTTGCCCAGCTGGATGGGTTTGAGAGAGGCTAAATGGTCGGCCTACAAGAGACAGGTTGGAGGTTTCGGGGCATTGCTTGCCACTTGAACTGTTCTACTTACACTTTGAGTCGGTGTTGGATGCAGTGGGAACAGGTGGTGCACACGCCCATAGAGAAGGCTCAGGTCGACAGTGGCAGACCACCAAGAAGGATCTTCTTTATCACGTTACAGGCTATAAGCATTCCTCAGGCGTTGCTGCTCACCATCCAGGGACATGTCAGGGCAGCTGGGGATACGCCTGTGTCCACCAGTATCATATCCAGGCGGTTAGCATAGCTGGATCTGTCGTTGAGGCGTCTCTGTGAATCATCCTTCATTGTAGAGCAGCATACCGCCCCAACTAGAGATGTCCTTGTATGGTTTGCCGTTTCCTAGGATTCCTGCACTCCACTGGTGGTTATTAAAGGAACACTGATGGCGCTACGATACGTACAGGCAATTCTGCGACCGTGTGCGTTCCCCTTTCTGTTGCACCTTGATAACCCCATTTGGCAGCAGGATAATACCCAGCCTCACACAGCACGGGTATCTCTGGCCTGCTTTCTTGATTTCAACATGCTTCTTTGGTCAGCAAGGTCCCCAGACCTCTCGCCCATCAAGAACAATCGGGACCAGATTGGACGGCAACTTTGGCCTGCGGCAACTAAGGCAGATTTGAAGAGTCAGTTGTGCCTGCTGTGGCATGATCTTCCTCAGGTGAACATCCAACATCTTTATGCCTCAATGCTCGACTGTATTACCACCTGTTTCCATGCTACAGATGGTCCAACACCATGCTAAGTTCACCTGCAAGTGTTGTTCCCCTGCAATAAATGCTTGATTTTGTACAATATTTTGATGTTTTCTGTATACATTCTACAGTGCCCTGTGCCTGTACCCACTTAAATGTGCCTGCGATGGCACATTCAGGGTAATCAACAATTTTTTTGCAAATAAGTGTACTTGTGGTCAACTATGGTAAAAGACAGTTTATCGGCAAGGCACTACTGGACATCGAAGGGAGGTTGCTGTGGGATCTGGACTTGGAGGACATTATCACTTCTTTACACAAAAGATGGCTAAAAATAATTTATCTCCAAATAAGAAATTAATTGTTAATATATTTTGCTGCTGTTAAGAATGTACTCTTTTAAATAGTTAACTAAATATAAAATAATTTACTGCTATTAAGTAATACTGGCTATGCATTTTGATTGCATGAATATTTTTTTAAGAAAAATTAAAATGTTAGGAAGTGGTTTCTCTTGTGTCCATAGATCTTTTCTATTGTTGGAACGCAGTGATGATTATTGGAGCGAAGATGAAAAATCGTACTTTATCGCTGATGATTTGATTATTCAAATTTTTGCATTTTTGTGGCATTCTTAATATATCTTAGCAGGCATTTAAACTATTTTTGATTAGTTTTAAAAAGAATGCAAACAAGTGCATGTAAATGCTTCAAAATTAATGTGTTTTTATTTCTTGGGGCAGTTCCTCTACATTACAGCATGTGAGGTAAAGGTGGTTCGAGCCCCAAATGAAGAAAGCATAGCATAGAAGAAAAATCCAATGCCAGGAGAGAATATGAATCCTGGACATGACACATATTGATATATATGGAAAATGGCACTGACAATTATATATATATGAGAGAGGAAAAAATAGTTTGACACTGCATGTGACATCAATGACTTTGTCAAAAGGAAGACTAAAAGAAATGCCTACAAAAAAAGTTAAACTTAAAATAATAAAGTATAGAGTTTTAATAACAAATTAATTCAATAAAAATGTTACTTTTTTTTAACTATTACTTGTTTATATTTTTAATCAAGCAATTTATTACCACCATATTAATGTGGTAATTCAAATCATGACAACGCACCTTGTCTCATTGCTGTAGATTGTAAAATAATAAATGAAGAAAAATTAAAAAAATTGATGACAGATTGGGGAGGGGGCAGCACTTTTTCATGGGCGAACAGGTGGCAACGTGCAAAATCCGGCTCTGAGGCTACTTGTTTAATTTGGTGGGAATATTTAGTAGTTTCCAAGATATGATGTAAAAAGCTTTATTTTTCATGTACCAGTAGTGCTATTTTCAGAAATGGCACAGAGAGAGAGAGGTGGCATAGTGGTTAACTTTCAGACTCTCATTCGGGAGGACCTGGGTTCGAATCTTGGTCCAGCCATCCTGATTTCAGTTTTTCATGGTTTCCCAAAATCACTCCAGGTGAATGCTGTGATGGTTTCTTACTACAGGCCTTGGCTGATTCCTGCCCTGTTTTTGCTTCTCTGAGCAACTTGCGCTATCTGTAATGACCTTGCTGTCGATGAGATGTTAAGCCCTACCTACAATATACCTTTCTTAATAAAATACTCACATGATGAACTGTGAAAATAAATATTAAATTTGGTTTAAATTGGTGGAATGATTTCAGAGACATGAAATAACACTCTAAACTTTGAAGTGGTTGCAGTTTTGGAAATAAACACACAATGTGGTCGCAAACTATAAATGTCAGATGTCCCTACTAACAACTATAAGTTTACAGTTTGGTGAAATCTGGTTTTTGGGTTCATAAGTCTTTAGGGGGACACTCATACACACAGACAGGAAACTTATCTCGTAAACCAATCATTCCTTCGTAAAGTAGGCTAAAAAATGTTAGGCATCTTAGATGTAGTGGAACTGAAATGACAATCCACATTTCAAAAGGTAATGTGATTTTATAGAATATATTGCAATATCAGATAACACAGATCATTGTTGGCTGTATGGGCCTACTGCTGGTTTTGTGTCAGAAGGATTTAGCACATCTTCTGGCATCTTCTGGCCATTCACTGTTTCTTCAGAGGTTTTGAAACTAACGTTTGAAAAATCACCCTATGAATAACATGTCATACCGGTTTTTAAATAACTTGTATATTACAAATATAAAACACTGTGATTAACTTTAAAGTATTATATTTTTGAATGAATGAAACTTAAACATAGTATCTTCTATAAATTATAATATTTATTTTGCAGTAATATTAATTAAAAACAGTGAGAGCAGAGATAGGGTTGGCAATGCCAGGTAAGAAATAGTTCACAATTAAAATACTGTTTTAACCTAGTTGTTTTGTATGCTATTTGTAAATTAAATGTTGCCTATTGAAATATTTACAGTTTTAGGAATCACTGATGGAAACAGTTTTCATTGTTACTGTTGGATATATCAGCAAAATGTATGGTGCGTAGGCCCTAGTGACATGAGTTTTTTTTTCCCGTCGGAGGAAGAAACTTGAATACGCGGAGCAAAGCTTTTCTCTCTCTCTCTTTCTTTCTCTCTCTCTTTCTTTCTCTCTTTCGTTCTCTCTCTTTCTCTTTCTTTCTCTCTCTCTCTTTCTCTCTCTCTTTCTCTCTCTTTCTCTCTCTCTTTCTCTCTCTCTTTCTCTCTCTCTTTCTCTCTCTCTTTCTCTCTCTCTTTCTCTCTCTCTCTCTCTCTCTCTCTCTCTCTCTCTCTCAGGTTTTGCAGCGCTAGCAGGAAAATTATAAATTATACACGTTTTCAATTTTAGCATATTTCATACTTATTACAGCAAAAATAATGATTTGTGAATTTGTAATTTAAAACTGAAACAAGAGTTTAATGTTTGAATACTTACTATAATATATTTAGATGTGATGGTGGGACGGTTACAAATCTAAAGTTGGGAAAATTGATGCTGGTGAAGTGGCGTGTTGGTTTTCTTGAACGAAGTGTTAATTTTTCTCTATGCGAAAAATACTTAAAATTACATCAAGTTTGTACATATTGTGTTTTTAAACCTACTGAGGCAAGTTACAATGTTGTGATAAATCTTTTTTTTTGCCCACGGCAGGAATAAATATACTGTTACGTGTGTTGCGACTTCTGCGTGTGAAAGGTATTGTTGTGTCTACGTCGCATCGTGGTCGTTACGCTGGGCCAGTGTGAGCGAGATTGCAAATATTTGACGTGCGAAATCTATGTTTTAACCGTAAACAGTTTTTATGACTTAATTATTTGAAAGTCGCATCTGATTGTTTATCACAACATTGTAACTTTGCCTTAGGTGTTTGAAACAAAATTGTGTAGCGTGCTTACGTTTCTGTGATTTGAATGTTTGCCACATTCACAACAAATTGCCCAGCCAGAAAGTTTTAAATAAATAACTAAATAAACGTTATACAAATTAAATACCTATGCAAAAAAAAATATGAGTGGAATAAATGTTATGGCATTTGTGTGCATGTTCATCACTGTCATTTACGTTTGTCGCTGTTACGTACAAAAAAGTTAGTCACACAAGTTGCGTGGTTGAATTTACTGTATTTTTAATTTGTTTTGGTTGCTCCTTCGTTTTAATATTTATTCCAACCGAGGCTGTCCTCTTGATGAAATAAGCCAGCATATATCAATAACAAGAGGTTAAGTACTACAGTTTTTTCTCTCACAGTTGGAACAGGGTTAAACACAGTCACTGCCAAATATTAACATGTATTATGTGCAATGTGCTATATCGTCTGTAATACAAATATATTTAAAATGTCAAATAATAACCATAAGAACTATTGTCAATACATGCATTGTTAAAAAGTTATAAAGCTGACCTAAATATGCATATAGGCCTAAATTGTGTGCATTCATACATAATGGTTTTTGAATTATGGCAGAATTCTTTGAACAGCTGGGAACAGTAAACTAAAGCATTTGACAGTTAAAACGTAGAAGGCACATGGCAGTGTTTATGTTTACATGTAGCGGAAGTATACGTAATCTGTAACCAAAAGTATAACTTAAGCAGGGCTTTAGAAAAGTGTGAAGTAACTGTGAATGGCCTATAGATATCTTCACCAATTTTGTTTGGGAGTTGTAGAGTTGTTATATTCTTACCTGGGAAGAATTGGCCCACCGCTGTTGTAACTGACATACTATATCCTCCATATTGGCACTAGTTTAGTGTTGACTTCCAAGCTAATCTTACACGTTATATCGGGGACAGATTAGGGGACTTTGTTGGCCATGAGAGTAACTCAACATTATGCAAGCATTCCATTGATATGCTGTGTTTGGACAAGTGCTGTCGTGTTAAGACTATTAGGACGCTGTGTCACAAGCGGTAACACATGGTGAAACGGGATGTTATTGATGTCCCACTATTCTTTGGTCTTCCAAATCACTAGAGGTGACTCAAGTTATATTCTGACTCCCTGCACTGTAATGAAAAGAGTAATGGGGATGTGTGTATCCACAACTTTGGCAGGGTGTGTCCCATTCCCTGGGCATCCCCAAACTTGCACTTAATGGTTATCCGTGGTAATGCAAAACTGAGATTTATCACTGATCATGAATGTGATACCACCTATCAATACTCCAAGCCTTCACTCCAAATGCCACTCTCCCTGCTCTAGTGTTAATTGTATAGGTTGGTAAACACTTAGTCTGGTTGATACCAGTCTCCTAAACATGGAGCAGGATGATGCAGAGTCTTTCAGAGTGTTCACTACCTGTGTCCAAAGCATTAGGGGCAATTTTTTTTTAAAGGTCTACTTTATGATGTATTATGCTGAAACTGCCAATGCCAAATGCCTGTTTCTATAATAGACTGTATCCGTAGATCAAATAAAAACATTTTTATTGTATGCTAGAAAGAATTCTGCAGACTTGCTGGTATTAAAAACATTGTAATTAATTATATTTGTCAGATTGAGTGTAAGTTTACTTTTAGTTTGTAAATCACCATCAAAATCTACATTATACATTCCTGGTTAAATGTCAACATCCATGTTATTAAGGTCAAGGTTCATGGACACAGAATGTAGAAAATTACATCATCATCATCTGAACTAGCAGTGCTAATGCTGTTGTGAAAAATGCAGAAAGCTGAGCTTCATGAATTTCTTTAAACACCCATAAAAACATTTGGCTTTTCAAATGATTAAATTATGTTGCTGAATTGCAAAAAGCCTTCTTTAAAAGGTTGTTCATTATTTTGGTGAAATAGCCCTTCTTCACCTTTTATTGGAGTGGAGTTTAGTTAGGAGGCATTATAATATGGTAAGTACACAGTCAGTTGTATGTAATTAGGGACATATTATTGAAGTTAATAATTTCACAGGCTTTACAGAATGGCCTAACAACTACACTGGTGGAAAATAAAAAATGAACACCGCCATAGAAGGCAGTACATGCAATGATTGACAGAGCTGTGCTGTGGACTAGAGTAGGAACCGCGTACTAGGCATAACACCGCTGAGCCTAATACGACTGTAGTTGACTCAGTGAAAGATTTGTCTGTTGTTTAAATCATTGGCCTGTGTGTAGTAAGCATTGTAGACATGCCACAATGGCATAGACAACCACACTTCGTGCAATTAACTGACTTTGAACGAGGTCGTATTGTGGCCGTGAGGAAGGCTGGATGGTTCTTACAAAGAATTTCCCAACCCGTAGGACGTGAATTGTCTGCTGTGCATCATCGGCGATGTCTGTGGTCTAACGATGGTACACATGCTCGTCAACATGGTTTTGAACGGCAGCGGCATACGGATTCCCGCCTGAACTGCCGCATCAGACGAGAAGCCATTACTGATCACACGGCAACCGCCACACAGATTAGGGCCACTGTTGCACCCAGGGTGTCAACTAGGACCATTACCAATCATTTGCTGGACGCTGGACTACAATAAAGGGTGCAGTTTGCCAGGCTTCCTCTCATACCTCATCACCGTGCAGCCCAGCCTGTCTCGTGTGGTGTCGCTAACGACGCAACTGGAGAAATTATTGGTGTAGAGTTGTGTTTAGTGATGAAAGCAGATTCTGCCTTGGCATGAGTGACAATTGTTTGCAGGTGCAGTGTTGACCAGGAGAGCGGCAACAACCAAAGAGTATACGGCAATGATAGTATGCCTCTGGTGTTTGTTGAGGTAACACTGAACAGTGAACGCTACATCCAGAACATCATCCAGCCCATTTTTTGCAGTTCCTACAACACCAAGGAGATGTTATCATGTCCTCTTCCATCAGGACAATGCCTGTGCGCACACATCTCATGTTACCCAATGTGCTCTCGAGGATGTTACTCAACTCCCCTGGCCAGCACGATCACCTGACCTGTCCCCCGTTTAACATGGATGGGACGGCATTTGGTGCAGTCTGCAATACCGGCAACAAACCTCCACCAATTGCAACAACAGTTGGAATTAGCATGGAACAGTATTCCCCAAGATGACATACACCTTTATGATTGTCTGTACGCACAACTACAGAACTGCATCGTCACTAAAGGCGGCTACACAAGATACTGACATTGTTGTTCCAGACACACTGTAGCCTCTGTCCATAGGTGTACGACCCTGTGCATTTTCATATACAGTGTACAATAGGGTGGAGTGAACTTGTTAGGCGAAAAAAAAAAAATACTCTTATCGAAATGGAATAGTTGCGTCAAGTTGTGTCTATAGTTGATATGAAAACATACCAAATTAGAGTTATCTACATGAAGGGATTGAGGTGCCCCCGTTACCTGAAATTTTGCAAAATTGCTGATTTTCTGACCATTTATCATAGATGTTTCAAAAATTAGTTTTTTAACATATTATAATGGAATATGTACAAAACTACCTGGAGGAATCTAAATATTAATTGAAAAGACAATAAGTAGCTTTAAGAAATATTTTTTAAGTGCCCCCAAGGGCCCCAAATTCCTAAAAATTTACATTAAACTCAATATTTTCTTTGTATTCTCTTAGGTGTCAATTAATTTTTATTCTGTGTTTAACTTAATTTTACTGACAGTAAATAAATAAAACTGTAAATTAAAAGAAAAAACATATTTATTTACAAAAAAGAAGTGATACAATTTTAATTTCTCCTGAGTTGTCAGCAATAATAATGCTGTAATGTAATGCTAATTGAATTGAATATTCCTTTTTTGTTTTGAATGAAGGCATGTTTTTCCGCGACACAAGTCTTCTTCTGATGAAACCGTCCCTTGCTTCCTGTCCGCAAACAGCTTCTGATGCCTCAGTCACCAACTTGATGCACCGCTCTACCGCTTGATTGTGACAGGGGAACAAAGGAATTTTATCGTCAGTACCGAAACCATTCTCGACTATTTTTTTAAATCTTTCGGTTGAATAATTTGCGGTCAAAGGTGGCTCACAGACGTTTAAATTCTGCCAATCAATTAGATCAGTGCAGTTGGATGCCTCAAAATTAAATGATGGTATCGCGAACTTCCGAATTCTCGGAAGTTTACTCTGCGACCTTAGTTTTAATATCCGGCTATAAGCTAGTTCTCTGACGAATTTTCTGTTGTCACCCTAGCATACATAACAGAATATTTTCAGGATGCCCAAAATAGTCATTCCTTTGGATTACTGGCTCGATCAATTTCTTTAACTCTTCACTAAGGTAACGACTCCTTTTGATCATCATCCATAAGTGAAATGCTCCTTTCAGACACAATGAATTCGACTTTATGTCAAACCAGGTAGGTCCATATACTGTCATTACAAATATTGACAAGGATTTGTGGTAGCAACATATAAGCGTAAAATTCTATTCACTGTTGTAAGCCACATTGAATGCGAAAGTTGACCTGGTTGTCTGTTTGCTAAATCGAGGGAGCATTTTCCCATCGCAGTTGCTTCCATCATGTGAAGGAGGTACTTTTGGTCCGTACTTAGATCATTTTCATTTGTAATCCTAGGCAATGTCTCAGGAATTACCACAAGTCTACAACAGGAAGATTTTTGCAACATTGTAATTTATTTCCTATTGGACCCGAGAAACAACGCGGACCCGTCGTCTGGCCATCTGAATGTTGAACTAAGTGCCGCAAAGGGAGCTCATTTGAATGCAACTGACAAATAAACCACTGTAGTGGTCTACCAAGCTCGACCTCCAAGCGATGAACTACCCCTCCCTTTGACCCAGTGTTGACGACAGTGCCATCGCAGCCAATAGCCGATAATTGAGACAGATTTTCTAATTTATCATTTAAACACTTTGTAATGCATGTTTTTATGTTTTCAGCCGCCCCTGAATCACATACTACATGGCCGTAATAATTATGTCCTGGTTCTGCTACAAGAACATAGTGCTCTTCCATCTTACTCCTCCGGTGATACTTAAATCCTATCTTTTCCTGTGATAAAGTTTTGTCCTTTCTACTGTCGAAATACAGCCCCACCAAAGGCTCCGAGCAATCTCAGAGTCTATAACGCAGCTATTATCCTCTTTTTGAATTATTCCGACATCTTTTAAAACAGCAGATGCTATTGCAGCGGATCTATCAGAGACTCCAGTACGGTCACATGCCAGAGCAAGGGAAGGCAGCCGTACTCGCATTTGTTTTCGTTGAGGTTTACAAATATCAAGATTTTCAGACTGTAGCTTCGCTGGGCATGGATTTACTATTGCTGCTTCTATTTCAGTCATCTGAGAGGAGGTACTTGGTTCTGATGAATCTGTTTCCATCACTTCTTCTAATAAAGGCAGAGGCTCATGATAAGAACATGAAGGCTGCTGTAAATCAGAATTCACCTGAGTTTGGGCATTTTCTCTTGCTTTTCTCTCTTTCTTTTTAGTCTGACTTTTTGTCACAGCCAAATCGACCGAACCGATAATCATTTTCCTCTTTGTTCTTTGATCTATCAAGAAACTTCTTTCTTGTTGTGGAACTCGGCGTTTTTTTTCACAGCTACAATTTTCAAAAAGCGTGCATTTGCAAGAACAAATATCAAATAGTTTGTTTGAATCTTCTTTAAATTTCTGAAGTTTGTATTTTTATTTTTCATTCGCCTGGCATGTCAAGTACGGTTTCGTGATGTTTCTATACTTATCATGATAAGAGCGAATGATCTGCAACACTCGTTTATGTATCACTGTTGGGATGGACGCTTTAAGCCAAATTTCCTCAACTTTGGTGGCTACTATCTCAGAAATTTCTCAGACCGTCGGTTCTTTTGTTTTGGAGTTAGGTTTTAATTCGTTTTTGACCTACAGGTACTGTTTCATGACATCACAATAAGTCGGCAAAACACAATAATTACAATTTTCTGGCGTTCCAAAAACAGGACAAATCGTGGTCTTCCTCGTTCTTATTTGAGCCATGATCTTCAAACAATAGCGAGAAATAGATCGCAGACTAAAAACTTATAATTTGAAACACGCCAACGTACGTCCACTCGCTGCTGTTATTTTCCGAGAACTGAAGTAAGCGAGCGCTCGGTCACTCGCTGCAAGGCGTGTGCGGGTGGCTGAGNGAAATAGAAAGCGTGGGAGAGGTATTTTTACTCAAAATAATAGCACATAACCCCATATGAGAAAACTTAGAATTGATTGCTGTTACTGAGTTTTTTGTGTTACTGAGGCACCACAAGAAGATTTTAAATACATTTTTTAAAAAATGTGCTAGACATAAGGGCTATTTTCCTTAATTATTCAAGCTATTCTATTAAAATTAAATTTCTGTATTAGATTTTACAAACATTAAGGTACGTGCTGATTTTAACAAAAAATCTGAAATTTCAAAATTCTCGGGGCACCTCTTATCCATAGACTAGAGAGAAAATATTTTACGCTATTACTTACGAAGCCTACCCACAACTTTCCCCGGGTATTCCATTACAATTATCGAAAAAGCATTTTTTCACTCTACCCTAGTGTACAACCTGTATCATTTTATTCAATAATACCTTCATTCATGTGGGACCATAGCATCCGGGTGTTGATTTTCCATTTTCCACCAGTGTAGTTTGTCAGACATCAGTAGTCAGCCTTCCTCTTAGGTGCCGGTGTACTCTGCTTTAAAAATAGTGTCTCATTCCAGGATGATATAAGTCAATTTATAAGTCTATAGTTATAGCTAAACTAATGGTAAACTGCACTTCCAGTGGTCAGCCAAAAAGACTGACTACCAGCTTCTATATTTCAGTTAATATTGCTGTAGTCATCCCTTCAGGAAAAACAAATGTTTTGCCAAAATAATAAGCTAAGTTGTTTAGGTATAAGTTATGAAAAATACTCATCTCCATGAAATATCTGTTACCCTCAAACAATTTGTAGCATTATTATTCACAAGCACCTTACATGTTACAGTAGCAAGACTGGAGGCAGGCTACTTGTTCATTGTTTTCTGTTGTAGGTCACCGTAAGCAGAGATAGCATGGAATTGCTGATAACTGAGGAACCAACATAATTTTTTTTTGTTTTGTTGTTTTATTTTTATCATTATTTTCTAGTGATAATTGATTATTGTTAAATAATGTGTTCCCCTATATTCACATGAATTGTTTTAATGTGGAATTAACTTTAATGATGTGACAATTTGAAAGGGCAGCATGACTTACTTTATATTTTTCTTTTGCAGGTGAAAGCAAAGGTTATGGTTTTGTTGAGTACACAACTAAAGAAGCCGCACTTCTAGCAAAGAATATGTTGGATGGAAAACAAATAGATGGCTGGATACTTTGCTGTGATTGGCTGGAGTCAAATCACACCTCTTTTGAATCACTGCATTCAAAATGTCTGTATGTAGATCAGTTACCAAAAGATTTTCGAGACATGGGGAAATTCCGAAAAGTTTTCAGCTCAGTAGTATATCCCCCATATTGTCAGGTAATATATATGTATATTATACTGTAAGTAAAAATTATGAAACACATAATAAATAGAATAAATATAAATGCAAACTTTGGCTATCTGCAGTGTACTTACACTAACTGCCAAAAAAATTAAAGCAATTAGGAGTATTGAAAAAAGTACTATTTATGTTGAGAGATCATGTGACATTATTACAAAGATTACAAAAGATAAACATATCACATGGGTAACAGAGTTGGCAGTACAGTCATTCTGCTGGTTCTATGTCATAGGAAGTAGCATCACCTGGGGCCTTTGATACTTGCGTAAATTTGGTCCAGAAGTAAGTCGTTGAGCCATTGTATACTCTTCTGAGGCAAATAGGCCCACTGCTGTTGTAACTGGCCTTCGATATCTTGCAAATCAGCAACAGAGTGGAGTTGACTTAGAGATGATCCCTCACATCCTATTCTGTTAGAAGCTGACCAGAGAACTTGTTGGCCTCAAGAGTATCTCAACATGGTGTAGGCATTCTACATTACACATGGATGTGTGTCAAAGAGCATTACCTTTTTGAAAGACTGTATCAAGGTGTTGTCTCATGAGGGGTGAAACATTAGGACACATGGGGTTGTTTACTTGTAGTGGCATCAGGGTCTTCCAAATAATTACCAGAGGTGACCTCCTATTGCTTCCTACACTTTGATACCAGGAGTAATCCCATAATGCCAGCATTTCTTAGCAATATTGGCTGGACGTTTACTCTATCAGCACCGCAATATTCACAAATGATTACCTGTAGTAACGCAGAACAAAAATTCATTGCTGGACATGAGATGTCACTAGCCATCACTCCATGCTTCCTGGTTATGGCATCACTTCATATGCTACAATCTCTGTTCTGTGATCAATGGCAGCCTATTTAGGAGATGGTGAACCCATAATCTGACTTCCGCCTGTTGCCTAAACATGGTGTAGATGACATGGGGTGTTGAAATGTGTCCAATAACTGTGTCTAGATGGCAGGCACTGATGTTGTGGTTTTACAGAATGTTTGGCGCACAATACAGTGGACTCTCAATGTACCAAACATGCATGTACCGATAAACCGTATCCACAGTTAGTTTTTAGTGATTTTGGCAAAATTCCTATATAAAAAATGATAAAGCTATCTGCTTTTATTGGATATTGCATTTATCACTGCGGCTCATAGTGGCGTGGTTCAAGTCTGGCATGATCCCTCCCCTTAAACACCTGACGTAAAGGGAAGCAGTTACCTATCAACTAGTGTGGTGTCCTTGCATTCTTTCTCTCTTTTTCCCCTCTTTCTGTCTCCTAGTCATGTAACGTCCTTCCTCCCCTTACATAACTTTGAGAGGATAGCTGTTGTCTAGCAAAATGAAAGTGCATCCTCTTGGCCGCACGCGTTTGCTTCCACCCGTTACATGCCTGGCCACAGAGAAATTAAAGTATGCCTGGCTATCGTAGAAATTTTATCAATATTATCCGTTGCTCAGAATAGTTGCACCAGTCATCACTAGTATTTCAAAGTAACTGGTTTTGCCTGAAAATGTTATCCTATACATTTTAGCAAGGAATTATTATTTGCAAAGATGTTTTCTTTTGTGATTAAAGGTCTTTTTTCTGTAATCAACATGATTTTAAAACAAAATATTAATTTAACTCAATGGATATCATCTTTGTGACTAAAATTATATGCTCAGAAAGAAGCATATACTTGACCTCTCCTTGTTGCCAAAATATGTTTGAACATCAAGCGACTTGTATTACCAAGCGTAAAGTTCATTTTCAGTAACTTCCTGCAGGGCAAATTGAAGGATTTATATTAATTTATTTCAATAGACACACATCTTTTGAATAAACTGATATCCTGTAAGGGTCTATTCAACACCTTTTTGTCATCTAATAATGGGTAAGCACTGCATTTACTTGCAGTGTAATTCACGACAGGTGTAAGTACATGGGAATATCAGGTGATATGATTCAGAAAGATTAATGATTTAAGACAGTAAAGAAAAAAATTTAATTACATTATTTATTCGTTTCTGTCTCAAAAATACAAGTTTTTTGCAATGAAATATAATTAATGACTTTAAAAGACAGACATTTGCCACTCGTGCAAGGTGTCGCCAGCATGGTGTAGATAAGCGGCCTGGATTGAGTAAGCTTCGGCTGTCATCTGTGATATTTACACAGCTCAATTTTTCCCCTTATACAGCTTGCAGGGTGGGCGCTAGCTGCATAGCAACCAGCATGGTGTAGATAAGCGGCCTGGATTGAGTAAGCTTCGGCTGTCATCTGTGATATTTACACAGCTCAATTTTTCCCCTTATACAGCTTGCAGGGTGGGCGCTAGCTGCATAGCAACCAGCATGGTGTAGATAAGCGGCCTGGATTGAGTAAGCTTCGGCTGTCATCTGTGATATTTACACAGCTCAATTTTTCCCCTTATACAGCTTGCAGGGTGGGCGCTAGCTGCATAGCAACCAGCATGGTGTAGATAAGCGGCCTGGATTGAGTAAGCTTCGGCTGTCATCTGTGATATTTACACAGCTCAATTTTTCCCCTTATACAGCATAGCAACCAGCATGGTATCCTTTGCACCCTTCCTCTGTGTGACAACTGGTTTGTAAATGGAGGGGTACATTGTTTCACTTCTCTCGCCACTGAAGCTTTCCCNTATCCTTTGCGCCCTTCCTCTGTGTGACAACTGGTTTGTAAATGGAGGGGTACATTGTTTCACTTCTCTCGCCACTGAAGCTTTCCCTTCTCTGCCTCGCCAGCTGTGAAGACACTAAGAGTCAATAATTTTTCCACATACTTTCAGCTGATCGAGTGCACATACTTTCTGGATATGCCTCGTATATATACTTAAGGCTCAATACCATACAACACCTCAACCACCTCAACCTTTAGACAACATGGACTGCATCCTTAATTAACCTTATTCATTATTTGTAAACTTTGATTTTCAAAATAACAGCAATTCTATAATTCTTACATTCACATATAGTATAATTTCAAGTTAGCTTCCATCTGACATTTTCAAATGTAAAAGCAAAACTTATTTATATTTATATAACACTTCCTGTTTGGTACTCTGCTTAAATAAATCCTATTTAGTTACATGAACAATTTAAAAACAAAATATTGTAAAGCCGTTCTTCTCTTAGCTTATTTTCTCTACATCACTGTTTACTTTAGAACAGTTTTCTTAGATTCATTAGCAACTCATACTACTGCTAATACAGTTAAATGTTCTTTACAATATTACCTTATTTATCATGAATATTTTACAATACAGTATGTCTTTTTAATTAAAAAACCACACACGGGTATGAACACAACTAACTAGCCCATGACGGCTTGATGAACACTATCAAGATGCAGTGAGCTTCTACACAAGTGTTGTGTTTTAAATTTTTACCAAAGACTTACCAATTGCCTTATCTTCAACAATAACAAATGGTAATAAAATATTGTTAACTTAAGTAGACATTTTAAAATACAACTAACCCAGACTTTTAAAGAAATATTACAAGTATTCTTCTTTTAAAAATAAAATATTATGTTTATATGCACAGTACAAAGATATGCAGTTGCATTGAACCTATCAATCTGTATTGATAATCATAGGAACTCATGTACAATAAATGATAGTTACAATCCACAAACAAAATAAAATACTTTATTCTAAAATGGTTAACCATAGTTCAAAACCAGTCTTAGAAAAACCAACACCCTTCTTTGTACATAATTTTCATGAAACAGCCGTGTTATTCTGCAGAACGAATACTGTATTCCGAGCTTATTTTACACCCACATGGAACTGAAAATGCCAATGTAAGACCTTCTGAATAAAACTAAAATTTTTACATATGGCAATGCCAAACTTCTAACAAAATCACTAAATTCCAAATACAATGCACACACAAGTTTATTTTGTTTTTACTAATAATAAAGTAAATAAACAAGTCATCCAGATTACTTAATACACCAAATACAAATTATACTAAAATGTATACCGTAAAGTTATTAAAAGCATAAAAACAATCATTATTGTTGCCATCAAACAACTAGCATGGCTCCCTCCTAAATACCAAAGTTTTAACAGTTTGAGTGTTACTGCAGTATTATTATGTTACAAACCACTTCAAGAAAATTGCAGTCAACATAATATTATTATTACCTATGTTGCTTGACTTCTACCCAGTTACATGGATTTAGCCAGACATTTACAATGATATGCTAGAAAACAGATATGTTTGAAATGTAATAAGTTATCAGTTGTAGCAAGATAATTTGCAAACAAGAGACACTGCAAGTGTATGCAATTTTCTTCATATAACATGAGGCCTCATAATATTTGTATATAATTTATTTGTTAATGGTGTCTCAAAAAATGTGAACAGAATGATGTAAGCCTTCCTTACAATATTTATAAATTAAGACCCTGAAACTTCAGATTAAAAAGTCCTCTACCATGATAACTTCAACATGTCAATCCTCTGATCACATTTTAAAACAGTTTCTTCTGAGCATCAGCGGCAAGGCTAGATGTGAGATTGGTAAGTAGCCATAGTTAAAAGTACAAAGTGTATACATAGCGTTCATAAATACTGTAGAATTTTTCACTGCCATCTAAATAGAAAATAACCACACACTACCTCCAACATTAACACTAACTATTCTTAAACGTTTTACAAAGAGTATCTGCAAAATAACCATGTACTGGTCAGTAGTCTGATATATTTTCTAATAACAATTATCTTATTCATTATTTACTTTTGCCTGAGAAGGGTTTACCCCATGTATCCTGTACATATTGTAACTTACATGTAGGGTCCTTCATTAAAAATAATTTTTCTTCAAAATAAAAATATTAACTTATCTCTTTTACCTTATTACTGCATAATCAAAGTATTAAAAAATGGTATAATAAAAATATTTAAAAAATGTAGTACACATCTTAGTAATCTAAATTGCAGTCTGTCTGCCTTTATTACATTTTTTTCTTTTTTCCTTTTCCTCTCAATTCTCACTTTGTCTCTCCATTTCCGTCCCTTTTTCCTATTTTCGTCATGCTGTACTTTGCTCTCTTCCTCTTCCCTACTGTTTTAAATCCACCCCTCTTTTTCCTTTTCCTCTTCCTCACTACTTTTCCTCTTCCTCACTATTTTTCTGACCCTTAGTTTCAGTATTTGTTTTCTCCTTTCAAAACGTTTCCTGAACACATCATAGTGTTTCACTCTAGGATACTCCCTACTCTCAATATAACATTTTACTCGGCTCTCAGCAACTTTCGCCTGTTGCAACTTAACAGCTGATCCCAATCGCAGCTTTACTTCGCTGTAACCTTTTGGTTGGACCCCCCCTAACCTGAAGTCTCCCTTCCTGTCTTACATTTCTCCTCGACGAACTGACTTCCCAACCATTAGGTACACTCTTTTCAAAATTATCAATCTGCCTCAGCAATTGATTTTCTCTTAACGGAACTGAGTGACCATTAACAACTTCTGAATTTCTCCCTTCATTATTTACTTCATTGCCGTTTTTATTCTCATTACTTGGGGCAGTTAACGTTGAAACCTTTTCTAACGTATTCTTTTCAGATTCAACCCCCCAGTTTTCTGTCTTTGTTATTAATTCTGCAATGTTTTTCTCACTCTTTTCTGCAAGCTCCTATTGTTCTTACTTTATTGAAAACAGGATATTAAACATTTCTGACATCCATAACATGTTATTTGAAGAAAACTGTGCCATCATTTATTTCAATTACGATGTGCACAGTTACGACTTAAGTCAATTATATCAACATATCCTATACATAAAATAAACAAAAATAACTCGTGGCAAAATTAACATAACCTGCACACAAAATAAACACAATACTTCTTGATGAAACCAAATAACTAAAATAACTCGTGGCAACATTACATGTTTTGTTTTGATGGCTTCACTGATGATTTTCCAGTAATTTTCCAGCGTGGATTGATGAATTCTTACTGTTTACACTGTTGTTGTTGAATTTAGTCGTCTCGTACCTGGATCTGTGTTGTTCACTGGAACTGCCGGTAACTTAGTGAAGTGATGCTTCAATGTTTGTAGATACCGAATCTTCAGATGCGGTTAATCGCGCCCCATGTTGGGCGCTATATTTGTAATGATGCAGCATCTGGTATTGGAGGCTGGAAGTTACAACTCGACATGAAACTCTTTAAAAAGGCGCCAATTAAATAATGTCAAGTTCCGGTTTATTTGTTCTATACTTTTATTTATCAATCAATTGAAACAGTTCACATATGATCTTCAGGTATGCCGAGTACAAACAGGTTCACAGGCAGACAAGTACAGAGCAGCGCCACAGTAGTTTACTGATTATTCACATATTGAAAACTTGGCTCGTCAGAAGAAAATACAGGTAGCAAGCTTCCACACCGGCTGAGAATTAAATGAGCAGAGTAAAGTTGCAGTTGTGGGGACTATTTGCCACGCATGACGCGGCCTTGGCGAGTCGCTAGTTGTCAACTGCTTGATCACTGAGAGTCTACTTCCGGAGCACTGAGTGTCGACTGCTAAACAGCAACAGGCACACGAGTATTTGTCGCAGCATGCCTATCCACCTCCCTCTCCTCAGAGTATCAAATGTAACCAAATATGGGCATAGCATACTGCGTAGCCCTCTAAACTGTGTAGTCGGTAAAAGATTATCCAAAGCTTCTAGAACACAAACTGTTGATGCAGTTCAGAAAGCTTCTATCACTAATGCTGACGCGTAACACAAACTAAGATTTCATGAAACGGCAACCGGATGCCAGATAAACAAACTACCATGATAACTAACTCCCACGGCTTTAATTTCAAATACCGATAAAATATTATGAAGTCCCGTTAAACAAAAGAAAAATGCACAGCGCATTCCGATAATTAATATATTGCGTCGTTACACACTATAGTAATGATTATAACAGGGTACAGTGCATCAAATAGTTCCTCTAAAAACAAAACTATTGCTATAAAGTTGACACATGGTCTAAATGTTACCACATTAAAATTGTGACCACAGTGTGCATGTCACAGTTTGTTGCATTAGAGTGCACTAACTTGATTTTAACATACAAGCATTATTCATCATGGTGTCTATGATATCAAGAAAAGAGTGGGGTAATACAAATATGTACTTTTCCATGCATTTATTAAACATTGCAATTACAATAGTTGTTAAAATTATTGTCCTCCTGGGCTAATGCAGGCTGTGCACCATTGAATGAATACTTTTCATATATGATGTGCACTTCACAAATAAGTTTTGTCCATAGCAATCCTTGCATGCTTGTGTAATTCTTCATTGGAATTAATGAGTCTGGCATATAAATCTTTTTCAAACACCCGCAATAGAAAATGTCCACAGGATTCAGGTCAGGTGACTGGGGTGCCCACACATTAGGTCTGAAGCAGCCGATCCATCTCTGTGGATATCAGGCATCGAAATGAGCTCGAATATGTTACCCACAGTGGACAGGGCATCTATCATTTTGCAATCTGGGGCCGTGGTGATGTAGTGGTTAGACGACTCGCCTCCCACCACAGCGAACCAGGTTTGATTCCCGGTGGAGTCACCCCAGATTTTTGTGGAATTGTGGTGGACGATGCCGTTGCTCGGCGAGTTTTCCCTGGGATCTTCTGTTTCCTCTGCCCTTGCATTCTGGCGTTGCTCCATACCCACCTTGCTTCACCCTCATCGGCTCTCAAGACCTGCCTAATATCGTGTAGGGGCCCCAAGCATGTAGAAGTGCCGCAAGATGACGTGGCATGGACTCTACTAATGTCTGAAGGTATGCAGGAGGCAGGTCACACCATGAATCCTGCAGGGCAGTCCACAAATCCAATCTGCGCCAATTTGAGAAAGGGTTGCACGTCTGTCACGTTTAATGATTCTCGTCAGTCGTCGTTTGTTCCGTTCTTTCACAATTTTTTTCCGGCCGCAGCGATGTCGAAGATGTGATGTTTTACTGGATTCCCGATATTAATGGTACACTCGTGAAATGGTCGTACGCGAACATCCAAATGTTATCGCTACCTCGGAGATGCTATGTCCCATCACTCGTTCGCCGACTATAACACAACTTTCAAACTCACTTAAATCTTGATAACCTTCCATTATAGCTGCAGTAACCAATCTAGTTGCTGACCACATCGCGTTACTCTGATTGGTTCCATACCTCTGTTATTTGCATATGCACGCCTATACCAGTTTTTTTGGCTCTTCAGTGTATCCCATAGTCAAATGAAAATAAGCATAATATACTTGTTTCAAGGTTTTTAAATTAATTAAAGTCTCCAGATGTTTCAACACATATCAAACTGTACTTTATATTTTTACTGCATATTTTATATGCTCCCTGAGTGTTAGATGTTGATCAATATAAATCACTAAAAATTAAGTTTTGTTCACTTGCTTAATTTTATCCTTATTTGTCTGAGTATTCTCTGAATTATCTGTACTATTGTTTCTAAGATTTAACTTAATATAGTTTATTGTAGTGGTATTCAGAACTAATCTATTATTTGTATACCATTATTGCAATTGATCAGTAATTTTATTTATTTTCATATGAATATCATTATTAGTTTTCCATTTTGCTATACCTGAGTTATCATCTGGAAACAGCATTATCTTCCCCAAATCAATTTTCTGAGGTAGATATTAACTAAAATGAAGAATAATAAAGTGCCAAGATTGATACCTTATGGTTCACCATTTACTATTTTAGACCAGTCAGAAAAATTCTTTTCATAATTTAATTTAGATCTACTCTCTGTTTGCTGTTGGTAAAGTAAGACTGCATTAATTTATAATCAATACTTATTATTCTATAGTGATACAATTTACCCAAAAAAATTTCATGATTGACTGTGTCAAATGTTTTTAACAAATCAAAAAAATACGTAATGAAATTTTACCCGGATCCATTGTCCTAAGAATAAAATTTATGTAGTCATTAATTGCTAAACAGGTTGTTTTCTCTTTTTGAAACCCACATTTATTATTTTATTTTTAATGAAAAATGAATATAACATTTTATATACGATTCCCCCCCCCCCNAAAAATTTTGTTAAAAAAAATTTTGTATGCTAATGGGTTTACAATTTTCTACATTTATCTGACAGCCCTTTTTGTACAATGCTAATTTTAAACAATCTGGGAAAACTCCTTTAAGGATAGCCTCATTAATTAACTTAATTGTTTTGCAAAAAATATTTAACTATCTAATAAGCTTATTTTATATTTAGATACGCTTTATACATCCATGGTATCAGAAATTTTGAAATTCATTATAACAACAATAATTTCCAATTTTGTTGTTGGTGATAGAAAAATAAATTTTTTACTTGTAAATATTTACCCATTTAGCTGCCCAGTTGCATTCATTACTGGTATTTTATTGTTTTCATTCAATTTTATCACCTATACCTATAAGAAAATTATTTATTATTGATACTGTGACTTTACCCTCTTTAATTACTAAACCATCTGCTTCTATCCTTTTTATTCCATTGTCATTATTTTTACTTTTACCAGATTATTTATTTATTATATTCCACATGGTTTTAATTTTATCGTGATACATTAATTAATTTTTCTAAGTACATTATTTTAGCATATTGGAATCCTTTTTTTTATGTCTTTTTGTATAGTTTATAGTACTGTATTCTCGATCGGTTTTATTATCTATATCTATTTCTTATATTTCATGATTTCAGGTTTTTACTAGAAACATAAATTCCTTCAATAATCCAATTATTACTTGTACTTTTTTCCTCTCCTTTTATAATTAATAGGAAAATATTAATTTATGTAACTTACTAGTACCTTAATAAAAAGAGTTTATTTTAACTGTATATTATTCAAGTTATTTAATTCTAGCCAATCATCTTCTGGTAATCTGTTAATAAAGCATTGTTTAGAATTTGTATTTATACTTTTATATATATATATATATATATATAAACTTTGTCTATATAGTAATACTGTTTTTACATTTATTTTAATCTCTGTAGTATAATGATTAAATTTTCCACTAATAACTTTACTGATATAATGTTGTAGAGCAATGTTTCTTATTATGCAATCTATGGAGGACTGTTATTTATAAGTTACTCTTGTATACTCTGTAATTATATTATGTAAATCAAAAGATTTTAACATATTTAAAACTGTGCTTTGTATTGCATTCTTTTAAATAATAATTCAAGTCTCCACATATTACTATTCTATTTTTTCCATCATTCCAGACTTTATTTAACATTATCTTTAGCTGTTGGAAAAATCTTGAGATACTCATATGGAGGCCTGTAAATATTAATAATAATGTATTTATCATTTTCTAATTTAAGCTTTGCAGCTGAACCATTGACATGTTTTTCCTTACTTAATACAATAATATCCTTTCTACTTTCTATTAGTACATTAAAATTCTTATGAATAAATATACTCTCTTCCTCCTACACAAGAATTTCTACTAAAATTTTATATCAATTTTAAATTACATTACTGAGTAATATTCATTTAATGTTCCCTTAGCCAAAGTTCAGTTATACATAATGTTGATGACATAAAATCATCCTCACAGTCATTTATTAAAATATTGAATTCAAGAAGTTTGTTTCAGAGAGACTGTTCATTTTGATGTATAATTATTAATTTACTTAAAACACTATTATTTTTCTACATTCCAGATTTCTATTATTATTATCATCATCATCATCATCATCATCATCATCATCATCATCATCAACAATATTTACCTTTTTGTAGTTTTGGCCCTCTACCTGTTTTTTGAATCACTGTTACTTAATGTTATGACTTGCTCATCTATTTTCTTAGTTATATATTTTACAGTTTGTTTCTCCACTTCTTCCGTACCTTTAAAATTTATATAAAGACCATGCTCTGTAAAAAAGTACCTCATAAGACTATACAAATCTACAATTTGCACATTACTAAAACTAGCACATAAATTCTATAATCATTCATTTGACTTCCTATTCTCTAGATTAGGACCTGAATTATCCATTACATCATAGTGATATGGTGTATGACCCACTATAATTCTTAACTTATTAAGTGACAAAATTAATTTTTTTTAAATTACAAAGTATATCATCTGCAATATTTGAATAAACATCATTACTACCAGCCAAAATAACAATATAAACATTTACTCCAATATTTTTTACTGTACTGCAATCTTTTATCACTTCACATGGTGCTCCTGTCTTAACCATTCCTTGAACTTATGTTATTAGTTATCAATTGAATTTTCACTGACAAATCCCTAGCATGACTATCATCATACAGAAACACTTTTTGCTTACATGACTTAAAAATACCATACTTCGAACCTATTGCAGTTAACCTTCAGAGTACTATAAACATCCGTATTTGCACCCACAACACATTTTTTATCACTTGTGTTTTGAGAATAGTCATCTTCCATATGCTGTACATATGAAATTCTATTACTATTATTCACTTCTTGTTTTTGGTCGGATTTTTTGTTGTTCTTGTTGTTGTTTTTAACTTTTCTTATCCAAAAACTAGTTCTTTTTTCCTCAGTCAGTTCTTGTAAATCCCTTTTCCAGATTGAAATAACTTCTTGCAACGAAGTAATTTCGTCAAACAGACTTTTCATTAAATTTTTACTTTCTGTCTGATATAACTTGGCAAGATCTTGACAGTCAGTGAGTAACAAATTGAAGTATACAAAACAAACCACGTGCCTTTTAAAAATCCTGTATCAGCTAATACATGAACTAATGAAAATTAATATTACGTTGGCTATTCTGACTGCACTGCCGACGCATATGAGACAAGCAGAAAATACGCAGATAAGAAAGAGTTCCTAGATTAATTAAAACGTTTTCTTTTACATGGTCACAAAACAGCTGTTGTTAGTGTTACAAACTAAACTTCATGCTAAAGTATTAATTTAGAGGTGTTCCATGCTAAAGTATTAATTTAGAGGTGTTCAAAATGAAATGCAAATTAAAACTCTCCATATTCAAATGAAACTCAATTTCAAACATTGGGAGTTCTGTTTACGTTGTATCTCCACTCACTATGACATTTTTTTTTTTCCTAACCTACTTTAAAACTATGTGTTATTTGGGCCCGCGGTAGGTACGGGGGATTAGTGCGTCTCAAGGTAGAACCTCATACGCTTAAAGGATAGGGAATTTCATTCAAAGGAGGCGTGCATCTTGGGGAGGAGGGATATTTGGCAGCCATGGCCGAGTTTAGGCCATGGACTACATCCCTAAGGGGGCATATAGCAAGCTATAGTTAAAGAAGGGAGAGGGGAAAAAACCTGCATAGACACGGTGAAAACCCTCTCGACAGAAAAGAAGTTTCAAACTTATCATGCATTAAAAAATGCAAAAGGAGACAGCAGGTTTGGTAACATGCTTAAAAATGGGAATTTAGCTCTAGAAGAGAAAATGGCTGTGGGTGCAAGCACCCTTGGGGTATAACTGCTGTCAATATGACTGCGCATATGTCTGCACAGTAATATTAACAGCAGCCACAATTGCAGGGCCATCCTGCTTCTCGTCGTGGAAGTCGGCAGTCTGGGCGGCTCAGTCATGGCACCTACTCCGTCTTCGCTCCTCCACGCTGACGCCAGGATCTCCACGCCGTGGGTGAAGGCGGGGAGCCAAAATCCAGGGGGCCACCCTCTCCCTCATCCTTCAAAATAGTCCGTCGGTCGGAGGTGAGCTCTGGCTCGGCGGGACATCCAGGACCTACCAGCTGGAGGCGAGTGCAGCTGGCCCAGGAGTGGAGGCTGACATCAGGTAGCTTCAGAGGTCCGACGCATTCCATGGCCATTCCTCACGCACCAGCAGTCAGCAGCTCGCAGAATCCAGCAGTGAGGTTCGCTACACTTCGCATAGTTTCAGCACCTCGAGATCCCCCTCCCCGCCTTGATCGTTGAGCTGCCTCCCACTGATGCGCTTCGCCAACTCGTACTGAGCCGCCCAGGTCCCCGACGTCCACGACGACGGCGCTGTCGCACCGGCCAGTTGGTCCGCGGGCTGGTATTAGAATATTCCCAGCCACTCCAGAGCCTGGAGATCCCCTATCCGCCACCTGGGGACGCGACGAGTTGCAGAATAGTCGCTGCGCCCTAGCTGCTGTAGTCGCCTCGTGCTGACAGATGTCCGCATCCTTCGCTGGTCCCAAGGGGCGGGTAGATCCCGGAGCGGCGCAGCCGCCAGCACAATGTTCACTCCACGACAGCCAGGACTCGTCACTATGCCATCTATACATGCTTGATATTAATTCCAAAAATGTACAGAAATATCGCAGGGTAGTGTTCAACTATATTTCAAATAATTTTACGAAATATATTTTAAACTTCTGTCGTTTTGAGCCAGTGATAGCAGAAAAGTGAACTTTTAAAAAGACTGGATCAAGAGGCAGGCAAACGTGCTGCTATCTGCTGATAAACACGCTCTGCTCTCAATATGCCCTGACACGCCATCTGTTAGCCGGCTCCTAAAACACTACCAGCCAGAAAAAAAATAGCTTTCTTGTGTAAAATAACAAATTTTCAAGCGGATACCAAATGGTTTTTCTGCGAGCTCTGTATAAATTTTAAATTATCATAATATGTATTTCCGTGCACAGCAATTTTGATTACTTGTAATTTATATTGTGCCGGTAATCATTACGCCTACCTCCACTACACAACATGTTCTCTTACCGCAAACCCATTTCCTTGTTTTTTTCATGTTGTTACTTTACTGTATTAATAAAACAAAGAAAGTGGGATGCACGTGGGTAGTTTTTAAGCAGTCCTTATGTTATTCCATCCCACATATTTCAAACTCGAGCTGTTTAGTATCAGTAATTGCAAAATAACTGCTTTGCAAAAGTTGGTGAGTTTGTTGTTGAATGAAAGTGTGTTGTCAAGCAAGTTTCCCGAATAACTTTTATCTCCAATCTTAACATATTAGCTGTAATGTCCAAAGTGTGATAAGAGGTGAGGCTCATGCACCAGCTCACTACATAATAATGATGCTGCTGTAACAGCTTGCAGATATGTGCTACAGTGTATTAAACCTATATGTAGTAACAAATTTCAGTCAACTGCCAATAAAACTGAGCAGAATCAGTTCTTTAGTGCAATAATCATTAATGCTCCTAGGAATTGTAAACTTGGTTTACATAGGCATACACTGAATCTCAACCATACACAAATATGTACACAACTACTCTGTCACTCAACATTACACAATTAATTGCATGCATTAGGAGGAGTTCACTCATGTTACAAAATTTCTGACAAATGTTTTTTTACAAGATGTCGCCTGTCTTTGTTTTCACCTGAACTGCAATGCCATTTGTTATTAACACTTTATAATATTAAAATTTTTAATCAAGTTGTCAGATACTTGCTTATTTCAAATGCCATTCCAGACAACAGCATTTCACAATATACTGTCTGTAAAATATTTTGATTCAACATGAGATAGTTTTGTGAATAATTTTACATTAGATGGGCTATTTAGTGCTGCTAAGTGAGCAGAGAACTGTTAGATAAACCATAAAAATTAAAAATAAGTAGCCCACCATTGTAGTTTAAGTAAGAGGAACAAAGTTATTACCAGTATACACAGAACCTTTTGTGATAGTGGGTAGTGCATAGAGAGTAGTGTACAGTACCAGGTAAGGGTGGGTCTACAATAAAAAATTATGCTTTACATAACAAATTATGGCATTAAAGAAGAATCTAAACTGATTTGCTCAATGTGTTGGTTCACAATAAACCTTTGTTGTGTGTGTTTAAGAGGATAACTAAAGGGTGGCTATATTAGCAAATGTCCATAAGGGCCCACAATATGAAGGGGCCCACCAGGACCTGGTGCAAGTTTCCTTTTCTTCAATAAAACCACATTAACATTGGATAGATTGGACATATGGGTATTAATTTCTATAATTATATCAGTGTATTGTAAAATTTTTACCTTGAAGTTTTTTTGGTTTATATATGGTAATTATGAAATAATAGGTCTATAATAATCATATTAGGATAGTGGCGTGGTGGGGTACTTGGTGAGATTATGTTAATACTTCATAATCCTATGCAGCAATGTCTCTGATTATGCAACCAGTTGTGACTGTGGTCAGGACCTGCAAACACCATGATAAAGAATGTCAAAAATTTTAACTATATACGCTCTATGTTTGTAATTCAATTGACTCCGTCTGTCCACCTGCGTATTAATTCATGCTTGTATCTTGCAAGCATAATATTGAATATCTGGTCCATTCAGCATGAATTTCTTTGTACTCGACATATAAACGTGTGGTGTCAGTATGACAAACTCTATCAAAGACAAATGGTTAAGTGATCCCGAAAGTTTGTTTAGTATAAATATGGTTTTTTTCATATGCTGGATGTAATAAAAAGTTTAATATAAACTCGTTTCAATGGTTTGAGTGAAGTGGTATCAAAATTGTATGTGCCAGAACCTAAATCTGCAAAATTTAAATAAATTTAAATAAGCCAGTGTAGAACATTTTTTAATGAGGATAAAAGTAGTACTTAAGCATGTCCTTCAAAAGCTTATATCTAAACAAGAAGTTATCAATATAACTAATTAGCCTACTTTCCTCTACATGGTTGCAAATAACTTTGATGAAGTTATTTAAAGGTTAGATTGTAGGTGGGTCTTGACACTTGTTGATAGTGATATCATTTGAGATGCAACCAGAAACAAATGCAATACTAGTGAGACAGTTATAAATGCATACGTGCCTTACCTGGGATTCGAACACAGAACACCTCGTTTCGTAATCTGGCTTACAACGAACTACATTACAGGGGTATGATTCGGAACATAAACTTAGATATTGATCAGTCTAAAGTTTTGATAGACTGGGATTGTCAACTTCATATATTTACAGGGACATCCTTTTGAAAACAAGTGTGTGAGTCACTTACATCATGTAAGTTTTCATGGCCTACCGTAAAACTTCTTGTTTGCAGAATTTCATGAAAATAGCTTGACCTGTTCCCAAGATATGGCATAAAAGTTTTAGTTTCTCATTTGGCGCTATCATACAAAACATCCTAGAAAAGTCTCTGTATAGGCATATCTGATGCTTCTAATAGATAAATATATCACATTATTTAATAGATATGATTAACTTAACCTAAATTATTTATATTGCACTATTTTGAAAAAAATATCTGACCCACTTGAATTATGTAAGTTTACATGGCCAACTGTAGTACTACTTATGTGAAAAATTTGGTGGGAATTAGATGATTTGTTACCAAGATATGGCATAAGATTATCTATATAAGTATATTTGATGCTTCTAATGGATACTCTCAAAATACAAAGTTTAATTGAAATTGGTGAAAAATTGTTTAACAGATTTTATAAGCTCACCTTAATTATTTATACTGTAGCCATACTGTAAATAAAGCCAGACACACTTTAAACATGGCCTACTGTAGCACTATTAGTGTGCAAAGCTCGGTGGGAATCAGTTGATTAATCCGGATGTTTTCTCATGTGGTAGTATCTTCCTTTCTGGAGGAAAAAATGGAGGTTTATTGGCACATTCTATGTTTGTCATACTGACATAAAATATTTACCTTTCTGTGATTTTGAAAATATATGACTACCTCCTTTAGTGATATAAATTTAGATGGACTATAGAAGTATAACTTTTCGCCTGAATTTGATGAGTATCAGTTGATAGTTTCCTGAGATAGGACATGAAAACTTAATTTTTCATATTGTACTCTCTTCCAAAATGGCAGACAAATAAGTTTTTGTATTAACTCATTTGATGTGTGCATACATACTGTTAGCATACAAAGTTAGGTTGAAATTGGTTACATTGTTTCGTAGATGCTATGCTAAAATTATTATATTGGCGCTATTTTGAAAATAAGCACTCAGTCCTCTTAAAACATAGCCTATCAATTTATATGGCCTAACCAGTAGCACTTGTTTGCCAAATTCTGATGGAATTGGTTGATTGTGTCCCAAGATATAACAAAACTTTACTTATTTGTGTGGCACTATCTTACAAAATGTGGGACAAAAGAGGTTCTGGGTAGAAAAATTTGATGACTGTAATAGATACGTCAGCATACCAAGTTAACTTGAAATTTGTTACGTGATTTTGTTGATACAGCATAATATTCTAAATTGTTTATACTGCTGCCATTTCGTAAATAATAGTGTGACTCACTAAAACATGTCAGTTTACATGACGTACCATAGTATTACTTGAGTGCCATGTTTGGTAGGGATCAGTTGATTGTTTACCGAGATATAACATTAAAACTTTATTTTCATGTGGTGCTATCTTACAAAATGATATACAAAAAAGACTATGTATTGAAACATTTGATGCTTGTAAAAGATGATTTCAGTATAGTAAGTTTGGTCGAAATTGGATAAACAGTATGGTAGATATTGCAAATAAACCAACAATATTCATATAGCCACAATTTTAAAGATAAGTGCCTTATCCATTTAAATTGCATTTATGATCATGGCTTAATTATATGCCAAATTTGGCAGGAATTGGTTTTGTAGTTACAGAGATATAACATAAAAGCATTATCTTTCATGTTGCGCCATCTTCCAAAATAGCCGGTTAATAACATTCTCACTATTCAGTACTTACATCATGCACTGTCAAGATACCAAATTTAGTTTAAATCAGTTAATTAATTCCAGAAATATAATGGAAAAGCTTAATTTTTTAGAATTTTGCTATCTTCCAAAATGGCTGTTTAATCTTCCTAAATTAAATGCTTATATAATGCACGGTCAGTTTTCCATATTTGGTTAAAATAGGATAATTGGTTCCTGAGGTATAACATAGGGGTCTAAATTAAAAAAAAAAGTAGCCGTTTTGAAAATAAGTACCTGGCATAATCAAAAACTATAAATGTCTGACACCCTTACAAAATGCTATATGTGTACCTAGTTTGGTTTAATCCAGTTTTTTGGTTTAAAAGTTGTTAGGTGGGACATTATAGACAGACAACCAGGTGATTGCATAAGCCTATCTTTCCTCCGGAAAGAAGGCTAAAAAAAATATATTATTACTTATTTCCACCATGCCGACTGTAAGGATAATTCAGTAGCAAAATTTTAATATAAGTTAATACAAATATGCTGGAAGGGGTACCTTATTAATGTTTGCCAGGGTTATGAATGTCTCTAGTTATGCCTCCGTGCATGTTGTTTGATTTTCCTTAACCGCTAAAAGAAGTAGCTTTATTTAAAATCTTAAGTAAATATTCAATGGCAGTGACCATTTAGAGCATGGCAGTACATGGTGTTGATGGAAAGTGGTATTTACAGTTATAAGCATTCATTAAAATATAAAAGGGGCAAATTTGTTATGTTATGATTATATTTATGAATTTAATTAACAATGAGAAGAGCCAGAAAATGTCCTCATTGAATAACAATATGACTAAATGCTGGTACTATTATGTGATGTTAAGTGATTAATTATTAACAAAATATAAAGAGGTCTTGTTTATGACCAGTGTTTGTTGGCACAAATCCAAAATTATCATGTGAATTGTGATTAGAAAACACAAGAGGTGTGGTTTCTTTTGAATGATCGGGGCTTACTGAATTTCTTAAGTAATACATTTTATATTGTCAACTTATGCGTGGATATTACATGCATGTTTCAAATTGCTCATAGAATTAATTCAAAATGTCCTGTTTATGAAGTACAAATGTTTTCAATTAAATTAGTTTTTATTCTCTGCACAAGCTCGATACATCAAACAAGACACACTGGATGAATGGATAAAACAAACTCATTGCTGAATTACAACATAAATGATCATTATGTTCTCTATCTCTATGATTCGAAGTAAAATACACTAAAAACTATACATTTACAATGTTCAGAATTGGGCAAAAATATTTTATTCATTATTAATAGGTGCCGATAAAAAATTTAGTTATGGTATTGCTTATGTGAGGAAATGTAGGCTTATCCTAAAAATATCAATGCATGTACTAGTTACTAAGATTCCTTTGTTGAATTTTGAAGAAAATTTTAGCACGACAAGGCAAAAATTTACAAAAAAAGTATTGCTAAGCATACTGAAGAAATTGCCTAGTAATTTTTAGCACAAGCAGTTTTGTTTACTGATAAGCTGTTAATTTTCAAGCTACCTACCTGAATTAATTATAAAATAAGAAACTAACAACAGTTGGCTCTAATTAATAGCATATATTTGAAACAGGCCATACGTTGAATCACTGAATGCGTGTGTTATAATTTATGAATCTTTATTTGTAACTGATTAATAAAGATGTGATTACTAAATGCAAGAGCATTAGGCAAAAATATAAATTACAGATAGAGCAAAAAATGTGTACCACATTTATGTTTCTCTATTGGTGTCTTTTTTGGTTTCGCGAATAAATATGACACACAATTGGAGCACACGATCCGCACTACAATGTTGCCTCATTGTTCCAATCTCAAGTTGAGTAACACTGACTGTCAGTAATATTGAGATTCACTTCAGTATAGATTCAATTATCAGTCCCTTTTGCAAACATTACAAGAAATCCTTTAGGTGATGGAATGTGATTAAATATTGTATTTTCTAACATAGTATCATATTTGAGATTAGTTATGGGAAGTTTGAATGATCTCCCATGAGGTGGTTACACATCATTAACTTGTTTGGTATATAAGAAAGAAATATGAAGTACTTACATATATTTGAAAATATAGAGATAAATAGCAGACCAGAAGAATATACTTTATTACGTCAATTTATTGTGAGATTTCTTATGTATAATGATGTAGAATCCTAGTATGGATGCAATACCAATGGGTTGTTAGGAGGCAAATGGTTGTTTAATTTATCATGTTCATTATTAATTCCTGCCTTCTCAACCCATTATTAATTGAACAGTCCCTGGCCGAGTCCCTTCATGTATCCCCCTGTTCTGAAAAGAGCGCCTGACCAATGTAAACCTTTGTCTTGCAAAGGTATCATGCTATGCCCAATAGCTGGGTAGACTAGGTGTCTGTAAAACCATAAAACTGTTGTGGCAGCATAACTTTCCCCTTATAAAATAAGAAGATAACCCTGCTATTACTACGAGTCATAGATGCATGACAATTGGCTTGATAGACCAACAATCATCATTAAACTTTCTATGATGAAATTGAAAATTTGTGTCTTCCTGTATGTATGTGCTACCATACTGTTTCATTCTTCATATGTTATAATAGTAAAAATATTTTTTATTGGATTTTGATCTTTGTCAGTGTATATACATACTGAATTTAAAGGGTGTAACTGAAATTGTTCACAAATGGTGCACAACTCTGCCTATTAAAATATTTGAGGTGGAACATGTCATATGTACAATCTCATGTTGGAAAAGGATACCTATGTACTGAATTTAAAGGGTATAGAACAAATGGATTACAAATAGTAGCCAACTATGTCTAGAAGTTCGTAGTTGCTGGGTCGATTCTATGCTCATAACACAACTTGAGTAAATGTGGTTGGTACGCTGTTGTCTGGCTGCACAAACCTTTCATCTCTGCACAGTTACTTTAAAAGAATCCTGATCGTATTCTTTGCCTATACCATCTATTATGGCCACTAATAGTGGTTTGTCTTTAAAATATATGTCCGAAGATGTCGCACAATATACTTACATCTTTAATTTTTAAAATTAAAAAAATAATATTAAATATAGATATAAGAATAATTTTTTGAAAGATTGAAGGTATGTTTTCATGTGTATATAACATTTAAAATCCTGCTTTTTTACATGCCTCGGTGGTCGCACTGTGTAAGGTGTCTGCATGTTGACTTCAGGTTTGGCAGTTCAATGCTCCTCATTTCCAGAGGATTGTTGAGCTTCTAAATATAAATAGCAATTATGGTGATGAATATCCTGTGTACGATGAATAGTATGTTGACATTAAGCATACGAGTCACATCATTGGTGCAGCCAAAAAATGGTGGGCAACTGCAGCACTTTCTAACTATGCATATTGTAAACCAACATGGTGGTCAACTGCTGCTCACATTAATGGTGAACACACATAACAAACATGGCTGTTACTGGTAGTGCACTCTAGTGGGAAAGTATACAAAACAAACATCAGTGAAGGAAAAATAGTTGGTAGGTGACTGCTATGCACTTTGTTGGCAAACTCTGGAGTCAGTCTTTGGAAAAAAAAAAAACCAATATGGCCTCCTGCAGTAGACTGAGCCAAGATGGTGGCAGGTAATTGGAGGTATATAATTAATGAATGTGCATAATTAGGTGATATTTATGATGGCTGCCAAAGGTCATGGTGAAAGATATCTAAACTGGCAGCCATGACACAATCCAAGATGATAGATATATCTGTAGCTCTGATGCTTTCTGTTGTTGGTTGAAGAGCCTTCAAATAGAACTACTACCAGGAACTTCTTTCTTTGTGTAGTTGCTGGTGGCTGTTGTGGGCAGATGGTTGGGATGGTTGGGATTGCAGTTGCTGCTATAAGCATGGCTTGATGATTCCACCAGGTTTCTCTCTGGAATTATGCACTGGAGTCTGTATACAACTTATGTAACTAAAGTCATTCTTGCTTCAACTATATGGTGTGATATTGTTGGCTGTATTGCATATCTAAACAGCGACAAAATTTATGGGCTAGGAGGAAAGTGATTTTGATGGTGAAGGGGCCAAAAGGGAATGGTTAGGGTTGGGTGGTTGGGGTTTTTATGATTACCTTGTATAATTTATTCACACTTAAACCTGTCCTTTTATCTTGGTTTGCAGAATGACTGCTTTCCTTCATACACTGAAGAGCCAAAAAAACTGGTACACCTGCCTCATATCGTGTAGGGCCCCCGCGAGCACGCAGAAGTGCCGCAAGACGACGTGACATGGACTCTACTAATGTCTGAAGGTATGCAGGAGGCATTGAAATCTGTGCCAATTTGAGAAAGGGTTGCACGTCTGTCATGTTTAATGATTCTCGTCAGTCGTCGTTTGTCCCGTTCGTTCATAATCTTTTTCCGGCTGCAGCGATGTCGAAGATTTGATGTTTTACCGGATTCCCGATATTCACGGTACACTCTTGAAATAGTTGTACGTGAAAATCCAAATTTTATTGCTACCTCTGAGATGTTATGTCCCATCTCTCATGCGCCAACTATAACACCACGTTCAAACTCACTTAAATCTTGATAACCTGCCATTGTAGCAGCAGTAACTGATCTAGCAACTTTGCCAGATGCTTGTTGTCTTATATAGGCGCTGCCGACCGCATCACATTACTCTGATTGGTTCCATACCTCTGTTATTTGCATACGCACGCCTATACCAGTTTTTTTGGCTCTTCAGTGTACAATAGTCTATTGGATCAGAGCTGCTTGCCTTCCACATTTTATTTTAATTCATATTAAATATACATATGCCGACAGGGGTGAGTGTCTCGTCTTCATTGCATGGTACACCAACTTTATGCATGTCAAGTGGAACTGTTGCCAGCAACATCTACCAGGTCATTGACAAACCAGCAATGCCAGCATCTCTGGTGATTGTTCCTGATAATGAAGTGTAGACTGCGAAGCCCTCTGGCAGGCGATGATGTAAACAAGATGATGGTCAAGTAAGAGAGAGGAATTAGGAGATACTGGCAACCCCTCGCAGCCACAGTTGACAACAAATGAGAAACAAAAATGGTGGGTGGAGCAATAATTGACTAAGTTGTTGACAGCAATCCTGGCAACAAACTTTAGAAACAAATGACAAATAAAAAAATTCATGATGGTGATCATGCTGCCACAAGATGGCTGCCTCTCGGGACTTAAATACACATCCGCTGTGATATCTTTGAAGGTGGTAGACTGTTCCTGGCTCCTATGCCTGATGCCTTGCATTAAAGTTGCTTTTTACTATCTACTTTAGTCAAGAAAATACTCAAAACATACATAAATCAACAAAAAAACACGTGGCAAGACCGCTATAAAGAATGGATCACAATCTCCAATAGAATAGAAAAACCGTCATTTTTCTTCTGTTCCTGATGAAGGCAAGGTGGCTCAAGTTTGTGTTTTTCGTTGATTTTTGTTTGGCTTCTGAATTTTATTCAATATTCTTGATTTATTAAAGTGATTTTTTGGTATTTTTTGCATTATATTGGCAGTTGTGATCCATTTGTTATAGATGTCTTTTGTAATTTGTTTTGTTGATTTTCTTGGGGTCTTGGTTTAGTTAAGTTATGATATCTACTTGGTAGCTGTTTTGCCAATGTCATATTATTTACCTTACTGAGTTGAGTAATTTCTTCTTTTCATTGTCATTCATTTACAAAATTTGTGATATAAAACATAGGTCATAAATACAAACCATTTTTAAAATTCATGCTTATTGAAGTATTAGCTGGCAATATAATTTGGGAGAAAATCTTACTCATTATACTTAATTTAAACCTATATAAATAATTACATAGTTAAGCTTTTGTGAATATCCCAAAAAAAAATCCTTATTTCATTTAGTTAATCAGCATTGCAAGGATATATTATATAATACTAAGATAACTAAAATAGCATGTAATTTTTTTAATTAGTTTACTGTTAAAAGTGTTATAAATGTTTTATCAAGATATGTTGTAATATTCAGAAGTAGTATTAAAATATTTACACCATAACAAACATCATTGGAATGCATAGTTCATAAAATTATTGACAACTCTTTGTTTGCAGTAATAAATATAATTAATTTCCATATATTTGTTAGTTATGGAAAACTAAATTTTATTTTGAATTTATGTAGTAGTTGGTAAAAAAAAAAGCAGTTATGTTTTTAAAAAAGGACAGAAATGTTTGTGTATGAACTGATATACTACAAATAATGTCTGAACAATATTAACAAATTCCGCTTGTAAATTTCTTACAAAAAATTAAATTGAAAACATATATTCAGCCTATTGTCAAAAATGCTACCAAGGGCTGGTGTGCACCCATGAAGCTGTGTAATATCAACTAGCAGCAGTACAAAAAATTTTACATTTGTTCCAGCTCATTGAAGAAGCTTTACACTAATTGATAGTAAATAAATATTAATTTTTGTTTTCTTAATGTCATTCCATTATTATCACCTAATGTTAAAATCCTCTTTTTTTTATAGAATGATTTGTTACTTTTAATGAAAAGATGGGAAAATTTAATTTTTATTGTTTTCCTGTCTAGATTGCACTTAAAAATGGTTGCCCGCAAGACTGGGGATTAGTTGAATTTAATACCAGTGAGGATGCAGAGACAGCACAAGTCACTCTCAATGGATACAACCTCTGTGGACAAAACATTAGAATTTCATATTACATACCTGGTGTGAGAGCTATTAACCTCTACTTGAAACTTCTTAATGAACCGGTAAGTCATCATAACGTACTGCTCTGAATGTAACTTATATGCAAACATTTTCTCTAAATAGTGTAATTTTATTTTTTAGGGGAGAAAGGTAAAATCTGCTGGTCTTTTGCCTGATCCTCCTGCTCCAGCAGTTTTCCAGCAGCTGCAGAATCTTGCGAAACAAAATCCTGTGTGTAAGTCACATTGGGAAAATATTAATAATTAACATTTCACTCTATTGTGTAAAAATATTTTGTTTTTGGCAAATACAGAGAGTTTTTGATTTCAGATGATTGTTTGTTTTTTAGTTGCACAGAATCTGCAGAATATCATCTGGACACAAATACAATCTTTGCAGAATGGCATTGAAAATGGGAAAGGCACAGTACCAGGAACAGTTTCTTCTGGAAAAGGCAAGGACGACTGTTTTGCACTTCAAAAGTTAAATCCATAAGTTCATAAAAAATAAACTTCTGTCAAGTAATTTTTATTTTTTATAGGTCAGTTGCAAGCTCAACTAGGAAGTAACCATCATCCACTTCTCAGCAATCATCAAATGTTGTTAGCCCTGCAGAATCTCATCAAGTTAGGGTTACCATCAGTCAATATAAGCCCTGGTCTTCTCGTGGTGCCACAACAAATGGGTCCATCATCATCATCAACTAGCCAGTTTCATTTTGGTCCAAGCCAGGTACAAGAAGCACGGAAACCCAACTCCAGTAATGGGAAGAATGGATTCATGGAGAAAACTCAATCACAAAAAGTGAGAGTATTTCCTGTAAAATTCTTTGTAATATCAGCCCTTTTATTTTTGCACTGTAGCTTCCAATGCTGTGTTAAAAATTAGTCATCCATATCTCTATTAAATGCTTTATTCAGGAGAAAAATGAGTCCTCAAGATAAATAACAAGCAGCTCTGTGTGAATAATGGCTTACAAGCTGGGCTCTTGCACTTGCTAAACACAAACTGTTTCCATTTAAAAGTGATAGTTTTTGTAATTGGTAAGCACCTTATGTGAAGTAAACTATTCTCAATATTTTCATACTGAACGTGGTTTCTGGCGTTATTTCTTGTATTTTGGAATCGGAACACATGAATCTATTCAAAAATTCACTTTTATTATCTTGTTACACATCTGAAGCCAAATCAGGTCTTTTTGCATCCCGTATAATAGTTTATTTTGTGATTTTGTAATTTGTGGTTTTTGTAATTTGTTAAGATTATTTTTATTGCACAGTTTTTGTGCAATTTGTAAAAATGGTTTGTGCTAATGTTACCTGACAGTACCGCAGCTGCGCACCGACCTTGATACGAATGTCTGTATGTAACATTACTCTTTTACCAGTAATAAATTTGACAACAGAAAAACAATACAGGCTCATCAAAAAAGAATTGTACAGTTTTTAAAAATCACAATTTCGAAACTATTTGACCAATTAGGTTGGTTCTTGCACCATCATGTACAGGAAGGATCAAAGTTTTTGCCTACCTTAAAATGTTTCTATGAGCTTTCTGTTTGTATCTCTGCATATGTCCATGCGATATTCAACTTCCAACAACATATTCTAAAGCATTGTTACAGTTAATGTCTCGATGACAGTTGTGATTCTCTGATGCAAATTCTCCAAATCTCAGATGTTCACACCATACACTGCACATGACTAGGCCCCACTGCAGTAGTGCTCCATCTTGCTGGTAGATTACACAGTATCCACTTTGTCTTTCAATGTCCTCTATCTGAGTGAACATGTTCAACTCTAGCCTGTTCTTCAGATAATGTTGCCTGTGATTGTTTTTTCAGCAAACATGAAAGGTCCTACAATTTTGGTTGTTTATCAACCCACACCAGATGTTCAGTTTGGGAATGTTGCGAATATACTTGTGGCTTGCGTTAGCTTGCTGTGATCCTCAAATTCTACAGTTATAATGATTAACACCCCCATTAATGTGAAAAGTTGCCTCATCACTGTAAAGCAACCAATTTGCTTAATTTATTTCTGTTTCCATTAGTTTAACATGAAAGCAGCAAATGTGGAATGTTTGGGTCTATCTTCCGGCTTAATTTAATGCTTCAATTGAATCTCAAATGTTTATGAAGAACATTTTGCATGATAGTATTGGAATGCCGAGCACCAAACTTCAATGGGCAACTGACGTTTTAGAGCTGTGCCCACAAAATAGCCTAAGCAATTATACCTTCTCTTCAGAAGTTCTTGGCTGTCCTGTTGATTTTTGTTTCTGTATGGTACCTGTTGTCTTGGATACTGTTGTATAAAATTATGTTGAACAGTGACTGCAGACTTGAACTCTGCAAACCATAGAATGCACTGTGTTTTGCGTTGCTCAGTCGCCATCTGACTGGGAGGTCAGTGTAGATGCTAGATGGTGTGCTCGCCCTTGCCATACTCTCAAGGCCAGCGTGTGACTGTTGTGCACTCTTTAGAAAAAAACTTTGAACATAGAACATTTAGGTGCAAGAACCAACTAAGTCGGTTAAGTAGTTCCCATGCTGTGATCTTATGACATTGAACCTTTCATTTTTATATTATTCAGTAAACTCAGTTAACATCCATGTATCTATTAGATAGTCAACTTATTCCTACAGAATATTGAACAGTTCAGCAGATTTAAGTTCTGGTACCAAGTTCTTCTTTTCAGATTTTGTATTGCAACAATATGACTGGTCCTGGGAATGTTGCCAAATACATTATATGTATAATTTTTTTTTTATATTTTATCTTAGGTTCTTAATGTTTTACTTTAGATCTGCAACTTTTGCTGTGCTCTATCAGGAGAAGATTTTTTTAACAGCATTTCTGAGTCACAATATAGAGTCCACAAGCAGTACACTCCATTTTTTTCTACTGTCAAATCACCGTTCAGTCATGCCTGATTTCTTGAGTACTAACAATTGTTATGCGCAGACCCCTGTGCCAGACACGTGTCAGTCTCGCATGACCAGTCTCGGCATAGTTAGGGGGGTGGGTCACCTTGACCAGCCTCTACCCCCAGGCAGATGCAGATGCCACTACGTCACCAAGTAGACGGGGGAATGATTGACAGCCGACCTATAGAGGAATCGGCGGCTGCACACTATTGCACAAACTTTCTCATCACCACCTCACTTGGTGTAACATAGCATGTTAAGAAGGTATTGTAAGACATAGATGCTGAAAATACTGCCGCAGCCAGAGGGTCGGGAGTCTGTGATAGCCATCTGACAAAGTTCAGCAAATGGTGAACAGAGATTGAGCCATTGGTGGTGGATGAGGGTGGAGTCTGTGCCGGACGAGAGTGTGTTCTGTGGCTACAAGTGAGAGTGCAAGAGTGCTGGGGAGGGTGAGGTATCCGACAAGTAGTGTGTGCTTGTGGTGCTCTAGAACATTCTGGACAGGAAATACTGGTGATACAGCAAAACCTCTTATTTACGTTCTCAGTATTTAAGTTTTCCAATGGTTTGTACCATTTTCTTCAGGTCCCGTTTATGTTCCATAAGAAGTAATGTAACACTTTCCCTCAAATTGCATTACAAAATTTGTTATATTCCCGCTATTAACGCCTTGAAAAACACATGCAAACAGTTTATTTAGATCTTTGTTTCTCCCTCACAGATAACAACCACAAGTTCATAAACCTTTGTGCTGAAATTAATTTTTGAATTGCATATGAGATGTTCAATGGAGTAACATCTAGTAACTTAGTGCACGCGTGAACACTACAGTGTGTGCCTGGAACATGCCTCAAAGAAAGATGGCGGCCTGTGAATATTTATCCCTTCAAAAGCACGAGTGGTAACACTGCGACTGCTGTATCCACAACAAAACTGTGTGTTCTTATCCTGTCTCTTTCATTTTATGAAGATTTCCTATGGTAAAGGTTAACCTTAACGTGTATCTACCCGATGTCTGGTAAATAAATGTGTCTGCAGTATGTTATTTTATTTGAAACATAACATCTAACTTACACTTTTTTTTATTTTACGAACTTTTTATTTGTGGAAAGTAATTCAGAACGTGAAAGTGTGAAAACAATTATGGTTGCAGACAAACTAAAAATAATATTCAGTTTGCCAAGCTTGTGGATACATGTGTTTATCTTGTCTTCTTGAGTAATTTTTTTTATTTTGTTTATATTAGTAGTAGATCATGATTTATTTATTTTGACAAAATCTGACATAATTTTTATGTGCAAGTTGATGACTTACCTTTTTTTAAATCTAAATTGGCTATGTTAGTGGCTGAAGCTAAGTCAAAATCGGGTATAATTATTTTTTGTGTGGGTTGAAGATTGATGTTATATGTATAGTATTTGTAGTTGTATTTTAAATCTTTTATAACAGGAAAAGTGTTCACTGCAGGAGATACAGGAAATTAGGTATGTACTCGACAAAATTTTAGATCTGTCTCTCAATTTACACGTTCCTGCAATTTGCACTTTTTTCCTTTGTCCCCTTGAAAAGTGTAAATAAGTGGTTTCACTGAATCGAGATGGAAACAAGGTGGGACTGTATGGATGGGTGATACAGACTTGATTTTAAATGCAGCAACTGTCAGATATCAAATATATAATTTTAATAGTAATTCAGTAGGTGTTAGAAAACTGTTTATAAAGACTGGTTTTAAGTAATTATGTTAATTTTTGCAAGGTAACATATGGTTATTTAAATAATTGTTGTAAGTAGCTAGTGATAACCATTATTGTTGCGATATCTAGTCTATAGTATATTTTTGTTGATTGTTTATAAAAAAAATAGAAAATTGTTATTACATCTTTAAATTAAATAAGACCCCTTAAAGAGCTCGGCAATGCCCAGAGACTTTGTAAAATTGTAACAATATTGTCAGATTTGGGATGGAGAGCATTTTTTTTAACTAATGGTCATGTAAATATGATTACTGTATATGGTAGGATATTAATTAGTAAAATAAATTTGTAGCTATAATAATAATTGCCACAGTAGACTGCGAAAATTAGTAAAGTTTGTGCTTGCTAATCAGGAAAATGGTGGCACATATAGAGGCACTGTGAGTTTCTATTGAAGGGCTGAGTGGCCAAATAATTCATGATAGTTGTAGACATGGGTAACAGTGCTACATTGCACAATTGTGATGTCACAGCTCATTGGACATGGTGTGTCAATTCACTTCCTTGAAAATATCTAACTCAACTCAGTAGCACTGGTTGTGCAACGGGCTAGTGATGTTGACATTGCGGAAAATATTGATATTAGTTATAATTCTAGCAATTTAATAAAATAGATATTAAGTCAAAAGTATTTTCATGGTGATGTTTGTAAATAAATTAGAAAATTTTTATTAAAAAAAGTTATTTAATTAAGACCTCCATCCATGAAAGGACCTGGCTAAGACCACTAACTTTCATAAATTTTAACAATACTATTACTGTACATGGCTTGTGAAGCATCTGTATTATATTGCATGAAATTTAATATGGCAAAATAAATAGCAAGTTTTAAACTAAATGTTTTTGGCAAGACTAGACTACCTTGAATTTAATAATGGATTATTAGGCTTAAATGAGGTCTTGCAGAACACGAAAAACAGTTTTGTTTCAAAACAATCTGCATGAACTATTCATATATGACAATGATACATTTCACATTTGATATTTCAACCTAAATTACTAAGCTTGTAACGACTGGCAAAGTGCTGACTGTCAGTGGTGCTGAGTGGCTGTGCTGCTGTACAGTGCAGTCATGCAACAAAAGTATGCTCTGTGCCAGCTCCAACGCACATGCTCATTGCAGTGCATAGCAACTCACGAGTGAAACATTGTGCTATGGTGTAATTGAGTTGACACACTATGACAACTCAGTAAGATGTGCCTGTGTTAGTGGGCCAATGCAAGAAACTTTAGTGAGTTATCAATCAAGAATTATTGGAATTTTTAAAGCAGATGTAAACAGTGTAAATTAAATTTAAAATGGCCAAATAAATAGCCCTGTAAATAGTGTTAATCAGGATGTAAAAAGCAAAATAGACAGTGTTAGTGAAGTAGTGGACAGGAAAATAGACACTGTGAGTGAAAATATAGACCAAAAGATAGAAGGTATTAGTGAAATGATGAATAATAAAATGTGTGAAAAGAAAGTTGACAGCAAGTCAAAAAATGGACAGCGTTAATGAAAGAATGGATAGTGTAAGTGAGAGAGTGCACAGTGTTGAGCAGGAAATAAACCAGGAAGTAAGCACCCTCAATAAAGAATAGCAGGAATTCCTATAGCGGCAGGGTAAAAGACTCTGCGACTATGGAACAGGGATTTACAATTATCAAGCCAGCGAACAAGAGCAGTGTCAAGAAGTTGAAGGTCTCAACCAATACAGCTGCCACAGAAGAAGCCCTGCATGGAGCATACTGCAGTCCCTGCCTGAATGACATTTACTAGAGTACTCCACACTGGTGTAGTCCTTGGAGCTGCATTATGATGGTTGATACCTGTGACAGGCCCACCATACCCAATTGTGAAGCCATACGTAGCGACCAGGGGAACCACTGCAGGAGTTATGGCAGAACAACATGCGGTTGTCCCACCTGTCTTTGGAAGTGTGTGTGCCCTGAGAAGGCACACAATATCATTGCAGTCAACTTCTGTGTGGCTGTGCCCTGGCCTAAGCATTGGATTTGGAATCAGCAAAGCAGGAGTTGACACCATGGCATGCAGGGCAGGCAACTACACTGTGCAATGACGATGATGGAGATTGCATTTTGGACATCTTGAAGAATTTGGAGATCACCATAACATACATCACTGCCAGAGTCTGTAATCGGGAGTTCTGCTTTTGTCCAGCTAAGCATTGGGAATGTTGGGAGTGTGACTAAATGGGACATTTGAGAGACCAGTGCCCTAAAGGAACTGCAGGACCTCAACAGTCAAAAGTGAATACGACCGAGAGCTTTTTGAGGAAGCTGGAGTCGGCAGTGGGGGAACTTGTGAACTGCGTAGAGGCAGCGACACCTATCCCTCATCAACGGTAGTGCAGAGGATTTTGGAACTGTGGAAAGGCAGGACACTTATGAGCCCAGTGTTTAGGGATGCCATCTTATACCAATCATTAGGAAAGGAAGAAAGATTGCTACATAGTGGTAAGAACAAGGATACTGGAACCGGACCGCCTAAGTAGTTGCCCCACAGTTAATGAAGACAAGATGATGAGATAAGTCCAGTTAAGAGATGTAATTTCACACATGCGTCTTCAGGGGAAAGGGAAGGCAGACAAGGGGCAGGAGATGGATGTATATAAGTGTATACTGGTGTCAAAAGGAATGCTCAATGTAACCCAAGAGTTGTAAGCGATGCATTCAGGGAAGGACAGTTAGTGTGGCTGTATGACAGGAAAGACGTTGGGGGCTATACATCTTGGTGTCAAGGATGTTAGGAAGGCCTTTACATAATTTTAAAGTGAGTAAGTTATATGTCCTTCCAGTTTCGTTGTCTCTACTCCCTGGAATAAGAGCCTGAAGTTGTCCACATTGACTGATTGACACCCTACAGAGGTCCAGATGTTGGCGAGTCTGTGTTGACTCCTGTATCAGGCACGTGCGGCCAGTCCCAGCACATTAGAGGGTGGGTTACCTCGATCCACCTGTTTGCTCAGGTGAACCCAGATGCTGCTACATTGCCAGGGAGAATGTTAGACAGCTGACCTGGTCTGTAATCACCACCCCCACCCCTTCGCCCAATGGAGGAATCGGTGTTGCACACTATTGCACAAATTTGTGGTCATCGCCTCTCTCATGGCATAACATGAAGTGTGAAAATGGTTTTGGGTTAGGGTGCACACATTATAAATACTGCTGCAGCAGGAGGGTCGGAGGTCTGATAGCCATCTGACAAAGTACAGCAAATAGTGAAAAGAGATTGAGCCATTGGAGAAGAGAACCGGCGCTGGATAAGGGTGTCAGAGTCTGCAGTGGAAGAGTGCAAGAATGCTGTGGAGGGCAAGGTATCCAACAAGTAAGTGTGCGGCTGTGTACAAGTGTGATCGGGGCACTCCAGAAAATTCTGTACAGGAAAGACTGGTGATATCTAGATTGAAAGAAAGTGGAACTGAATGGACAATTGATACAGACTTGGTTGTAAATACTAAAACTCTCAGATAAAAAGTATATCATTTTAATTATTAATTCAGAAGTTAACAAAAACTTTCTATTAAGACTGATTTCAATTTTTTGTGTTAATTTCTGCAAGGTGATGGACAGTTATGTAAATATTGGTTGTAAATATTATCAGGAAGTAATAGTCATTATTTTCAAAATAATAAGTTTAGAGCATTTTAAAAATATTTTTATAAATAAATTAGGAAATTTTTATTAATTCTTTTATAAGTATAATTATGATCTCTTTCTCTTAAAGAACCTGGCTATGCCCAGAGACTTTGGAAAACTGACACACTATATTCACCTTCAACTATGAAATCTCTTTTCTTCATGCCATACTTTTCAATATTTGAAAAAACTCATCATCAGTAATATCTGCTTTTAAGCTTTTAGAACTTCCAGAATTTTTTTTTAAATGTTTGTAGGGTTTGATCAAGATACCCTTTTGTATACACTGAGATTAAGGACTGTTCTGTGGTAAGTATCAACAACTGACATAAGAAACAAAAAGCATTGCTTTCTTTGTAAGAAAAGTTGAGGGGAAGAGCACATTAGCAAAATAACATTAAACCTACATTACTTTGCTATAACTGTATGAAGTGGCCTTCATATCTGAGACAGGATATGTTAGGCTACTCAGTGTGATATGATTTGTTTTTTGAATGAATAGTGGGGATTATGATTGCTATTCAGTGTAATAAATTTTTTTAGAATTATAATTCTTCCTTACATTTTACAATTATTATTTACTGGGTAACAAGTGTTCCATAAGTACCAAAATTTCCATAGAGTTTTTAAAAAGGCTGAAACCAAAAGTGGTGAGTATTTCACTGTTTCATCAGTCTTATTGCCTGGCAAGTAGATTATGAAATCACAAATTTAAATAGTAAGAATTTGGCAGATTTTGTTTTATATAAGGGATAAAATTAATTTTTGTTTCTCTATTCATTATTAGCTGGCATTTTTTAAAAATAGACATATTTTCTTCTTCCTAAGTTAATTAACTGGTAATATAATTACACCGTTGAATCATATTATTATGACCACCTACTAGAAGTGCCATCTGCCGCATGTAACCCATAATATATGGTTGGTGACATGGGCTGATGAAGCAGGTATATAATGCGACCGACAGATTGGCTGCGCACAGTGCGCTTCCTGCTGTCATGGGTAAGGGAAGCAATTTAACCAAGTTGCAAACAGGGATGATCATCGGCTTTCGAGCCAAGGGGAAGCAGCATTTCAGAAACAGTAATGTTTGTGAACTGTTCACATGACTCTGTGGTAAAGGTGTATTGTGAGTGGACGAATGGCACCATTGGGAATAATCGTAGTAGAAACTACGGAGCTCCACACGCCATTGATGTCCGAGGTGAATGTCGACTATGACGGTGCGTGAAGGCCAACTGACTGGCTACAGTGGAACAGCTCACCGTCAAAATTAACAAGGAGGCATCCAGACACGTGTCTACCACAACAGTTCAGTGAACTCTTCTGCAAATGGGGCTTTGGAGTAGACGGAGGGTGACTGCACCCATGCTAACACAGGTGCATTGATGGAAATAACTGGAATTTGCTCGACAGTATGGTGACTGGACCGCTGCTGATTGACGACGAGTAATCTTCTCCGACGAGTCACGGTTTCACCTGCATAGAACGGATTGATGTCAGCGTGTCCGGAAAGAAACGTTGGAGAACAGACACCCTTCACCCATTGCTAGACGAACACATGGCGGTTGGGGCAGTGTAATGGTCTGGAGAATGTTCTCGTGGTATTCTCTAGGTCCCATCATCATGCTCTAGGTCCCATCATCCGTGTGGAAGTAACTTTTGATCAATTTGGTTATGAATCCAACCTTGGCGATGATGTCCACCTGTACATGATGATTGTCATTCGCAGGGAGGATGGGATCTTCCAGCACCATAATGCACCTTGCCAAATAGCTAGAAGTGTTCGCACTTGGCTGGAAGAGCACGATCAAAACTTCAAAGTTCTTTCTTGGCCCCCAGATAGCCCCAATCTCAATCCAATTGAACATCTGTGAGACCACACTGATCGTCATGTTTGCGTTTGTCTCCTCCGTCACGCACCCTTCAACAGTTATGGGACGCACTGCAGGCAGCATGGCTCCATATACCCATGGAGACCTATCAGCACCTGACTTAGTCACTGCCAGCTCGTCTTGCTGCTGTCCGTGCTGTGAAGGACGGTTACTCTGGATACTAGGTCATAATAATGTGATTTGACTGTGTATATACAGTAATACCAAGTAATGTTTTAAAAATCAGGATGGCAAAATGTTATACATTTGCTTATTTTTGGTGCTATAGTACTGTGCAACTCTCAGACATGCTATAAACCACAAGCTCTATCTGTTAAAATTACAGACACCATTCTTTTATGTGAAAATTAGGAGATATTTAAAATGCAGTTTTATTCTAAATGAAACTTAATATTAACATGAACGACAAGAAAAAATTGAAGAGCCTTAAATAATTATAAGAAACCAAAAATATGAATTAAAAATTGATATTGAAAATTTTCCAGAAAATTATAATGTTTATCATTTAGTTAAAGTAAGGGTAAAGTGGATGCTTGCCTGTCTTAATATAATTTTGCATGAATCATAGTTGTCAGAAAAAAAAACAACTGTAGACTCTATACAAAAATATAAGAACTCTCTAATAATTTTTTTAAAGCACCATAAATAAAATTATTCATCTGTATTGCACACCTGCGAAATGCAGATTGTACGCAGGTTTTGCTTTTTTCACTGTGCCATTAGCTTTTTAGATATCTATGAATATAAATTCATATTTATTTTTCTTTTTCTCTGTTATACAAAATGTAATTTGCCTTACATTTAATTTTAGACATGATTACTTCAGAAAACTGGTTAGCCAAAGTTACTTTGTTTTATATAACTGTTGAGTGTAGAGAGTTAAATTTTGACAGAACTGCAGCTGTCATTTCAATGTTAAGACTAAAAATTAATTTTCTGACATGTACAGTTTCCTTCATTTTTCAAAATTTCAAGTTTGCTATTGGCTATGTACTAGGTACACAGTTCTTAATGATGATGTACAGGAACAGTGAACAAGTGTTTGTGTTTATTGTCTTGAAAACAAACATTGGTTCTCTGTCTGTCTTAGTTTTTACATTTTAGTTTTTATAATGTAGTTTTTTCCACTGTCTTACAGTGTTTTGTAGATAAAGAATGATATAAAAATTATGTAAAATATGAGATTTATCATATTTTCAAATAGGAGAAATTGTTGGTGCAAATTTCACTGGAGTAAATAATGTTTTCATTCTTTTGATATATCCCAATCAGCTATTTCCATGATTAATTGGCTTACTGAGAGCTTCATTGATGGTGTCTTTAAACGTTTTGTAATGAATGTTTGAAAAATTACTCTAGATGTAACATTTTTGCTTGTTTTTGAAATAAATTGTATATCAAGAGCAACTAATGCTATTTATATTAAATTATTATATTCTTGGTTAAATTGCAGTTATATTTTGTGTACCTATAAATTGTATTATTTATTTCAAAGTCAATATGGATTTGAAAACATGAGTGGTGTGATGACATTGGTTAGTAAGAAATAGTTTATAAATTGATCATGCAAAAGTATGGTACATATGTAGTTAGTTTCCTTGTGTTTCTTTTTTTCACATGCAAAAAAAAAACAAATAGGCCTATAGCATAGCATGATATTAACTTCTGTTTTTGTTGAATGTATAGTCATTCACATTTACTTATTTATCAAGTAGCTGGTGAAATGGGGCTGTATATTTGAGATTTTCTCCTTATTGTACAATAATTAAGGTGTTTTAATTTGTGAACTGTAATTAAAATGTGATTTTAACATTTAAAGAGTTATCATAAATATGTATTCAAATTTGATGGCAGGGTGGTTTAGATTAGCAAGATTATATTACAGACCCAAATATACTTCAACATGTGTTGTGCCAGTAGGATGAAGTGATGTAAAAATTTTGTTATATTTAGGTTTGATTTTGAAGTAAAAAACTAACCGATTTTTCATTTTGTGAATGTTTTTCTTCACTTCAGATGAACGCAATAGATAAAACTGAAATACTCATGCCAAGCTCAGTCTGGCTACTTGTTATATGTGAAGTGGTCACCAGCCTAAGATGTACGGTAGTGTATAAATTGCAGAAAATCATCCCCCGGTATTGTCTCTCGCCATACTCATATATTTCCCCCACTGCTTTTCTTTCATCATGCTGAAATATGTAGGCAAAATTTTTCTTTGTGCAACACACACTAATCCACCCATTATAAAAAAAACTATGTTCCACACCTATGAATTTTAGTTGCTTAAAATACCATACTTTGCGTGCTTTACTTTCTGTTAAACTAGTTTCCAGCTCTTCCTGGGTTATCTCCACCAAATCCACTGACCCTTTTTTCTCACCCCCTGTCAAGACTAGTGCTCAAGTGCCCAGGCCAGCAACTGCTCTATGAACCTAAATGAAAACTACTTGCATCAAAGAAACATTATCTGTAATTCTGCATTGTTTGATATTTATTTCTATCTCTATATAATACACATGTACTTTACAAATCTGTTGTTATAAAGATGATTTACAGGAGAATGTTAAACATTCACCACTTTCCATGAAAGATTTTTCTTGTGAGAATACTATGGTGATTTCTGTTATTGCATGTAATGATTAAGTATGTTTAATATACTTTGATAAAACCATTCACTATACCTGATTTTGGAGAATGCTTCTTATACAAGAATGATTAGGTCTTTAATATAATGTAAATGTTATTGCCAAATTTGTATTACTATGTTGCTAGAAGGTTAGCAAAATTATCCTTGAAGTAAAAGTGGTTACTGTGAGTTGCATAGTGCCCCTGAAATGCTGGAATGACCCCTTAAGGAAATGTCCTTTGCAAAGAGCATGAACTTAAAAAAAAATTATTAAATGTGTTTCATTGTAATCATTAAGCCTATAGCACACAATTGTAATGGATTATTCTCCAAATCTAGGAGGATCAGCTTGTCTTCTAATTTCATCATGTGCCCTTTCCCTTCCCACTGACATTCATGGTTGGACATGGTTTTCATTATCAATGTCTGCATATGTGAATAAATATAGTGGAGTGGAAAGGTTTGGGCAGCTCTTAACGACGAGGTCTTGAGAGCCGGCAAGGGTGAAAGGAGATGAAAATGGAGCAACACTGGAATGCAAGGGAAGAGGAAACAGGATATCTCTGAGAAAACCCACCAGCCAGCGTCATTGCCCGGCACAATTCCCACATGCAAAAAGTCAGGAACGACCCACCTGGAAGAGATCCTGGTTTGTCTTGGTGGGAGGCAAACACACTAACCACTTCACCATTGCGGCCCCTTTGTAAATTTTGTTTGCTCTGAGAGTTATGCCCTAAACTTTTAAAATTAATGATTTTGTAGGAAATAGCTTATATTATCATGAACTTGTGGATAAATTGTTACATTTTTATATTCTCTGAATTTAAACTTTCAGAAATTGAAGTTTAAAATAGTAAGTTTCTTTTTTAGTTATTTAATTTCTATTAATGACATTTTGGGAAATTTTGAAATTCTGGCATTTGTTGATTTTTTTGATTTTGTTGTATGAACTGGTTGTGAACTGTCACTTGTTTAAACTACTGTACGTAGTCTTGTCCTATTTGAGATTGTTTAAAATGTATATAATATATTATACATAATATATACTCAGACTGTGAATTTTATTTAGATGGAGATATACACGTTATTAAAAGTCTAAAAATTTTTAGTCATTTAAGATATGTCAATTATTTAATATTTGTACTCGACTAAGTTTATTGTTTAAAAAAAATAGTATTTTATTCCAACAAATCTCTGTAACAATGTAAGTAACTAATCATAGATATTTTGAAGAAAAAAAAAACTGTAGATTCCACATAAGTATGCAAGTAACTGTATTATCCAATACTTATATTAATCATTATACTTTCAATACTATCATTCTTGTACATATTATCTTTATCATTATTGCCATTTCTTCATCATCATTTCAATAGATAACACTTGTGATATTTTTTTTAACTGTTAATAATACTGAATATTTTTTTATTAACAAGGAAGTTATTATGTAAGTAAAAGATTATGCACACCTTGATTAAGTTAATTTTTATATTCTTGTAAGAGAAGTGTTGCCAACCTTACTCTACTGACACCTTCTTACCTTCCTTCTTCAATAAAGAAGACATATAATCAGTAATACTCAACACATATAATTTACACACACATATTATTATAATCAGTATCAGTAATCATCATACTAGCATATTAATTAATAATAAACATAATTATTTTTATTATACTATTTTCATAGTTTGAAAGTTTTAACATGTGTAGATGGTATGACAGACTCATAAATATTGTGTATGTTTAAAGGTTATTGGATTAAAATCATACTGTACCTATGCAGGTGCATCTTCATTATTTCTCACTTCCATCTTCAATTCCCCCCTCCCCCCTCGTAAACCATGAAATTCATTGGTTAGGGAATGCTCATAATATCAATCCTTTCTGTTCACATTGTCACCCTGAGTGAGAAATTAATCTGTGTATCTGCAGTATGCTCTAGAAATTTTTCACATGGAATTTTAATGACATGAGAGCATGACCAATAATAAGGTGGTCTGAAAATTACTGCACAGTCATCCACTCCTGGGATGTCTGAACAGTAAAATTCTTAAAACTGTTTTCTTGTACTTTTTTTCTTTTTAATACTGTTTTAGTGTCGGTGAAAGAAAATGCTTTCTTACAAGCATATTATTGAAGTCCTGTGGACCTAAGAAAATTTGTACATTGTTTTTACACTCGTGAACCATGACAAGGTAATTCACCCTTTCTGCGGGCTCTTAAACTTTGGTAATAACATTTTCCTTGACCTATCCTGCTACTTCTTCAGGATTACCCTAATGATAGTAGGAACCTTATGTGGAGTATAAGTCACAGGTTTTACATCTTTTATTAATACAATGTTATATGTACTCAGCAGCCTCCCATATACCTGCAAAATGATACTTGAGAAATAACTGCACGAGTTTGGGATCATGTACCTGTCTTTAAACTGAGTCGACTTTCTTTTTATCATAATGTTTAGACTGAGACCACTTTCCCTATTATGAAATTTTCTGATCATGACTGAATATGATTATTACTTATAATTAGGCGCGTAATAAGGTAAAACAGTTTTTCCAGTAGTAGGCACTGGGTATGCACAGCATTATTATTTGTAAACTCTTGACAAATAACTGGACAAGATATAAATTCAGCAAAGCCATTATTATTTTTCACATTGCTGTAATTACAAATATATGAATGATGTTTCATAATGTGGCTCTACTAATCATTTACCATTTGCAAACATGTAACTTCACTCAGACAATTATTTTTGTCACTATTATCATGACTTTCTTAGTGTAGTGTAGTGTAGTGTAAGTCTGAAAAATAGAAAAAAAAAGAAAAAAATGCATAACTTTTAAATTGTTCAGAATTTTATCACATATATATTTGTGGTCTTTGTTGGTTTTGGGGCCTTCCTCTCTCATCTTCAGTTTTGGAGTCTTTTCTTGGTACAACTTGTATATCATATGTGATTGTATTGTTACATAGTCTTCATGTAGAATTGTTGTATTAGTATTGTATTTTATTAATTTATGCGTATTTGTGTTTGTCTAGATGTGTGTGTGTATGTATTATGGGTATATATATATACACACACAGACACATACTGAAGAGCCAAAAAAACTGGTACACCTGCCTAATATCGTGTAGGGCCCCCACAAGNTATGTGTATATATATATATACACACACAGACACATACTGAAGAGCCAAAAAAACTGGTACACCTGCCTAATATCGTGTAGGGCCNTTATGGGTATATATATATACACACACAGACACATACTGAAGAGCCAAAAAAACTGGTACACCTGCCTAATATCGTGTAGGGCCCCCACAAGCACGCAGAAGTGCCGCAAGATGACGTGGCATGGTCTCGACTAATGTCCAAAGGTACGCAGGAGGCAATTCACACCATGAATCCTGTAGGGCAGTCCACAAATCCATAGTAGTGCGAGGCGGTGGAGATCTCTTCTGAACAGCACGTTGCAAGGCATCGCAGATATGCTCAATAATGTTCATGTTGGGTCATTTAGGTGGCCAATGGAAGTGTCTAAAGTCAGAAGAGTGTTCCTGGAGCCACTCGGTAGCAACTCTTGACGTGTGGGATATTGCATTGTCCTGCTGGAATTGTCCACGTCCGTCGGAATGCACAACGGACATGAATGGGTGCAGGTGATCGGACAGGATGCTTACGTATCTGTCGCCTGTCAGAGTCGTATCTAGACGTATCAGGGGTCCCATTTCACGCCAACTGCACATGCCCCATACCATGACAGAGCCTCCACCAGCTTGAACAGTCCCCTGTTGACATGTAGGGTGCATGGATTCATGAGGATGTCTCCATACCCGTACACGTCCATCCGCACGATAAAATTGGAAACTAGACTCGTCAGACCAAGCAACGTGTTTCCAGTCATCAACAGTCCAATGGTAGTGTTGGTGGGCCCAGGCGAGGCGTAAAACTTTGTGTCATGCAGTCAAAAACTGTACACGAATGTGCTTTCGGCTCCAAAACCCCATATCAATGATTGTCCGTTGAATAGTTTGCACGCTGGCACTTGTTGATGCCCCAGCATTGAAATCTGTGCCAATTTGAGAAATGGCTGCACGTTGTCACATTTTATGATTCTCGTCAGTTGTCGTTTGTCCCGTTTGTTCACAATATTTTTCTGGCCGCAGCGATGTTCGAAGATTTGATGTTTTACCGGATTCCCGATATTCACGGTACACTCGTGAAATGGTCGTACGCGAATCCAAATTTATTGCTAGCTCGATGATGCTGTGACCCATCTCTCGTGCACCGACTATAACATCACGTTCAAACTCACTTAAATCTTGATAACGTGCCATTGTAGCAGCAGGTAACCAATCTAGCAACTTTGCCAGATGCTTGTTGTCTTATATAGGCGCTGCCGACCGCATCACATTACTCTAATTGGTTCCATACCTCTGTTGTTTGCATATGCACGCCTTTATCAGTTTTTTGGCTCTCCAGTGTAATATATATATATATATATATACATATAAACACATAACATGAATACATATTAGGTACTTCCCCAACCTTAACGAACACGGTCTTTGATAATTCGTCTTCATGCACAGCAAAGTCTTTCCAACACACAATGTCTCTTACCTCTTAAATCAGTTTTTTTGAAATACACTGCAGAAGTATCAGGATGATTGTGTGAATTATGTAGGTAACAAAATTCAATCAGACCACTACTAGCTTTTAAAGCCAAAGGGAACAAAATGAAACCAATACATAACCGTTTCAAAATGAACAGTTTACATAATTTTTAATTTTTATTGTCCAGTACTACCTCAACCTAGAATGTCTGTGTGGCATACTGGCAACATGCATAGCCTCCCCATTTAACTACACAGTAATGGAACAGCAAACGGTCGGCCAACTGTTTACCACAGCAGGTAATGCAGCAATGGTCTCCTGCACATATCTCAGGAGGACTCAACTAGGGCATGCTTATCAAAGCTGCCTGAGTTAGGAAGGTTATGGGATTATTTCTTTAATAAAGTTTTGTAACTATACCAGGTCTCCGCCATACTTTTAGGTTTGAAGTCTATATACAAATTTGTCATAATGCCTGTGGATCAGTCTATTCTGCTGAGAGGGCTGTAAGATATTTTTTAATGTTAATGTTTTATTTACTTCAATGACCTTTTAGCTCAGATTATTTGTAGATGATGTATCAACTGGATCTGTCACCCAGACGCTACACAACATATTTGTGTGTACCAGCATGCACAGGTACACTGAGAATTGCACCTTGCCATCACAGTCACATTTACATGCATATTATATGCATACGGGTGATGGATTTCCCCAGTTTCATTTCACTGTGAAAATTTTATACTTATCTTGCTTTCAGTACTGTGGGGATATTGAATAGAGGCCTGTGATATGCATGGTTTTGTGTGTACACATAGTGGGCACATTCCATATTCCTGTTGTTGGTGCTGGTGGGCCAAGGCAGTACAGTACTGGCTGCAATCAGTACTTCATGGGGCACTGTGTGCATAATGGGCAGGAAGTTGTCCCTCGTCAAACACCCCTGTCATGGAAAGCCATCTGTGCACTGTGCCAACCTGTTATGATGTTCTCCACTACACACGGCAGGAGGGAGGGGGTGGGCCAGCTGTGGTATAGCCACACGTGTTGGCTGGAATTGGGCAGTGCCAGTCAATAGTACTGAGGTTTCCTGCTACCTTCAGTCACGCTAGGGCTAGGTGGCACGCAGCTGCACAATTTATATCCCTCTTGTGGTGAGTAGCTGTGCGGGTACAGTGGTGGCCATGGTCAGTGGAAGGATGAGAGGGAAAATGGTAAATGTGGGTGGAAGGAACAGTAGAGTGGGGTAGATTGGTTGCGGGGGAATGAATGGAGCTATCAGCAGACAAAGGGTAGGATGGAATGTGCAGGCTGGCACTTTGGTGACTTGCAGTAGTAAAGTGCATTGTGTACATGTGAACCGCTCTCCTGCCAAGTAAATCTCTCATTGGTGTAGAGGCAATGTCCATATACATGTTTGATGTATGTGAGGCATATGAATATGTGTCTACCCTCCCCTCCTTTCAAAATTGGTCTACGGCATTGTGTAGGCTGGTAAAATGGCCCCTTTAACACATCTCTGTAAACCAGGGGCGCTCAGACTTGTACCATCAGCGATCGACCGCAAAAAAAGTGGGGGGCAAGCGATCGACAAAAAAAAGTAAGGGGGTAGAACTGAGCTCTAACATGACAGATGGTAAGCCTGTCGCTGGTACCACCTATGTATGTTTTTTTTTTTTTTTTGTTAAGCTCCAGCCACACTCGCGTGTTACTATACCGAGCACATTTTGATCAGGTTATGTTTCAATTTTGTAAATCGTTGATTTGTATTTATTATATTCCTACTTATAGACAGATATGATTTAATTAAACACTATACATACTGCAGCTCTTTGATAGCAGAAATTATTTCTGTTTTATTTTTTAATTCTCCAAATAACATCTTCGCCGCATCTAGAAATGCTTCTTTCACTACCATCCCATCTTCGAAGGGTTTCTTGTGTTTTGCCAGTATTTGAGTAATTTTAAAAGACGCGACTGTTGCAGCTTTTGATTGTTTCGCTGGTTTAGTGTATAAGGCTTGCTCTACTTTCAAACTACTTTTCAAATCATTTACTTTTTGTCTGCTTAACTCACTCTTTGCTGGAAAATCGTTTTCATAGTTTTTATGCAATGTTTTATAATGCCTCTCTAAGTTCCCGTGTTTAGGCAATCCAACTGTAACTCGACAAACGAGGCAAACACACTTATCTTTGACCATAGTAAACAAGAATTTTTCCTTTTATTTACATTTTACTTTTTTGGCAGTGCTCATTTTGTATCGTAAATCCTGTTCTGAACACACAGATAACACACCACGCAAAAGTACTCTTTGAACACCACTGATATTACTTGCACCGTTAGTTGACTAAAGCCTCGGCCACACTAGCATGTTACTGTGCACTATACACTTTACACTATACACTTTGATCAGGTTATGTTTACATTTTGTAAATCGTTGCCACCATTTTTCGAAGAGAGCGCGACCTAGCGAGAATATTCATAATGATTAGCGCGAAGGTTTACTCTAGCGACTAATGAAACTGTTGTTTGATTTTACCAAACTTGCAAACTTGCCAAAACAGAATAAAACTCACAAGGCGATTTCGTAATCCAGAAAGCCATTCTTTACTAACAATGGGAGCAAACAATACTAAGCCGCGCCGACAACTCCGACGGTGTGCAGCGTTCTTTTCGGCATGACTTTACATTTTATTATTACGTATCACGGTCGCGCCGTACGAGTGACCAAGGGAAGGCGCTTATTTTTAATTTCTTGAAGGAATGTGGACATATGTCCGCGATAGACTTTTAAAGCTCTTGCGATTGACCGGTCGATCGCGATCGACCGTTTGAGCATCCCTGCTGTAAACTGTCCCACTGTCCTTCGAGCTTTGTTCAACACCTCTCTCCAGCTTACACTGACAGCATTGGAAATTTTTACCCTGGGCAGTTGCTTGCCTTGCCGGTGTTATGCATGTTCCATGATATTCTTGTGCATACATGTTGTATTGAATGGTGGAGTGGCACACTGTTGATTTTGACAGGTGAGGCTGTCTGAAAAATATTTTACAGTTACTGGAGCCTCTCCCAATGAGAGAAAACGCCATAGGCTCTGGACATCTTATTACATTACTTGCAGATGGTGTAGGTTAACGTTGTGTTTGCCTTTTGGGCTGGTCTTACAGCTGTATTGGCAGCCTTGCAACTCCTTTTCATATTTGGAAACACAGTCCATGGAGACAGGGCAGACACTGCAGGCACAGGGACATCAGCATGCTGCTGTAGCTGGCAAATCATGATGTAGTTGCTAGAGGAGATACAGTGGGGATGTGAAATCCGCTGTTAATTCAAGTTCGATGGACTAACTTGTGGCAGAACTCCCCTCTTTTTTTTCTAGTGAGAGGGATCAACCAGCCTGGCAGTTTAGGGGTTGGATGCAGGTGCAAAGGCTTTGTGCAACACACCTGCTTCTTCCCTGTTGGTGACAAGGGAGGGTGGTGGTAGCGAATAACTGGTTGACATCACGTCGTGTTGATGAAACCCAAAGATGGCAGAGGGATGAGGGGAAGGGTTGCTGGTGAAACTCGCTGCACAAGATGGACAACTTGTGTACATGACCAGCTCTCTCCACCCCAGTGGTGAATGCGTCCATTTTGGTGCACTTTTTGTGTGCACAGTCGGATCCTTCAGCATCTACAGGCGTTGTTTCCTGACATCTGTGGTAGTGTTGATGGGGTGGTGTTGAATTTTGAAGCTGTTTGTACTACCTTCTGTCTTCTGCCCTTTGCCGGCCAACAATTGCTGGATGGCTCTGGGGGGGAAATAGGAAAATTTTGGAATTTTGTACAGGTATTTGGATTGCAACTTGGGACTTGACACTGCAGTATGCCACACAGAAGGGGATGCAGGGAATCTGGTGTTCAGGGAATATGGTCACTTTTTCCTGATTGTGGTTAATCCTAAATGGAAAATGAGGTCAAGGTTTAGAATATTGGAGGAAAAAATTTGGAATTGTTTACCCAGTTGGGCACCAGCCATCATAATGGAGAGGTGGCACATGAGAGACTGGTGGTTCAGGGCATGATGTAGACTACTCACACATTTTTACCCTCTGTGGTCCTCCATGCTGTTCTGCTATGAGAAGGGAGCAGGCACTTCTAACCCTTGATGCGTATCACTGAGAGCAGGCCTATTAGAGGCTCATACTGCATGCCTTAAGTATTGTGTTTACTGAAAGAGTGAGTTTACGAGGGTTCTTGCACCCCAACGTGCCACGAGGCCAAATTCAGAAATAATGTGTGGGGTCTTGTACTCTGCCATAGATTTTCCGGTAATTTTCTGCTACATAACAATTTTACATTTGCAAAATTACCCTTATTTTATTAGATTAGGGATTCTGTTCTCCCAACAGGCTACACAGACACAAGTGCAGTAAATGCATATGAAATTACTTAAATTTACCATACTTCTCAATGCTATTTCCATGAAAAATGGAAGGCAATCTCCAGGCACCAAAAGTAAATATAAGGTCCAGAATAATTAAGAAATCTACCCGTGAATTATCAGTTGCAAGAAAAGAAAATTCCCCCGAGTGGCACTTTGCCATGCCTTCCCCATGCATCTTGAGTCTCAGGAATCGTTGGTCTTGGTGTGTAGTGGTGTATGATAACAGGGTTGNGCCATGCCTTCCCCATGCATCTTGAGTCTCAGGAATCGTTGGTCTTGGTGTGTAGTGGTGTATGATAACAGGGTTGTGCAACAAACTTTTCTGCGACATTTTATTTTTTAGATTTTTAGCAAACACAAAATGACACAAATACCTTAAAATATACAACCATAATTAACATGAAACATATACACTTCTACACTTTCAAGTTTTAAACTCCTTATGCTTGAGGAAAATTTAATTTACATGACCGTTTACCTTTCACACATAATTTTAAATAAGAACAAACCTTAAAAAATGTGAACTAATTTTAAATTACTTTTATAAGATGCCTGTGGGGTGTATGCAAGTTTGTGAGGGATGGAGGACTTAATAAAAATAAAATAACAATTTTTTGATTTTTAATTTATTCACACAGCTGTTAATTCATAATGCTCAACTATCCATCTCCACTTTTACTCTTGTTATTCCCAGTGAGTGCAATATTTAATGTCTGTCTCATTTCCAAATAANGCCATGCCTTCCCCATGCATCTTGAGTCTCAGGAATCGTTGGTCTTGGTGTGTAGTGGTGTATGATAACAGGGTTGCGCAACAAACTTTTCTGCGACATTTTATTTTTTAGATTTTTAGCAAACACAAAATGACACAAATACCTTAAAATATACAACCATAATTAACATGAAACATATACACTTCTACACTTTCAAGTTTTAAACTCCTTATGCTTGAGGAAAATTAAATTTACATGACCGTTTACCTTTCACACATAATTTTAAATAAGAACAAACCTTAAAAAATGTGAACTAATTTTAAATTACTTTTATAAGATGCCTGTGGGGTGTATGCAAGTTTGTGAGGGATGGAGGACTTAATAAAAATAAAATAACTATTTTTTGATTTTTAATTTATTCACACAGCTGTTAATTCATAATGCTTAACTATCCATCTCCACTTTTACTCTTGTTATTCCCAGTGAGTGCAATATTTAATGTCTGTCTCATTTCCAAATAANTAACTATCCATCTCCACTTTTACTCTTGTTATTCCCAGTGAGTGCAATATTTAATGTCTGTCTCATTTCCAAATAAAGTCCTTATCAATATCTCTATATCGGTTACTGTCACTTAATTCACGCTCATTATTTACGCACTTTCAATCTGTCTATTTCCATAATTCCAAATGTTTGTCACTCACGCATCCAGTTCAATAGTTCTGCCCACCAGTCTCTCTCTACACTGTACCAATGCTCGCAGTCCACAGTCTTATTAATTCCCACTGGTCACTCTCGCCGCCACTCAATGCTCTGCTGGCTCGTCACTTCACTGTTGGCTGGAAGGTCCATCATGGCTTAAGTAGTTTCACTGGCTCAATCCGGAAGGTTCCTCGCATACCAAATCATGCTGAGAGGTGGTAGAAAAATGCCCAGAACATTCTTGAAAAGATAACTATAGAAATTCAATCTGCTGAAGGTCAGTAGCAAACGAGTCCTGATAGGCATATCTCACACATGCAATGGCTCACCTTTGTAAATCACAGCATGCTTCTCGCATTACCACTTTGTCCTTGGCACACTATTTTGCTTGCTCGAGTCGGGTAAGGGGAACAATGCGGATCAACAACATGTAAAATTGCCTCCTCCTCAAGTCTGTCCATACCAAACTGACTGTAGAACATACGGACCATTGCAGTGTGCCAGTCTGTTGATGTGGACAACTGTGGCTTTATAACATATCCTAAAGACCGCATCATTAATCTTCTTCAGAATCCTGTAGGGGTATTCCCAACGTTTCTGTAGCTTTGGGCAGTAACCTTTTTGTGTCTGTGGGTTGTAAAGCCACACGACTTTTCCTTCTTGAAATACCTCACCCTGCATTCTCCTGTCCTACTGTGTCTTCATCCTGTCACTATTTATTCTGAAATGCTGTCAAGCAAAATCATGAATGCCAACTAGTCTATAACATAATTCGCTGGCATAATCAGGAGTAGCAGCTTCCTCTTCTGTTGATCGGCCTAACAGTAGGTCACTAGGGAGGCATAGCTCTCTTCAAACAGCATCCTTAATGGTGCTACCCTTGTAGACTTGTAAACTGCTGAGCAGTAAGCAAGAAGACACAATGGTACCTTTGAATTTCAGACCATTTGGTTGTCTGCCACAAATATCAACAGCTACTGCTCAAGAATGTGGTCAAGCCATCTGACTGAGGGTGTACGGCTGTAGTCGTGGGACCTCTTTCATAAAACTGAAGTTCTGTATTACATGTTACTTGTCTGTGATATTGATTCAAATTTACAGGCAGTTGTTTCATAAAAACATGTAAGTATAAAATAATGTACGTGTTTAATAAAGAACAGGAACCTGTATTACAAGACAAATATTTTAATGTAAATTCTATCATTATTATTAACACCATAAGAAAATAAATAAAAGTGCTGATTGCATTGTCATGAATTGTGAATTTTATTAATATTATTGGATTTGAAGTAAAGAAATGGATGAAGAATACAATTCTAGTGACGATGTTGTAAAAATACGGGGGTATTTCAACCCAAGGATTTCTTACAGTGTTATCCATGAAACCTATGAATTCAATGAACGTTTCAGGCTGTACTTTCAAATATTTTCTTTCCTTCTAGAACACATTGCTTATTTGGAATATCCAACCCAAAGAAACTGAGCCCTAATGCCTCACCAACAATTACTAATATCATTACATTGGTTAGGAACTGGGGCACAATAACATTGTATAAATGATGTGGACGTTGTGTCAAGGTTACAGTCTGTAGGGTAGTTCACAAAGTCGTAAATGCAATTGAAACAACATTGGTAGAGGAACTTGTTTGTTGGCCTGATCATGTAGGGACCATAGTCAATGAGTTCAGTAATATTGCAGGCATGTCACTTGTCTACATAGCATTTGATAGTACTCTTATTAAAATGGATGCCTTACATGACTTCGAACCAGCTTTTTTTAGACCACCATAGAAACCATTCCATCAATGTTATGCTTGTCAGTGGTGCAAATCTGTGTATTCTGACTGGCCCAGTAGTGCAAGTGATGCATGGGTTTTGAGCACTAGTGATTTATTTCATCAGATGGAAGAAGAATGGAGGGCTTTTCCTGGAAGTGTCCTTTTGGGGGACTCAATATATCCCTTAAAATCATGGTTAATCCCACCAATTATGCAAGATGAATAACGCACCATAACAGTAAATTTGCAAGGGCACACAAGAAAAACATTGTAGAATGTGCAATAGGCATTCTGAAGGAGAAATTCCTCTGTCTGAACTACCTGATACTGGAACCTGTGTTTATAAAATTATTGTGTGGCACTTTGCAATGTGTCAAAATTTTAAAATGAATATCTAAAAGTTGCAAATGATATGCTAAATAATGTAGTAAATGCTGCTGAAGGACAACCAAATGATGTTGATAATGATGGTATTGATATTTAAGGACAAGAAAAACTAAACTTTTTCTGCACACACTATGAAAACTAATAATAATGTTTTGCTAAATTTTATCATTAATTAAAAGGTTTGTTTATACATTACAAATAATTTTTGTTTCACCATATAAAATTGTTATATTTACTATAATAATTATAGTGTATAATAATTATAGTAATTATTACTACTACACTATACAGCACACAGTGAAGAAATAGTTTTTTTTAGCATATAAGTTTTTATGACCTGAAAAGGCAACAATGAAAACAAAAGTATACTTTAACACGTATATGTAGTCATTTTTGGAAATTTACTTTTTTATTATCGTTCATAATTATTTGTCTATTTTCATTAATGGTGAACTCTGGATTTGATATATATCAAATGTGACTAATACCATACAAAACCAAATGTCCATTAAATTATAATTGGTTATCTTTTAAATGTACATATAGGTGAAATTAATACCAACTAATTAGAAGATGATTCACTTTTCCTGAATATTTTGTTGAGCAATTTGATGTAGGGTTCTCCGACTCATCTTGCACATATTCTGTATTTGCATCTCAAGAAGAAATTCCACCACAGGTACTTTAGCCATCATGGTTTAAAACTTGCTTCTGTATTGTCTTCAAGTCGACACTGTTCCATTGAATTGGACAGGCCAATGCCTTTTATGATAGGAGAATTCTTGCCAAGAATTTGTATAACTAGAAGGTAAAGTTTTTTTTTTTTTTTTTTTATGCCGACTACCTGTTCATCCGGTTTTGCTGTCAAATTTTGCCTAGATGAATAGCTTGAAAGGGCTGTACCTTAGTAGAATAATGCCATTCACTAAATTATATTTGTGAAATAAAAGCTCAGTAATGTCAGCCATCACTATTTCCTTAAAACGGGAAATGTTTCATAGAAAAGTGAACCAGATATATAAATTCAAGCAGACATCATACACTTGGATACATAGACATATTTCATCCTAAACAAAGTTAATAATAATTAATACTACTCACCATGGTTCTCCCTAATAGATTTTGCCATATTGTATCTTTTGTATAAGTTGTATCTGTTGTTGGAGACCAATCCAATGTATACAGCATAATCACATACCTCACACACTACTTTTCGGCATCTCCGTAGTTATAATTGGATACTGGTCAAACAAGTGTGTGGTTTTTTTTTTTTTTCCAAAATCATTCGGAGAAAATGTATATTTTTATATTTTTTCTTTCCGTTTAGACATTGTTCTGAACTTTTGTTTGCCAAATGATATACCAGAATTACTATATTCCTGCAGCTTAAGAACACTACAAGAACAAGTGTGAAAAGGGTAACAAAATTATTAGCATTTACATAACTCCAAAATAAAGATTTGCAAAACAGTACTATTTTACAGGTGATTTTAGCATTGTTGAAAAATTTCTATGAAACGGGGTTTTACAGGAATCTTGCATTTTAAAAGGCATGTAATACAGGAAATTTATTATAAGTCTTTTATGAAACAGGCCCCTGGTTTTTTTCATTCCCAGAATTTTTGTTACATCCTGGAACACAGCAGCTTCAAAATTTCTTCCCTGATTGGAATGTAGTTTTAGTCTCACCCCAAAACCTCAAAGATGTGCTCTACGAGTGCATCAGCCACAATACGTGCTTCTTGGTTTCGGAGCTAATGACCACAAGCCACTTAGTGAGGTAATCTTGGGCCCCCAGTTGATACTGATTACCTTTTTCTGTGATAGGCAAGGGACCCAGAATATCTACTACCATCCTCTCGAATGGGGCTCCAACATTGTATTTCTGGAGTTGACTTTCTCTGCTGGTCCTTGGTCCCTTTATTGCGGTGCAAGTGTTGCACATTCGACACCACTTCTTAACATCCTCCTGACAACGAATCCAGTAGAATCTGTCAAGGGTCTTATTAACATCAAAGTGCCCACTGGTTGCCACATTATGCAGTTCCTTTAAGACTTCGGGAACACTGCTTTTTGGAAGGACCAACTTGAGCGTGTGTGTTTTCCATCATTACTTTGCCATTTTTCTGTAAAGTGCGCTATTCTTCAGTACGAGGGAATTCCATTGTGCCCAGTATGCTTTGACTGCTGTGCTCAGACTAGATATCTCTTCCCATTTTGGCTTACACCCAGCTTCTTTCATTCTAGTAATTGCTGTAAAGTGGGATCATTCAGCTGATCTTTCCTAATACCCTCATCACTCCAGGTAGGTGACCCATCACAATAAAAAGAACATTGAATTCTTGTTCTCCGTACCTTCAGAGATTCACCACTGTTTTCTTCCTGGTGTTTGAAATGATGACAATGGCTCACAGGGCCCCCTTGAAAGTGCATCTACATTGCTGTGTAGACATCCAAACCTGTGCTGTATTTCAAAGTCGTATTCTTGAAGCTGCTATATTCACTGGGCTATTTGATTTTCGGGGTTCTTGCAATTAAACAGCCAGTGTAAAGAAGCATTGTCGGTTCTTACAATAAAATGTCTGCCATAAAGATAGGGGTGGAATTGTGAAATTGCCTTCACAATGGCCAGAAACTCACTGTGTGTAACACAGTATTTTCTCTCGGGCTTGTGCAATACTTTACTGAAATACTATTAGTGGTCTCTTCTTCCCATCCTGAATCTGAGATAACACAGCCCCAATGCCTACATCACTAGCATCGCTATCTGAAATGAATTTTCCCTCACTTTTCAGGAATCTCAGGACTGGGGGGAGACACTAGAATTTCCTTTAGCTTATTAGAAGCAACTTCACACCCAGTGGTCCAATGAAATTTCCTTTTCGCTTTGGTAAGTTCATGTAGTGGCTTGGTGATCATGGCAAACCCAGATACAAATCTTCGGTGGTAGTCACATACGCCCAGAAAACTCCACACTTCCGTTTTGTAAGTTGATGTCGACCAATTTCCTATTGCTTTGGTCTTTTTGGGGTCTGTTTCAATTCCATGGGCCAACACTACACGCCCCAAGAAGTTAATTTTCTTTAGGAACTAGACTCAAATTGGCTGCAACCACTTCCTGGAATACAGAGTCTAAGCGTAATAGGTGCTCTTCAAATGTCCTCTTGGTACACCTGACAACTATCAAGGAGGAGGTCTCGTCGCTACTAGGCCACCTGAGTTATACAGCATGATGGCTAGTAGGGTACTGATTTACTTTACTTGGTGCAGACTAAGGGCACCTGTCATTGAGTAAGGGGTAAACAAATGCTCGTATTCTCCGTTAGTTAACACACAAGTCTTTTATTTGCCTGAAGGTAACGTAGGTATTTATACACACTCTGGCGAGACTGAGCCCCCCTACAAGTCGTAGGCCTGAAGGGCTGGTGGGTGGAATACTATGCGTCGGGGGAAGGTTTCTTGAATGGAGACGTTTCTACTTATCTGGGACTACNAAGGGCTGGTGGGTGGAATACTATGCGTCGGGGGAAGGTTTCTTGAATGGAGACGTTTCTACTTATCTGGGACTACTGCTTTTGGTGAGTTGTCTTAGTTTTTTGGTAGTTGAGGTCTGGTTAGTGGGGTGGCCTTGTTACAGGCCCTCGGACTGGCTTCGTTGGCGTGCTGTACTCAGCTGGCTTCTTCCTTTGGCTTCGACTGACTCCCTACCACGTCCTGCTGGACTCTCCCTCTTGCTCGATGTGGCGCTCCTCGGTTGAAGCTCACCACTCGTCTTCGCCTTTGGTTAAAGTAGCTGGGTCAGCTCGGCTTCCCTTCTCGGAAGTCTGGGATTGGTTTCCCGAGACTTCTGATTTCTCTTTGATCTCGGCTGGCGTTCCTCGTCGGAGACCTCGCGTCCCCTCTCCTACGTCGACGTCTGCCACGACTCGTCCGCGCTCCCGACTTCTCCGCCTCGGAAACTGCCACTTCTTTTTCGGGAATGAACTCATAAGTTATCTGCGCTTCTACTTGGTTTGTCTCGGAAATTTACACATGAAGTTTCGGCTGTTCCTGGGTTCTCTCCCCGGTGACATCACAGTTGACTGACTGCTTTCCTCGTCGCCATCCGGCGCACGATTATGTCTTCTCAGGGATTGGCACCCCTCGGTATGGGGCTGCCACTCGTTTCCGGGAATTTACTCATAAGTTCTCTGCACTGTTCCCATCACACAACTGCCTACTACCGTGTCTCCTTCGCCTCCCGTCTCGGCTGAACACCTAACTCGTCTCTCGGCTGTGCCGCCGAACAACTCCCATATCGGCTGGCGACAATTGGCTCGGCCAGGATCCGAACCCGGCCTCGACTGACTCACCTGACTGCCGCCTCTCTGCGTGCGATATGTCTGCCTGACTGATTCTCACGGACGCTGGTCCGGCGGCTGGAATTCAACTCCCCCTGGTCCAGCGTCTCCCGGCGGCACGGATTTAACTGACTCTGAACAACTGCTTTCCTGCCTCGGCTGCTCCTGAATTTAACTCGTGTCCCACTATATTCAAGTTAACTGTCAGCAGTTTCTAGAGAGATAAATCGGGAAATCCCCTGTGTACCTCGCACATTTTTCTGCACGATTTTGCATCTCATCAGCAGCTTGTGTGCTCCAACTAGGATGGAGGGAGGGTGAAGTCATTGTGGCGGGGATTCCTACGGAGCTGGGTCTGCACTAATTCTCATCGGGGGCATCCTCTGTGTCCTTCGTCGAGAGCTTATCTATCAGCTATTTCTTGGGACTTACCCTCTTTCATTCGGCTTTGGTTCTTCCCCCGAGTCCGAGTGTCCTTACGCATCAGGACTGCCCCGAGGGTGAAACCCCGGATGGTTCGTTGTCAGCTGCCTGCCCTGGCTGGCTGGTTGCTTGCCCTGGATAACTATAGCAGGGTGTGGAAACAGTGCAATGCCTATCCTAGAACACGCCACGCGTCAGTCTTTGTCCATCAGGTGTTCAAAAGTGGCAGGGGTATTACACAGCCCAAAAGGCATAACTTTGAACTGCCAGGTTCCTTACCCTTAGACACAAAATGCAGTCTGCTCTTGGTCCTCTGTATCCACCTCGCACTGCCAGTACCCACTCTTCATGTCCAAAGAAGAAAACCATTATGAACATGGGAGGCGGTTCATTGTCTCTTATATCCTTGGTAATGGATAAGAGTATTTTTTTGTTAAATTTTGAAGCTGGTGATAATTTATACAAAACCTCAGAGAGCCATTTTTCTTCTAAACAAGTATGACTGGGAAAATCACAGACTAACTAATAGTCCCATCACATCTAACTCCTTCATTTCCTTCAGAATTCCCTCAATTGGCTCATGCAAAGCTAGTGGCAGTTGTCTTGGTGGCTGCTTTATGGGCCTGGCATTCCTGTATCAATGTGGTGGCAGGTCACGTTAGTCTTTCCTAGGTCATTTGGTTCACACAAAAAGGTGTTCCCATTTCTCTGCAGTAATTCAGAGATAGCCTTCTCCTGTCACAAGTTGTGGTTTTATCTTTTTCTTGCTAGCAGTTCCTCCACTACTTTTGGTAAAGGACATTCAATTTGTTTTACTCCAGAAGTTTTTGGAACATTTGGAAGTATCTCTGTGACCTGCTTGCAAAACCCCTCTCAGGGTATCCTCCTCACGATGTACGGCATGATCGGACAAATTTATATTTCTAACTGGCAAAATGTCAGAATTTGAAGAGCCCAAATTTTTTGCTACGATGACACAGACTTACAGGATGCCACCCTCACTGTTGACTCAATTAGACCCAAACGTCTGACAAATTTTTCTTGACACTTGCTTTTAATGACAATTTCACTATAAATGGGTAGCACAGTATGTTTACAACATACTACTGGGCAGCTAATTGGCAAGGACAAATCATGCTGTGTTGACACCACCAACTCTGTACTGCTTACTTGTAGCACAAGAAGTACGGTAGCAAAACAGCACCCCAGCCTACATAGTACATCAAGCCCCAAAATACATTCATCCTCAATTTTTGTTATGTATATATTGTGCTCTAAGCTGAGGTCACCAAGCTTGAATTTCACTTTTCTCAGGGTGAAAAGTGGGGTTCATGACTTCAGAGGTTCAGCTTCAAGTTAGTGTCTTTCTCACTGGGCTTTCCATCAATGTAGGTAAGTTCCTCCTGTTTGCTGGCCACTTGACTTGTGGTAGTGGTACTCATCCTTTACCCTAAATTCTATTGCGTGGGTACGAATCCCAGTGCTGTACCAAATGGGCCCATAAAGCTAGTCAGATGATACTTGACAGGAGGGGTGAAGAGATTCGGTTGTGGACGTGTTGGTCTGCGTTTCCCTGCTGGCATTGCTGTCCCTCACCTTGTTTCTGATTACAACTTTGGGCAGGTCTGTCTCACTTTGGTGTGGAGGGCACTGATTTAATTTTACCACCTTAATTTGTTTTCCCTCTCTACAGGAGTAAGGCTTAAGGTAGATGTTGGGGCAAGTTAAAGGGTGAGGTGGTAGGTAGGGTGTCGGCAAAGTAGAAAGGAAGGGGGGTATTGGAGGTTGTGTATGCTCAATTACACAGTTTCCCAGACTCCTTTGTACGGATGAAGTTGGTAGAATACTTTTCCCCTTTCTCCATTTCTCTGTCCCTGCCAGATTGAGATGTGGTGGGTCAAACAGAGGTTGGTGTGTAGGGTTTGATTTTCTCTCCATGCTCCGTGTATGCCAGGGGCCTTGGTGCCATGAGCTCTTATTCTTTAATCCTCTGTCCTTGGCAGATCAAGATGATTTGGATTGAACAGAGTTTGATGAGTAGAAGCATAACTCCTGGTTTCCCTTCGGTGTTGCGAGTGTAGACAGCCAGGTATTATGCTCTTTAGAACTGTCCAAATTTCAGAGGGTCAGGCATGGACAGTCTGTACGTCCACTACACAGGGCACCAAATAGGGAAGTAGACCCCCCCATCTCTCAAATAGAGTGCAATCACTCCTACCCCTCACTGTCTTGGAGCCCTAACCTGTTTCCCTTTCCATCCCCTTACGATTGGGCGTGTCCTGGTATAGTTGGCTGAGGTAATATGAAGGTTGGCAATTGGTGGGGATGAGAAATGGCGGTATTCAATTGGGAAAACAAGGTTTGAACTGCTGTTCTTGCTACTCAGAATAACGTACAACATATTGACTTGACATAGTGTGATTTCCCTAAGGGTTACAGGTCTTTCACACACATCATGAGTGTTTATTGGTGCACAAATGTAGTTAATAGCTCTAATTTCTGTCTAGCTGGAAGAGACACTGGCATGATATATTAACTGGGTAGTGCAGCGAACATGGTGGCTGAGCACTCTGAAGGAGTGCGGGCCAGCTTAGCTTTGCTTGCTTCCAGGCTTCTCAAGTTGAAGAGATAGCTCTGGAGTTGAAGGTCACTCGAGATCAACTGGTGTTTTTATTATGGCTGCAACTATATATAGGAACTGCAATGTGACAGGGGTGCGTAGGGATCTTGGCTAGGATCGTCAATCCACTACCGAGACGGAGTGGTCACAAGCTGGCATGAAAGGGGGTGGTGGTCGGTGTATTGTCCAGCCAGCCCTGCATGCGCTCAGGGAAGTAGGCGAGTGCAGAAAGTATCGGTGCTCACTTAAGGGAAACACTCCCTCACCTATCTTTCCTTTGCCGACTGCACTGACGTCTGGTAGAATGCTTGGAAATTGAGGAGATATCAGTGGTGGGGTTAAATGTCATGGGCATGACGTGCATCATATGCGTACTACTTATTCAGGAGCTGCAATTGGAAGGAATTCTTTTGCAGCAGGTTACAGTAAATGCTGTTGATGCTATTAGAGAGAATAGCTAACTTAGTATCAAATTAATGTTTTGATTATAGGTGAGAAAACATGATAGATATCAGTATTCATAGAATAATATATTTCCATCACTTCAAAAGTTTAGTGATTATCATATTATATGTAGTTTTTTAAATTTAACTCAGTGCCTTAGGAAGTAAAAGCAGTGTTTATGTGTTGTTAAAAAAAACAATTCAAAGATCTGAGCACTTGAACTATTCTGAGATTTGTTACTATATGGAAACTGATGGTCATGGGTCTATCAAAAAGGGATGGACACCCATCACTTCTGTTTCCACATCAAAGGCAGTCCACAATTATATTAATCCAGAGCCAACTGCTCTTTGTTTGCACTAATATTGAGGGCGAGGATACAGGAAACTTACAACATTGAAATTTGGTAGTATGTTAGAAAAGAAACTTCACTGAATGTACACATATTCATAAATATGGTGATGTTGAAGTTGTATTTTTCAAAAAACTATTGATCAATTGGAAGAGTCTTGATAACTCATCAAGAAGAATTGGAATGCATTAATTTTTAAAAATCAAATTAATGCCATTCCACACTCCAGCAATAAAATAATTAGCTTTTGAGTGTTGTACAAGTGTTTAAATATGAAAAGAGCACTGTAATATAAAATTCTATGTTGTTTTATTCTCCTTCATATTAATATTTTATTATTTCTTAAAATTTAATTTTTAACTTCCTACCTTAGAACTTTATTTACTGGGTCTTTTGCACATTTTTATTGGGCAAGACAATAATATTTAATGAAGATAGATTTTCTGTAGTTACACTTAATATGTTAGCAGAAAATATATTATTTCATTCTCAAATGAAAATTCAGCCTTTCAAACAATGTTTGTACTATACATTATAAATTTTGTATGGTATCCTGCATCAGTTACAGTTTTATAATATAAATAAAAACATTGCTATGCCACTTATCTAACACCTGTAATAAAACAGTAAGAACTTTTTAAAAAATAGTTAAAATGTGTTTTATACTTGAATCATAACAAAATATTAATTTTATTATATATGTTCAATCATGGACCATGGGTTCATTCAGGGGCCATGGGTTCATTCAGGGGCCATGGTTGTTTATTTTAAGCTCTGCTGTAAAATGTTACCGATTACAGTAAACACCCATGGCAAAACATTACATTCAGTACTTTTTACAAAGTTTAAAGTTCATGAAACTTCATCTGCAGGGACTTCTTAATGAACCTTTTTATAGTCCTGCTGTAATTTAGGAAGAAAAATAACTTGTACTAACTTCACAGTAAAAAAAAAGGATGGTCAGAGTGTAACACTCATGGCAGAGTGTTAAATCTTAACAAATAATTATCTAGGTATAACTTACTGCAACTCAACAAACTATATGTAAACTTAAATGTCAATTCCATGAATGCGCCACAACACAGGACAATGGTCAGTTGTAAAACTCCTGGGAATAAAGTTATTTCTCCAAGGGCAGAAATATGGTTCTTTGTTTCCAGTGTCATTTTTGCATAGGCTCCCAATTCATACCTGGTACACATATATGAAAAGTGGTTCACAATAATGAAAGGGAAATCAGATTCATTGCCAGATATACAAAAGAATGCTGCATGTATTTTATACAATGCAGTACTTTGTATGTGCTTTGAATATGTTTTAGTACTTTTATAGGAACCAGGCCCAAATATTGTAACACAGTTTTGATTAAGAGTGGTGGTCTTTGCAGTTTGCCCATTGCAATAATTAATGGAAACAATAGTTTCCAATATAGCAAGTATCCACTAAACAAGTGTTTATTATTCAAGAACTTATTGAACACAAGTTAATACAAATTATATAATCTGAAAATAGTTACAGGGTACTTAATTTGAAATATTTCTTTCAACCAAAATTTGGATATTATAAGATTTAAGGTACACACAAGTTTATTACATGAGACTACTTTTCAGAACATAAGTTTATTAAATGAAACAATCCTCTTTTATTGCTGCCAGCAGTGCAATTTTTCACAGATTTAAAGAAGTAATAAGCATGGGAAATACTGTCCAAAATATGCAAATTGTAAATAATAATAACAGTTTTACCTTTATAAATATTAACTTTAAATTATCTATGTTATGACATAATTTACAAGAGAAATATTTTTACTTTTCAGGTTCCACTGTTGCCTAGACCTGGACTAGAGATAAGCTCATCACCAGGAGAAGCGGTTCCACATTCTGCATTTTCCAACTCACCTGGTGATGAAACTCTGAATATTCCCCATCCCATTCCAAGACACATGTCACCTCAGGTATCAGTATCAGATTCCAACTTCTGGAATGGTGTGCTAGGACAGATTCCAAAACCACAACCGTCAGTGGGTATACAACCACTTGAACCCAACATCCTCGTAAAAAATAATTGTTTTGATGTAGCTTCTGGGCCAAAGAGCCCCTTGCACAATGATAAGGTCAATTTTGCTCAACATGTGCAGCCTGCAAGGTCAAAAATATCAGGCCACACATCTGTTGTGAAAGGAAACAGAAGTATGACTGGTTATTCAGACAATATGTCTGGAGATTTACAGCAGACAATAAGCACAATTTTGAGCAATGCTCAGAATTTGAACCAGCTTCTAGGATCTATAACAAGTGCTATTCAGACCAATAGTAATACTTGCACTGTGATTCCTAACAGACACACCAGTGTGCCATATATCAACCAGACTTCTTCATTAATTTGTGGCACATCTGGGCCAGGTTCTGCTCCACAGCCAGTAGATAATGCATGGCCTTCACAACCAGTAATCTCAATTTCAACTGGTCAGTCTTCACAAACTGTCATATCTAGCCCTGTTTGTGGTACTTCATTGCCAACAACTGCATCTATCATGGGGAATCCGTCTTCATTGGCAATGACAACAAAGCCAATTGGATTTCTCGATATGAAATCAAGCCAGCTTTGTCAGCCACCATTCCAGAATAATTGGAATACTGGATCATTTTTCAACTCTAACTCAACATTTTCAGTTCCTTGTGGAACCCCAAGTCAATTTAATGCATATTCAGCTACAAATATAGTTCCAAACCTGTGGTCTCATCCTGGAAGTCCAGTTATTATTGCATCACCCCCTTCTGGACTGATAACTCCTATTGGACAAAAACGGAAATATAACAGACTGCTGCCATCACCAGAACCAAGTCCAGAAGGTAATTATATTGGCCAACACTCCCAAGGCTTGGGTGGACATTATGCAGATTCATACTTCAAAAGAAAGAAGAAGAACTGAACCAGGAAAAGCTTCATTATGGAACGTTAAAAAATATTTTTAGACTGAAGAAATAGATGTGAACAATGCCTTTTTTTGTTTACTAACTAGTAATTTTGTACTAAAGACAGTGTTGTTTTTGTATGTGTTAAATTATTTTTATACCCTCAAGTAAACCTTCTATCATCTTCATTCCAACTTTACCAGATGGTATATTATTGCAAGTGCCTTTTACTTGTGTTTTGGTGTGGTGTATTGACTGTATTATTTATTGTTAGGGTTAAATAAGTGCATTGTAAATTTAATGGCACATTTTACCCTCATTACTTGTTTAAAGGTGCAATTTTTTTTTAATTCCTCTGTATTTCTGAAACTAAAAAATGTCTCCAGTCTCTTGATAAAACAGTTTGTAGTTGTGGTAAAGCGTATATTTTATTTTTATAAACATTACATAGCAATGATAGAGTGATATTTGTGCTATATACATTTTTGATGTAAATATAAATATTTTCTTGTTTAGTGTCATGGAGACCATACAGAATAATTTTCACATTGTTAAAAATCTTTTGCCACTTTTTCATGAGTGTGAATGTGTTATTTAATTGTAATAAAGTTAGTGAACAACAGGCAATGTAATGTTTGTGATATTTTCATGAAAAACTTTTATAAGACAGACATAGTGTAATTTACTAACTTTGTAAATGATTTGTGTCATTGTATATAAGAATGTCCAGTGGTCAAACACAACACACTGTGAACAGCATAGTGACTTGACTATATTATATTTACAAAAATATTGTTCTTATTAATATTTAACGATGCTGTTTGTAATAAGCTGAGTAACAATCATGNCTGTCTCACTGTATATAGATTGAATTATATGAACAACAAGAAACATGTTGCACTGCTCTAATTGTATTCTTTTTTAGAAGGTATATATTTTTATAAAATATATGTTTACCATGTAAAGAGTATTTTAGTTGTGGGTTTTCTATACCCAAAATCAATAATTTTAATGGCAATCTACTTATTGCTATTGAGATTTCTATGTGACTTGTATAATTTGACAAAATATTTCTAACTGCATTGTCATTCACAATTTGCCTGAACTTTGTTTTAGCAGCCAGCATGACAGCACTGTACAGTGAGTATTATTTCTGAAATTATTATATATGCTGTATTTCTGGAATTATTGTTGTATCACTTGTAAGTATACAGACTTTACTTTTTCTAGCTTCAAATACAGTTCCCTTGTAATATATAAGGTATTAGTATTTTCTCATTAAGCTTAAGATCTTCTAAAATGGTTGAATCACTGAATAATTCATCAATAATATTAAAAATGATAAACAATGAAAGCATATTGTGGATATATATATATATATATATATATATATGTAAGTGGCAAATTTAAAGTAAACCTTCTGAAAAGCATATAGTCATAAAGCTGGCATTCCAATTTTTCTAAGAAATTTTTTGTAACTTCCAATTCTTCATAAACATGTTTCAAGGTAACACAGCATTTCAGTTATAAATAATACAAAATATTAAAGGTAAATTTAATACCCAAATTTAAAATGTCATATTCTGTTGTTTAGCCACATGTACTGGCAATGGTTGAGAGTCCTCATTGTGTAAAACAATACCACTCTAAGGAAAAAAGGATCATATGATGGCTGTAAACCAAAAGAATTAATCAAGGAGGACATGTGTTAGTGAATCAAAAAGGTGGCCAAGAAAAGTGTATTGTGTTTGTGATATGGCATTAAGGTGATACAAATATTAATAATTTATATTTTGTTGTAATAAATATGAGGTTATGTAAAGGATCTACTAAATTGCTGAAGAAAAATGTGTAGGTTTTCCAAGTAAATTAATTAATCAAATTTTTGTCTTCCGCACATCCACTGCTTGTTAATATTGTAACGTATATTACCTGTTTATTTCAATGTTACAACACTTTACATAATTCTGTCAATACTCTGTATCTCATAACCCATACCATTTTCCTTACAATGTTGCTAATTACAGCATCATACATTTACTATATCTCATATTGTGGACATACTATAATCACTTGTAACTTTCATCACAAAGCACAATTATGATTAAGATTCTTAATACACTACAGTGCTCACCAAGAGAAATACAATGTGCAGCGACAAAAAATTACATACAATCAACTTCCCCCCTCCCCCCTCAGGCGATTAGCACTAGCCAATACCCACTTAATTAGCCCACCCTCCACCCCTCAGGACGACAAATGTTTCCACACACTACTACAGTCACGTGTTTATCCTGCCATTGTGCTCTCACTGGCTTGCCTTCACAATGCTTGTGTTACTACAACTTTGATTTCTAATGGTTGTTTTATAATTGTTTGTTAACAACTTATTCTTCAATTTTTTTTTTCTTCGATTACAATTTGGTAACGTTTTTGGCGTGATATTTTGAACGATTGTTGACTAACTGTACCATTTATATGAACTTGTGATTTTGTTGAAATGAGTGGGAAGAGAGCCAGCTTGTAGCACTATGACTGTTTATGATAAAGTCAGCACTTTGAAAGCCCTTTGTAGTTTCTTTTTTCTTCGGTTTGTGGATCCTTCCACCTCATGTCAATTTAAACATTACCAAATAAGTTCTTTTCTTGTTTACGTCAACTTCACAAGTCTGCTGTGTTTTACTCAGTAAAAAATAAGCACCATGTAAGCACTTATGGTGAACAACATAAATTATGAGGTATTAAGATTGTAACAATATGTGCAGATGTATCAAAATGTCCACTGCAGTACGCACCTGGAGAGCAGTATTGACTGCGCAAAGTCAGCTGTGGGAGGGAAGACTTGGTGGAGGGGAAGCAAGCAGTTCATGGCTGTGGTTTGTACACGTCGGATAAATTATTGATTGCATGTACTGTTAGCTGGCGGCAGCCAACCCTCCCTTCCCTTGTTTAGCATGCATGAAGCAACTCTTTGTCTGTAGCAATGTTTCTTCATGGTAATTTAATTTTGTCAACCTGCCAAATTTTAAACTGAATAATATTTAATTATAAAAACTTGTAATTTTTGAGATAGAGGTGAATCAATTGGTCATTACAATTAATTTCATTATGAACTTCAGTAATTAATCATTCAAACTTAGCACATGCTCTGAGTTACGGGCTATCTATGCTTTCACATTGACGACAAAGATGTTTAGTATATGCATTTCCAGGATATCAGTTTATGTTTAGTATATGCATTTCCAGGATATCAGTTTATGTTTAGTATATGCATTTCCAGGATATCAGTTTATGTTTAGTATATGCATTTCCAGGATATCAGTTTATGTTTAGTATATGCATTTCCAGGATATCAGTTTATGTTTAGTATATGCATTTCCAGGATATCAGTTTATGTTTAGTATATGCATTTCCAGGATATCAGTTTATGTTTAGTATATGCATTTCCAGGATATCAGTTTATGTTTAGTATATGCATTTCCAGGATATCAGTTTATGTTTAGTATATGCATTTCCAGGATATCAGTTTATGTTTAGTATATGCATTTCCAGGATATCAGTTTATGTTTAGTATATGCATTTCCAGGATATCAGTTTATGTTTAGTATATGCATTTCCAGGATATCAGTTTATGTTTAGTATATGCATTTCCAGGATATCAGTTTATGTTTAGTATATGCATTTCCAGGATATCAGTTTATGTTTAGTATATGCATTTCCAGGATATCAGTTTATTCAGAAGATACGTGTCTATTTAAATTGTTACCGGCATTATATATTTGTTATCTATACTCACAGTGAATTTATTGTCTCCCAAGGGGTGGGGGTAGCACTTCAGCGCCCACATGACTGCAAAGCATTCACGCTCGTTCACGTTGTAGTGTCTTATCAATCTTCCCAAATTTTGCGCTCGCATAGTTGACAAAAAGGAGCTTGCCTTAACCATCCAGCTGGTACAACACTGTGTCCAAGATTTCCTGGCTTGCATCTGTCTGCACGTAGAAGCAGTGGGAGTATTCAGGGCAGGCGAGTAGGAGGCATTAGCAGAACGTGCATTACAGTTCTTCAAAAGCTCATCGAGCCGTATCCGACAATGATATCATTACTTAGACTACAGTAGGTCGGTGAGAGGTGCCGCAACAGTGGCGAAGTCTGGGATATAATTGCGTAGCCAATTTACTAGCCTACACACTGCTGCAGTTGTTTGTGTATCTGGGGCAGGGGGTTTCTTGTTAATCAGCTTCAACTGCTCCGAAAACGGACAGTTACCCTGTGCGTTCATGAAGTGCCCCAAGTTAGAGAGTTTTTTCATGCTGACATGGCATTTATAAGGGCAGCAGGTGAGGCCGTGTGTCTTGAGTGTCTCAATCACAAGTGCAAGGTGATACGCGTGCTCTTCCCATGACCGAAACAATATCACCATGTTATTGAATTACACTGCAGTGAATAGACCAACATACCCGTCTAGTACCCGCATCATGAGCGCTTGGAAGGTAGTGGGGGCGTCCTGTAGGCCGAAAGGCATGGAATGGAACTGAACTGGTGTGGTGAACGCAGTCTTAGGCCTGTCCTCGGGTCTCATGGGGATTTGTCAAAAGCCAGACTTGAGTTCTAGTGCAGAGAAAATGTTAGTCTGTCCCAGCCCTGCCAACATGTCAGAGATGTTAAGCAATGGTGGGGCTGCATTCAAAGTCAGCTTGTTCATGGGCTTGACGTTAATGCAAAACCTAAGCGGACCATCTTTCTTGTCTGCCATAACCACTTGGCAGTTATAAGGGCTCTTACTAGGCTCAATCACTTTGTCCCTAAGCATGTCCGTAACCTGGTCCAGGATGGCATGTTGCATGGGGCTGTTGTTGTTAATGGGTCTCACAAAAACCGGGCCATCTGACAAAGTCAGGGTCTCATACTTAGTGATGATGGTATGTCGCAATGAGTCCGATACCGCAAACATATCAGGGTTTTGGTTCAGCACAGATTCAAACAATGTTACATTATCAAGCGGGACCCCTTGACTAAATTCGTCCAGCGACACAGACCCCCTAAGGGGGTTGGGTGGAGGTCTTAATGCAGATGTCAGCCGGCAGTGCCAACATGGAGTTGCTCCTTGTTTACCTCTCCTGATGCCAGTGATGGATGGCCTCGGGGCATTATTGGCAGCAGGGTGATGTGCGGGCGCCCAGCCCCTGGCTGCATCCTCCATTTGTCCTGGGTGACCTGCCCGCATATCCCTTGATGTTGTGGAGGCAGCTGCTGAGCTGGAACTGGCGTCTGCGGCTTAGACGGCAGTGGTGCAAAAATACCTCACGATGGCCAGGGTGTCCTTGGGGTCGACCCCAGGCTGGGCCCTCCATGGTGGAGACAGGATGAACATTGAGTGGCGCCCAAAGCTCTTCTCCAGGTCACATTCCACCACGCATGCTAGGCGGATGAAGCCCTCCACGCCATAGTGTGACGACTCGTGGAGGCACTGGCAGAGCTCAGGATACAGGAGTTCGAGGATCAGCTCAAGGGCGGCCTCTTCCCCCTCTCCCTCATGCAGGCAGTGGAACAGGCACGCCTTGTGCCTTATGAACGCCTTCGTGCACTCAGTCTGCCTGTTGTAGACACAGCTCTGTACAATATGCGACCCTGACCTTTGCATCGTTGAAGCAGTACTGTATTGCCTGTACAAACTCTGACCATGGCATCTTGAACACGCTGGTATGGTACCACCAGCCCTTGGCACTGTCGCGTAACTGACTTGCTGCACAGCTCGACCACTCCTCAATCAGGATACCATGCTTGGAGAACTTTTCCTCGCACTGTCTCACATATTCCCTTGGAGCTTCCCACAGGTGGCTGGCAAATGTTTGGCAATGGGAAACAAGACATCTGGCTCCCTAGCGCATGCGATACAAGCGTCATGTCTGGTTTTGGTACTGCTGCATATGCGTTAGTGCTTAGTGCGAAGCATGTTTCACAAGGGAAGAACCCGCGTGTGAAAGGTAAACATTCACTCTGACTGGTACAGTTCTTATTCTTAGCTGTGGTATCCCATAGACACCAGTGCAGAGCACTTCTCATGTGGTTCGAGTGTGGGGCCCAAGTTCAGTCCGCTAGCTCCATTGGTAGTATCCTTGCACACGCACACTTTGCTATCTTTACCTACAGCGTGGTTCCTGGTGTTTGGTGCATGCACACAGCACACATGCGCAGGCTCGTATCATTCGTCCTGCTCATGCTACAGTTTTTCCAGAATCCACACAGGTGTTCACAATTACAGTTACTCTCCATGCGCACGGCCCTGGTGTTGGTATGCATGGTGAGGAAGAAAACAGAAAGAGGAAAACAAAGTCTGCATGCACACAACATAGCCTGTTCCCTTTTACACAGTTCACTGTACTCATATTTCATTCTCATGGTGTTGATCAGAGTTGGAATTGCGTTACGTTGGCGGGCATCACATTGTTATCGGAGTCACGTGGTAAGGAGATAATTGGAGGCAGAGTTGCAGTTACAATCCAAGTTCGTAAGAGCCATGATGATCATGATTTTTTTGCATGGCCACACGGTGAGCAGAAACTCTTACCAGGTTTGCGTCATCGCCACGTGGCTAATCAGTTGATGCCAATGATGCATATGAAAACTTCTGCTCCGCTGTTGGCCACATAGTACGTCAAATGCAAGTGCAAGGGTGGCTGGGTCACTTAAGCGTGGGAATTAAGGTCAACAATCTGCATGTTAAATCCAAAGACATCCGGCATTTAATACACAACAAAAACACTGCAAAGTGTGCGGGGCACTATATGAATTCAGTTACAGTGAAAAACAGTACAAAGATGCTGCACCACAAATGCACTTATATGGGGCCTCACCTGAACAGCCCAATGTACACCCTTGTTACATAGCAAAAGCCTTAAGGCAACATAATTATTTAAGGGCCTTCCATACAACAGAAGGGCATAGCTGGCGGTAATTAAATGAGGTTTTAAGAAGAAATTACTTAACAGAATTTCAATATCAGCAAAATTGCAACATCAGTGAACACAAATTTGATGCCCCCGTAGGCCTCTTAGCATGCACCCGTCTGGTTTGAGCGCCGAGGAGAGACTGCCCAATGGCCATCTGAAGCGGGGACATGAGCCTGCGTCGGAAGTGGTGGTCCCGTGCATGAAGAATGGAGGGTGATTGAAATGGAAGGAACACAAAATTAACACTAGTTTACAAAAACTTGAACAGGAGTGCACGAGCAAAACAAATACATAACAATCTTATTTGCTAACATTAACCCTTTTCCACTCTTGTCTTTGGCCATCGGGTTCTTTTATTTGTGCACACACATGACATGCAGACACACTGAACACATGCATAATAGGACCCAGCACCTCGTGTGCACGTTGTCCATGGCAGGCTTTTGTCGGCCGAGGAAAGAGGTCAGATGACTAAATAAATATTTCATTAACAATTCTCTTGATTTTCCCGCAAGTAGCAACTTTTGTGTCAACAAGGGGAGAGCTAGTACATGTGTGGGGCAACATTTTATTTCATTGTATTCCATGCAAAAATTACGTTGATTTTATAACAGAGACAATTGAACATGGCCTTGATGCTTGGTAAAACCTTGTGCCACTCAATATTTTTAACACTAAATCTATGCCTCATGGATATCCTTTTTTTTTTTTTTTTTTTCATAAGACAAATGTATATTTAATTTAAAAACATGTAATTTTTACGTTAGAGACAATGAAAGATAGACTTTATGCAAAAAATGGCGAATTTTAATGTATAGGGGTTACAGTGACTCAAAATTTGTCTAAAATTTCCCAAAATATCTATAGGGTGTGTCTGACCTGTCTTAATGACTTTATTTCTGGAAGCTGTGAGGGGTCATTTTAAAAAGGTTATATTACATTGCGTATGGGTGACTTATTTTATATCTTCTGCTAAATAGAAGCTGTGCCGGTGGAGCCAACTCTATACATTCGGAGTAATAATCATAAAAACCAAGATAATTATTGGAGTTGTATTTAAGTGTGTCCTGCAACTTTGTGAAATGGCAATGTGTGTTATTCTTGCATGATCATTGGTTCTGTAGGCTTTTCAGAACCAAATTTTCCTAAAGTCTGCATTTTGCTACAAAATTTTAAATATTCATCCATGCCAGTCTAATATAACGAGAGTTTTACTCTAGCCTTAGTTTTAGTTATGCTAAAATGTGACTGGTGAAACCTTTTAAGGATACAGGGATTAAGATCTTGTCTCCCAAAATGACCATTCCATGTTCAATTAAAATTTCATTTTAAATCTTAAAACAGTTTACAGTCTCTGGGACTTTAGTTTTCATATTTGCTTAACAATTTAACAAAAATTTGTTCACTTCTCTAAGCAACACATTCTTTGTCATCTGTCACTGGAAAAGAACTTATCAATTTACATGTTCATGGTATATACCACCTCATTTAGGGACCAATAAAAGTCAGAAACTTAAACTTTTGAACATGCCCTACTCATCTAGTTAGTTAAAAACATCTTTGATCCAGGTACATAAACAGGCTTTACTTTAGCCTACTACAGTAAATCCTTAATAATTCTAAATTCTTGGGGTCAAAATTTTTGCCTTTGAATGGCATAATTTCAAATTATCCAATAAAATTTTTTTTATTTTTATCAGTATGTTAACAGTTGAGGAATGTCTTCTTTTCCTTAGAAAACAGTATCAACATTGCACAAATTTACGATTATTAGTATTTGCATTATTTACCCACATGCCACTTGCTTTTTTTCTCAAAAATAAGGCTTCCCAAATGGCATTGGATATGTGGATCATACAGAACTTGAGTTGTTTAAGCACGCCTATGTTCTTGGGTGGTTGTCGGCAGCAATGTAAGCGCTGGCGTGCACTCTCACAAGATCTTTGTGAAATTGAAAACACTTTTAATTAAATTAAGCACACAAAACACACTGGTGCATTTGTGGTTAAGGGTGTTCTATGGGAGATGCGAAGCAAAGTGGCTGACATCTAGTGGCAGATTTTGGAACCTGCAGAATGGTGATAGCCACTTGGCTTTACCATCCACGTGTGCCACAGTAAAAGACATTTTTACCTGAAAAATAAACTTGAAACATTATTGTTCATTTTCCCAATATAGAACACTCACCTAGATAGTATTTTATCTCAAAAAATTCATAAATATCTTAAATAATAGTACCAGGATGCATGAAATTGTGAAGTATTATAATGAACATAGCCACTTTTATATGCCGGAACTTCCACGAATCTTACTGTACTCACACATAAATTAAGACAATAAAATTTTGTCCAAATAATAAACTTATTTATTGAACATTCAACATTCTAAAATCCATGTACTTCATTGCCACACATTGTAGTAATTATAACTGTTTCCATGGTAGCAACCTATGAACAACGAAGAGCAAGTTAGGCCTAAGGTTCATCTGTGTTCAAAAACATAAAACCTATAAAATATAATTTTTTACCAGATGTGACATCATTGTCACAGAGATTTTAAAAATATTTATAAAGTGTTTGTGTCCTCTTAAAATTACTTTTGTTTGTCTGTTTGTTACCTCTCGTAGCTACCATATTAAATAGAGGATATGTTCATAGACTATAAAGTAGGTTGAGATTAATATACAAAAATCACAATATGATATGTAGAATAAAAACAAATATTATTGAACTGACTGGAAGTTAATTATGGACATTCTGAACAATTAAATTATGAGGTGGTTGCATTTTAGTGTTACAAGATTGTAGTAATAGTTTCTCCAATTGTTTTAAATAACATATTGAAAAAAAAGTGTTTACCTGATATCTGTGTTTCAATTTATATGTAATTCTTTATGGGGATTGTGCGATTCACTCAAAAATTCTTTATTTACACCACACACACACAAAAAAACTTTGAAATCTTAGGTAAAAGTATAAAACAGGCTATAAAAAAAATTTATGTAATAAAATGAGTCAATGTGTCCTGATTTGGCTAGTAAAATTATTTTTCGTATTGATTCAGATTATTTTTGAGAGATAGTTTCAAGAAAGCAGTCTTATCAATTCTGTGAAGCATAATAATAAATTATTATATTTTTAAAAAATTTCTTATAATAATTAATTATAAATGAAACAATTACTTCTCATGGCAGCATCTTCAATCGAGCATTTTCTATTGCCTAATACATGGAACACCACAGAGCATATACATAAACATATCTTTATCATGATTTTGACTATCTGCTAGACACAATGTTGCTACTCCTAGTGTTACTTTGCATCTCCCATACCAAGGCGTATGTTGCATCTCCGAAGCCAAGGCCCGTGGGAACGATACAGGCGGTATACATCACAAGCCACACTGCCGTTACAAACCACTAAAGTGGTGCACAGTCTTTCTGTCTGAAATTTGCCTCTGTAACAATTTCAGTGGCGACTCTCATTTAATGGTGTATTAACTGTGTGCAGCATAGTCCCGTAAGATTATAAAAATGCCTGTTTTCACAATTTCCAGTTTCAAGAAAGTGATAATAGAAAATAGTCTTTGGACACTAATAGTTTCACAAATGTTCTTCATAAGAAGGCACTACAAAAATAAATAAAGTAGTTTTAAAATGAAATTTATTTCACTTCAAACTCTGCACACCATAAGCTGCCTCATAAGAAGCGGCTTTCAGTGTTAGCAGGAAAGATAAAAACTTATTGGTTAATTACAGTAACTGTGCTAGTGGGGAAAAAAATATGATGGTGAAAGATATGAACATGTCTGGACAAAAAATAAATGGTAGTAGTTGTGTATTATATGGTCCCAAAATTATGGTAACAAATTTCTGCTGTGAGTTTGAGCTGTCTTCCAAATAGATAAATGAATCATTCCCATGCTAGCCATCTCTCCACCTTTTTTTCTTTGCATTTATCACGCAGCTGTCAAATCAGTTCCCTTTATCCCATTAGCAGTGTCCGCAACATCATATTTGTTAGCCGACCGACCTGGTAGAAGGGGGGCAGTGGCATCCTACTCCTGCACAAAAAATGCTGCGGGCAACTACCTGCATGGAACAACCACACAATATCTTAACTGGCAATGGTAGAGCCATAATTTCTCTGATACCTTCTGGGATACACTCCATTCTACAAATGAGTGCACTTTTCTTTGGCAGTTCTAAATGTAGACCTTTGTACAGTTGTTTCCATGACATATTGGGCAGGTTGACAGTCAACTGGATGTGTTTTTGTAAATATTATCGGTGGCAATAGGTACACACTGTTATTGCAATGAAAAAGCTGTATACAGGAGCACCTTTAGAACTGTCAAAAAATGGCACTTGTTCAGTAATTTGTGTAACAGACCATACCAGTGGCCAGATTTTATCATGACACCGAGGAGTGGAGTGTCACATTCCAGTACACTGCTGCATAAAAGAGAGAGAGAAAAAGGAAGCAGCCCACCCCAGCTGCTGAAATTAATGGCCTTAACATTTCTGTGATGGTACAGCTCTGTCACATTGTTTTAGTCTTTTGTTATTTTTTAAACAGATATCACTACACACAAATATACAGAAAGAAAAATTTCTGACATTACAGTTAAATCACATTATTATGACCACTTACTAGAAGTGTCATCTGCAGCACGCAGCCCATGACGTATGGCCTGTGACATGGGCTGGTGAAGTGGGTATATCATTCAACAGACAGACTGGCAGTGCACTTCCTGCTGTCATGGGAAAGAAAAGCAATTTAACCGAGTTGCAAAAAGGGATGATCATCGGTTTTCGGGCCAAGGGGGCAGCATTTAGGAAACAGTGGCGATCGTGAACTGTTCACTTGCCTCTGTGGTCAAGATGTATCATTAGTTGTCGAATGGCACCATTGGGAATAACCATTGCAGAAACAGCGGAGCTCCATGCGCAATTGATGTCCGAGGGGAACGTCGACTATGGCAGCGCAAGGCCAACCGACAGGCTACAGTAGAACAGCTCACCATCCAAATGAACCAGGTGGCATCCAGACGCGTGTCTACCACAACAGTTCAGCAAACCCTTCTACAAATGGGGCTCTGGAGTAGACCGAGGGTTACTGCACCCATGTTAACACAGGTGCATCGACAAAAACAACTGAAATTTGCTTGACTGTATGGCGACTGGAATGCTCCTTTTTGGCAATGGGTAGCTTTCTCCGATGAGTCACATTTTCAGCTGCATAGAACGAATGGATGTCGGCGTGTCCGGCGAGAAACGTCGGAAAACAGACACACTGCATCCATTGCTGGACGAACACAAGGTGGTGGGGGCAGTGTTCTGGTCTGGGGAATGTTCTCGTGGTATTCTCTAGGTCCCATCATCTGTGTGGAAGGCACTCTTAATCAATTTGGTTATGAATCCATCCTCTGCGATCATGTATACCCATACATGATGATTGTCTTTCCTTGGGAGGATGGGATGATCCAGCACCATAATGCACCTTGCCATATGGCTAGAAGTGTCCGCACTTGGCTGGAAGAGCATGATCAAGACTTCAATGTTCTTCCCTGGCCCCCAAACAGCCCCAATCTCAATCCAATTGAACATCTGTGAGACACCCTCAATCGTCGTGTTCGCCATCTGTCTCCTCTGCCACGCACCCTTCAGCAGTTGTGGGACGCACTGCAGACAGCATTGCTCCAGATACCCGTGGAGACCTATCAGTACCTGACTTGAGTCACTGCCAGCTTGTCTAGCTGCTGTTCATGCTGTGAAGGGCCGGTTACTCTGGATACTAGCAGGTGATCATAATAATGTGATTCGACTGTGTACATACTTAACAGGACACCACAAATTTTTAATGCAGTTTCATTCAGGAAAAATAACTTTTTTACTATAGGTTGATGCAAAAATATACACAAGTATATACAGTATTTTAAATTTTTATCAACAAGTCTTTGAATTTTACTTTTGCTTACTTCCTTCATGTTATTTCAAGTGCAAAAAAAAAAATAAACATCAAAGCACTGCACATGAAGATCTATTTTTGACACAAACTTCTGTATCTCTCATTCTTTTGTTTCTCCCATAAATGTTGAGATAGGGTTAAAAATTATAGGGTTGGATAAACGAAGCAGAAAGGGGAAGACTCTAGGCGTTCTTTGTCTGTGGACTGGTAAGGGGATAGAGGATTACAACTATTGTTTGTTCTGTGCAGCCAGCTGCCTGGCCGCCTGTACACGTAGCAATTGCTAGCCGCCTGCTGCAACCTGAAGCGTATACAAAAGGCAGCTGCTTTCAATGCATATTTTGGTACACAGCAGGAATATAATTACTGTAACATTTATAAATTATCTGAATTTTAGGTACAATTTGAGGAAATTTTATTTTGAATTACGGCATTTCAAATTAACTGAACTCCGAAACATGCAAATCCTATTCTTATGTTTGGGGGTAACAGCAGCTTTTATTTATATGAATTATTTTAATTATCTGAGAATGAATTAATGAGGTTTTACTATACTTCACAGTCTCTTAGAAGGTATCTTATGAATCTCTTTCTTCATGATCAATATAAAATGTTTGTAAAAAATTTAAATTAATACATTACAGCCATAAATATACTGATGCAAGTGACTGCATGTAAAGAGATAAGCTAGAAATTGTTTATCTGTTTGATTATACTTGATCTCATTAGGGAGAGGCACTTTGAGGTGCTTTGAGGCATAATACACTTACTCATCATCCTCCAAAAGGACACAAACTACTAGATTCTTTTTATTTTCTTTTTGAATTATAGGCATGTTGCGAAAGCCGTTTTTTAAATGCAAAGCGAAACTTGCATCATGCAAAGGAATTTCAAAGAAAAATCAAAATCGAAGGATTAAAAAAAAAATATTAATTTATAGTAGGCAACCGTTTTCAAGTGTATTCAACTCATTTGTACTGTTACTGCCAAAAAAAATGTATGCCTACTAGATGCTGAGCAATGGAATAAAACATATCCTAATCTTGTACTGCTGAAAAATTTAAATATCAAAATCTGCAAGAAAGTAATCATTATGCATTTAGATACCTACAAACTTTATAAAAACTACCATACTCCACATATCCAGTCCCATTTGGCATCACCACCGCACAGTGATTTTAATGGGAGGCTATCAACATTTAGCCTTTTCCCTTTCCTCCTCCAATGACCCTTGTCAATTTCAGGCTAGATAGTAAACTTGCTGGATGGTGGTGGTGGTATTAGGGCCTCAGAGCTTACAAGGAAATTGTGCAGTTCTTCCAAAAAGACGTATCAGCTGTGGTATCTGTGACAGCCCAACTCCCGTGCGTGATAAATGCGTTAACTGTTATGACATCACTGCACATGTCAAAATTAGAAAGGCAAAGAAACATGAATTTTTCGAGACAGAAAATCCACACTATTTGTGTTATGTTATGGTTGGTCACCCTCCTATCAAACAGCCTTCCACTGGTGTGTGTTAGGCATGACATCTTGTTCGCCTAGCAAAAGAGAGAGACAAAGGAAAGCGTGTGTGCTGTAAAAATATTCACTCCCTCCCCTTGCTAGGCGGATCGACCCTCGTCAATGTCAAGCTGCTAGATTATCTCAGCAGGGTGGAGTTTGGGATAAAAACTACAAACATTGTTTGAAAAACAGTGTAAGTTGAGCATCTTTTCCATTTCCATTGTGGTTTTCCTTCCCCAGCCTGCTTCCTTCCATGGGAAAACTTTCAAAGGGCTGGCACAGCTCTACAACTACTCGAACAGGAATGTAAATTATTCACAATTTTCGCATAAGATATTTGAAGTTCAAAGCAAATAATTCATAAATTACTATTTGCAACTATTCGAATATCTGCACACCCATATTAATGATACTGGCTTCTGGTTTTGATACTAGTTTCGGTGGGAAAAAACACTTTGAGAAAATCTTCAACTTTTCACTCCAAGATTTTTTTATTCGAAGATGAAGTCGAAGGTGCAAAAGTCTTTCATTCGACTTTGAAAATGCGAAACTTTGCACACCCCTATTGAATTATAATTTCTTCGGAATCAAAAATGTTTAGGAATGACTGTGAAGCTTGTGTAACTTTAATTTCTTGGTTAGCACTGAATGTTGTAAAGATTGACATGCCAGAATAAACACTTAAGTTCCAATAAAACACTAAAATTTTGTAATTTCCCCAATTTTGCTACAAACTCAATGAAAGGAATGATTCGGTTTCTCAACTACAGTGAAATCCCGATATTTCGCATCCCGATTATTTGTATATCCTGCTAATTCGATCAAATTTGCCGGTCCCTTAAGAAAATCTCTTTAATTCGTAAAAAAAACAATGCATTCCGGTCCCCTTGATAATACGTATTTATTTTGGTGCTCGAGCTCAATTAAAACGTCTTATAAATTCTTATTTACATCTTAAAAATCTCGTTAACTTGTAATGTTTTTAACCTTAGACTGTATACCAGCTCTAGATTTATGCAATTCGGGCAGGGTAAAAAAGACAGGAAGGGTACTGAGGGACGTAGGAGGGTTTGAAGGGCAGGTAATGACGCCGAGTAGGCTGTGAGGCGATGTGTCTGTGATTCTCAGAACTAAGAGGCGCCTTGCTGTCCGGTCTACGGTTATAAGAGGGTATGAAGGAGCAGAGCGAGTGAAAAGTTAGTCAGTTCTGTCTTAGCCATGCCTCCGAAAAGAGCTAATAAGTGTCTTTCCATTAGAGAAAAAAAAAGAAATCATTACCGCCGTGGCCGTTGGTGATAAACAAATTGACGTGTCCAAACGTTATAACGTTCCTCCTTCCACATTAACATCAATTCTTAAGACCAAGGACAAAATCGCCTCCCAGACATCGGACAGCAAAGTAAAGCGCTTTAAGATTGGCGAGTATCCACAACTAGAAGAGAATTTTAAAAAGTGGTTTGCGCAAGCACGGAATTCGAAAGTACCAGTTGGAGGAAACATTTTAAGAGAAAAAGTAAAAGTTTTCGCAGAAAAAAATTGGGAATTAAAGACTTTCGTGCAAGTGATGGTTGGTTCGATAGGTTTAAAAAAAGGCACAGCATAAAATTGAAGAAGCTTAGTGGGGAAAGCGCGAGTGTATCGGCCGATGTTTGTTCCGAGTGGAAAGACGAATTGGGAGAAATAATTGATTCTTATGATCCCAACAATATTTTTGATGCCGATGAGACGGGGTTATTTTATAAGTGTCTCCCCGACCGATCAATGTGTTTTAAGGAAGAAAAGTGTCATGGCGGAAAAAAATAGTAAAGAACATGTAACCATATTGTTGGCCGCCAACATGGATGGATCTGAGAAATTAAGACCACTCATGATAGGCAAATCAGCCAAACCAAGATGTTTTAAAAACATAAAAACTTTTCCGAAGACCTATCGTGCAAACAAAAAAGCGTGGATGACAGGCGAATCATTCAAAGAANGGCAAATCAGCCAAACCAAGATGTTTTAAAAACATAAAAACTTTTCCGAAGACCTATCGTGCAAACAAAAAAGCGTGGATGACAGGCGAATCATTCAAAGAATGAATACGATCAGTGAATGCTGATATGGACAAAAGGCAGCAAAAAATTCTACTTTTCATGGATAATTGTATGGCCTGNAATGAATACGATCAGTGAATGCTGATATGGACAAAAGGCAGCGAAAAATTCTACTGTTCATGGATAATTGTATGGCCCGCAACAATACCCCACCGCTCAGTCTTGTTAATGTTGTGTTTTTGCCTGCCAACACTACTTCTAAACTGCAGCTTCTAGACCAGGGCATAATTAAAACGTTCAAAACCTTTTACCGCAAGGAAGTAGTGATGCAACTCCTTGACATCATCGAGGTTGGGGAGGATCATAAATAGTGGAATAAAAGTCGGTACTTGTAACGAGTGTTCCGCACCGTTTCAGTTAGCGAAAGCACAATAAAAAACCATTTTCGTGCTGTGGATTCACGATGGTGGAACTTTCATCAGCAGTTACTGAACAAGACTCAGAATGCCCTGTGAATTGGAATCATCTTCCTCAAAATGAAGAAAATTCTATAACGTTTGAAGATTTTGTCCATTTTGACGATGGCCTAGCGGTAGCGGGGATTCTAACTGATGACGAAATTTTGTCTCCATCTCAGGACATTGATGGTGAAGGTGATGACGAAGATGATGTGCTGACAATTACACCTAAAGAGGCTAAACAATACATCAACAACGTGCGCCATTTCTTAGCGAAATCAGACGTTGGCGATGAAGTATTTTCTGCTTTGAACATGCTTGACAAAGCCATCGACAATACCCGTCTGCAAGGCTTGCACCAAAAGAAAATTACAGATTTTTTAAATGTAAGTTTTTAATGTGTTTTTTATTGATGTAATTATTGATTTATGTATACAGTACATATGTATATATAATATGTAGCCATGCGTTTATCATTACATATTAATGCAAATTTGCATTAATCTTATTATTATGTATTTTTTTATTTTTTTGCTTCAGATTATTGGTAATCCCGCTAATTCGAATATCTTGATAATTCATATTTAACATTCAGTCCCTTGACAATACGAATTATCGGGATTCTACTGTATTACTAACCTGTTGACTCACTAGATGTGTTACATTTGTATATTACGCCTTGCTGGCACACTACCTCTCTAATTCATTGTTCAACTATTTGTTATTTCAATTGAAAGTCTTCGGCTAAAGGCACACACTTTTCTTTAAACTTAACTGTATAGTCTGTTGCAAACTTTTTGTTTGCCAGAAAACATTTTTATTATGTGCAGTGATGATAGACTATATTATTTACTGACTACCTTGTTCTGAAAAATACCTGAGCTCTCATAGGTCAGATGTCCTATGATAGATACAGAATGTTCATCAAAATTACTACAAATAATTTACATAAGCTAATGTTGTTGAGAGACAGACAAAGGTTTTTACAGCATATTACCAGTACTTTTAATTTAGGAATTATTTGTAGCAGCATGGTAATATTCTCATGCCATAACTCAACTTCTGTACATACATGACAGGATTTAAGCATCATGAGTTAGGAGCAGGCAGTTCATTGTTGATAAGTTGTAAAATTTTGGACCCATTAAGTGTTAAAATTGAAGGGGTGCCGATTAGCTGTAGAGCATTGAATCACACACAAATAACACAAGACACTTTGAATAAAAAGAATTACAGATCAAATTTAATGATATAATACATGAATTGGCATTACACATGAAAAAAATCACGAATATTACTTTTGGCCTTGTCTCTCAAAGTCTCTTGCGACATAAGTGAGAAAGCACATTTATTTATTACAAAAAACCAAACATAAAATTAAGAAAAAATAAAATTTAATAAAGTTGCTACTAGGACGAGGCCAAGTGGGCAAAATGGATGTAAGTAGCTGAATAAAAATGTGCAAAATGCAGGTTTAATATTTTACCTGCTTTTTACGCCTTGATTTTTACAGCATGATTATAAAAAAATTATAGGGATTGTATGACACCATCACACTTGACATGCACGGGTTACAGATGTGGAATGACAGCACGCATGGGGTCACCAGCCTGCAGTTAACAAAGGATCACTGTTTTGTCATTAATTTCCTTGGCAGTTGGGTGGCTGGGGATTAATTTTCATGTAAAGGGCCGGCCTGAAATGTTACGTGCTCAAAAAGTTACACTTTGGGGACGTCAAGACGGGATGGCTGCTTGATTCTGATGGTGGACTGGTTGATCTGCAGGGTGCATTCCCATGCACTTCTTGCTGGTCAGCATTTACAGCAGAAGTCTAAGAGTTCAGGCATGGTAATCCCTAGTAGAGGGCATGTTGTAGCTGCGAAGTGGCGGCAACAGACGCTAAGGCAGGAGATGCAGCACTCATCATACTCCACCCTCCTGGAGGCCATTCGTCCACCACAAACCGAAGCTCCCTTATTGTGCAGCTAACGGCAGCAGGATGGTGGTGGTTGCAGCCCTCACCGGGGCCACAGGTAGTAGGGGCATCGGGTGTGAATTAGAGGTGGTGATGTGGGGTGCCTCTGCGAGCCATGCAAAGTGCACGTGGTGGATGGCCGAGCTGCTTACAGTGGCAGGGTGGTGACGTGCCATCCTCCATCTTGTCGCTGCTGCTGGAAGTGGTGTGAGGCCTACAAGGTGGGTGGCTGGGCGTTCCCTATCACGTGCGGATGTACCCACCCCATGGTCTGGCAGGACCTCACTTGCAGTGAAGGACACTGGGTGTCCCAAAGGCGTCGTAGCATTGCTGGGCAGAGTAGCGGGTACGGACTTTTGGCAGGTTGTCCTGGTGGCATGCCTAGGGCATTGTTATGGACAGGTATTGTAACTTGGGGCAGGGCATCACATGCAGGGCATTGTGACGCAGTAGTCCGGTGAAGCAGTTGCAGAAGATTTAATGGTGGCAGCAGGGGGTGGTGAGGAGCCACCAGCAGACGGCCTGTTGTCCGCATCACCAGAGGGCGTCAGGACACCTGGCATCACAGGCGCAAGCAGTCACCGCATGGTGGCTGTTGTCAGTCGACTCGGATACTGAGACATTTGAGTCTGTGCACTGTGGTGGTGGCGGCGGTGGTGGTGTGACATTGTCCGCAGGCCGGACCTTGGAGATGTCAGGCCCCACAGTGCCTGGAGCAGCATCCGTGCAGCACAAGTCATTGTGGGGGATAGGGATGCAGCAGCTCCTGCCCATATGTATTAGGTAGCTTGTCTCGCCAAGATAGTGCACCACTCAATGCAGGCCACTCCATTTGGAAGCTAGCCAGCTCAGAAATGTTTTTCTGAGGCCTACAGGTGATGATCCCCTGGGGCAAGCAGGAACTCTCCAGGGATGGGGAGACGGCAACCTTGGAGCAGCTTAGCTGACATCTTGCAGGTAGCAAGGTTGGTCTGCATATGGAGGTCAAAGAGGGAGGTGGGCAGGTTGTCAGACACTAAGAGGCATGGATATAACCCCCACACTAATGTAATTGCATTTTCAATTACTGATAATGTTGTTCTGTTGGATTGGCACGTGGATGATAAAACAGTTGTTGACTTGTGTAGCACTCCCTACTTTATGCAACATTCTCGCCCCTTCTTGCCAGTGTATTGGTTCCAGTATTGATGAATAGTTCACGTGGGTATCTCTAGTGTGGAAAATCTTCAGCTTCAATAACTTAAGAGATTTTTTAGCATATGCACTTGAGATGGGGTATTCCTCTACTCACCCAAAAAATAAGTCGGTGATGACTGCTACAAAGAATTTTCCATTGGACTCCTAGTCTTGCAGGACTCTTTCGCCCAGCGACCTTGAAATGGCATTAACCAACTGGTTCTTCTCTCTCCCGACACGTGTTGTACCTCAAAGTCAAATGACTGCAGGAATGGCGTCCAGTGTGTTAGCTTGCTTCACGTCACCTATGTGTTGTGTGGCCATGCCAAACATCTGTTGTCAGTCCGTAATGTAAACCGCTTGTATTCTAAGAACTGCCTGTAGTGTTTCACTTCCGCCACAAAAGGTAGACATTCACGTTTGTTGATATCGTAGCGGCGTTCTGCAGGACTAAATTTGGCCCTGCTGAAATGGATTGTTTTGCCCGACAGTCACTGATATGGAATAACACTGCAATAATTACCTTTCCACTCACATCTGTCTGAAGGTACAGGTGGTGGCTAGGGTCATGATGTACTAGAGCAGGGCAGCTACGGAAACATGTATTGATTTTTTCTTTATTTGCATGTTTACCAGACCAAAAAATTTTTTGATTAGGTGAAAGCGTGTTGGTAAGCGGAGCTGTAATGGTTACAAAATCTTGAATGTATTCTCTAAGCCAATTAACTAAGTGGAAAAATTTGTGGAGTTGCTTGTGGTTATTGGGAGGTGGATAGTTGTAAATTAAACTCAGTTGTTCTGGAGTATGATGGCTACCATTTTCATCAACAAAAAGTCCCAATAACCTTTATACAGGATTTACTGAGATGACACTTCCTGTTAGCACACGTCAGATGGTTTATAGTGGGCTGTTCAAGCACTAGGGACAGGTGGCGCACATGATCCTCCCACGACTCTGACCATATGACCACATCATCAAGGTATGCTATTGTGAACTCACCCAGGTATCCATCCAGGATGTGCACCATCACTGATTGGGAAGTAGCTGGTGCACACTTCAGGCCAAATGGCATGGCCTTGAACTGGAAATGGCGTCTATCGAAAGTAGTGGAGGCTGTGTTTTGGCGGTCTTAGGATATTTCTGGGATCTGCCAGTTACCACTGCGGTCGAGTGATGTCATGACTTTGACACAGCCAAGACTGCTGAGCACATCCTTGAAATAGATTAATGGCTGTGGAAAATTTTCTGTGATGAGGTTGAGTGGCTGGAAATCTATTGAGAATCTCAAAGAGCCATCTTTCTTTGGAGCTACGGTTATTGCAAAATTATAGGAAATATTGGTTGTCTATCACACCTTCATCCAGCATTTATTGAACCTGTTCCCTAATGATGCAGCACTGATGTGGTTGGTAGTGGTGAGAAGCAGTATACACAGGTTTCTTGTGGGTAAGTAGTAGTCTGTTCTGCCACGTTGATATGGTGCAATGGATCAGCAGCGACGAAAACATCATGGCGCTCGTTGAGCAAATGCTGGATGATGTCATAGTACTTGGGTGGCACAGAATGGTCCAGTTTGTACAGCTGTATCACCAGTCCACAACTAGTAAGCCATGGATCTATGTTTTAGACCATATGGCACTCTTTCTGGCCAAAGTGAATTTGTCACGTGGCTGGTTTCACCATTTTGTTTCGTTAGCCACTGTATTCCCAGTATAGTGTCCTTTCCAATATAGATTGAGACTAAAGCGGTAGTAACAGTTTCAATATCACAGATTCCAATGATAATTTGCACTTCACCCACTGTTTCATCAGTATGTGTTGTGAGCTGTACAGTTTGAGTTACTGGTTTAATTTTGCGAATGTCTCCCAAATTTATATGAACATTATGAGAAGCAGCATTAGCTTTAAGAGCTTGGCACTGTTGATTGTTGAGGAGCACTGGTATACCGACACTGTTGCAGATCTCGGAATGTAGCAGTTGTTGCGAGTGTCCAGGACTGTCATGTTTTTCCTTGGAGTAGGTGGTGTCCGGCAGCTATACCCCACCTGGCCATTTCCCAGAGGCAGTTGGGAACATGACATTGCAGAGTTTGTATTGTGATTTGGACACTCATCATAGCAGTGCATTTGTTGTCCGTCACTGTTATGGCAGGTGTATGGCGGTGGTCCATGTCCTGAATGTGTTAGCAGTCACTTTAGCAATTTTTTTTTTTTTTCGAAATACTGCTATTGTTATTCTTTTGCACTTTAGAGTTTTTGAAGAATTGGTTAGTTTTTGTCCAAATCTTTGGTATCAGAAGTCTTGGTTGTTGAACTGTCCTTAAATTCATTGTCTCTGTGCCGATGCAGATGCACGGGATTGTGATTGTGGCACAGTTGATCTGATGGAATGGATTTCTGCTCCAGTATGACAGGGGGAGCGCATGGAGTCATCAACTGGGTAATAGATGAGTGGAGCTGACACACCACAGAACTCGGGTTGTACNCTCCAGTATGACAGGGGGAGCGCATGGAGTCATCAACTGGGTAATAGATGAGTGGAGCTGACACACCACAGAACTCGGGTTGTACGGTCCCTGCCGCAACTTCAAGCACTTCTTTTGTTGACATTGGCAGGGGATGGTTAAGTTAATACCAAATTTATTTTCTGGGTAGTGAATTTAAAAAGTGACTCCTGGTTTTTGTTACCTCTAGAATTGTGCAGCTACATGCTTTTAATGAGAAGAAAGTGCCAGCGAAACAACACTCGCAAGGATGGTTGGAACTCTTCCCAGGTGATGCTGTAGTGTGAAATACCACTGCTTAGCTTCGCCACTGAGCCAGTCACCAACACAATTAGGCCAGTCTTCTTCCTCCACTCCTTACTGTTGTAGACAGCTTGTGCAGTCATAAAGGAAAGCTGCAGGCCTGCGAAATTTGGCAGTGACTGGAAGCAGGCCGGAGTTGACACAGGCACTGCTGTAGACAAAGCAATTGGCTGTGTTGTTATGGTGGTGGGTTAGGTGCCATGCTGTGTAGATGCCATACAGAGAAGTGGAGTGGAGTGAGCAGAAGGAGGGACAGGCCACGAGGCTGAGCTGTGGGCACTCGCAAATGCACCTTGTAGCTGTGGCAAACGTAGTTGCAGTGTGCACTGGCGAGAGACAAATTGCTCTCTCCCAGGGTCACACCATTCACATTCGGGGACACATTGACGGTGGACTCGCAGTCCACAGTTGTCACGAGAAGTCAGTTCAGAGTTTCTTTCCCGGCAGATGTTTTGTTGGCATGGTTCCTATCAGCTCCGACATACATCACTGAAGTTGACAAAGTTGCACGTTCGCGGAAAATGTTACATGTGGGCAAGCTTGTACTGGCTGGCACCATGCGGCGACACACTTGTCGTGGTACACTTGGAGACATCAAGCACACACAAGGGTGGCTTGGCAAATTCCATCAAACTATCTAAGATTGCTGCACTTTTGAAGTTTTTGCTATATGTTTGTTGGCGTTCGTTCAAAATCATCTTGCCAATGCCGGGGTCAATGGATTGCTCCGGCACACTGCAAACTTCCCTACATCGCATGCAATGGATGAACCACCTGAGTGGGTGGAGGGATGACGGGCGAAATGCACACCTACACACATGCCACCACAGGCTTATGTTCATCTGGAGGGACTGGTGCGGTGTGATGAATACACAAGATGATGGCATAGCAGGAAGGCACGCGAAGCAGTGACGTCGCAGGATAGCTGGCACCATGTTGTTGTGTTGTTGCCACGATGATGTAGCTGGTTCCAGAGTTGATACAGAGGCCCACTCTTTTAGAAATGGGAAAATAAAGGTTCGAAAAGTAGTAAAATGCCAAGAATGTTGCGAATTTGGTTAGGTTGGCTGAAAGGTAAGGATTTTATTATAATACAATTTAGAACATAGGAAATATAAAAAATAAGTTTTGCACTTGCAACAATAGGGAGAGGGTTACACCCAGGTTTTCAGGCATCAAACTGGAAGTTTTTGCCACAAAGAAGAACGACACGTGATGGCAGTTAGGTGGTGCAGAAATTTAGCACAGGAAAATGGCTCTAGAAGTTCACACCTGTTGGGCGACAACATAAATTTAGCACAGGAGATGGCAATAGAAATTCGCCACACCAGTGGGATGAGAGAGTAATTTAGCACACAAGTGGCTATAGAAATTTGCCACACCAGTCGGGTGACACACAATGGGAGTTAAACTTAAGGAGCAGGGAGCAGGCAGATCATTGTTGACAGGATAGGGAATTTTGGATATTTCAAGTATAAAATTTAAGGGGTGCTGGATAACTGTAAAGCATGGAATGATGTTGGGAAATGGGCCGTTCACCCAAGTGTTTGCCTCCTGAAGTTCACAATGACTGGAGATGGTGATGTTTGTAAATAAAGTCCAGTTGTGCCTACCTATCAAGGGTGTTGGACCCATGTGAGGTGATTAAAGGCCATTTCTTGTTCAGATATAAAGAAATTTTAGATAATTACATTACTCAAAATTACATAGCAATAGTTAGGAAAAGAGGCGGGAACACTGCAAAATTGGTACAGCACCCTACAAGTCTGTGAAATGGCCCGACACATGAAAAAAAAAACCAACTTCTAGTACATATGAGTTTACTTCACACTGCAACCCTTATATAAGCACTGAAGTTGTCACAGCAGTTTTGGCATGCTGCCAGCCAAAACGGAAGGAACAAGCACAGGGCTCAAATGAAATTTTTATGAATAATGAAGCCTCTGGGCATGCGAGCCGGCATGGTGAGGGGGCACTCCTCCTAGGCGATAAGCAAAACAAGTTATGTTCCGGTTCAGTAAATCAAACTGTTGTATCTAAGTGGTTATGAAAAAAAAAATATGAAGTACCCAGCAGTGGGAAGATACACGGTTACCCTCTGTCTGCGCCCATCTCTAACATGGCGGCAGCCTGCTCGGGACTCAAGCGGACTGGCACTAGATTTTCCAAACAAGCTAATGAAATGTTACACAATAAATACAATGACATAAAAAGCCCTCAAATTGCATACAAATAACACAAAATACTTTGAAAAAGAATAATATATCACCTTTAACAATGATAAAATATGTGAAATTGTATAACACATTCAAAAAAATTATAAATATTCTGTTTTGCTTTGTCTCGCCAAGTCTCGCATGAAGTAAGTGAAGAAAGCACATTTATTTATTACAAAAACACAAAATATTCTTTTCGATTTAGTACAAGCAGTTTTACATCACTGGACGAGTCCAGGTGAGCAAAAGGGGTGTAGGTGGCTGAATAGGAACCGCAAAAAATGCAGGTTTAATATAACNCCCCCTCTCCATTTTAGTCCCAATTTTTACAGCATTATTATGAAAAAAATTATAGGGCTCGCGCGACACCATCACATTTCACACGTGCACCTCACAGACATGGACGACTGTACATGAAGGGTCACCGGCCTGCAGTAACTGATGAATCCCCATTGTGATATAAATTTCACAGTGGTCTGGGGATCGGGGACCAATATTGATGTAAAGGGCTGGCCTTAACTGTGATGCGCCCGAGAGTTACACCTTGGGGACATGAAGGCGGGGCAGTAGCTTGACTCAGGTGGTGGAATGGCTGATCAGCAGGGTGCATTCTCACACAGACCTTGCTGGCCATTATTTATGGCATCTGTCCACGAGTTCAGGCATGGCAATCCCCAGTAAAGGGTGCGTCGTAGCTGCTCTGTTGAGGTGGGACAAACAGAAGCTAAGGCAGGGGATGAAGCAGTCATCACATTTTGTAACTGGGAATAAGTTTTAAGTGGTAACATTTTAAAATGGGCACCAGAGTGAAGATTGAATTTAACACCAGTGGTGTTTTGACAAGGAAGGTTTCTGTCTAGCTCATTTAACAAAACAATTGTTTACCTTCAGTTTTTAAACTTAGATTGCAGTAATAGTCATTATGTTCAAACCCGTTGGATTTAGCTAAGAAATTTCCATAAATATAACAATCTTTTCCTTCCATTCTCATTGTGATGGCTGTACCATGTATTGTTCAGTTATTAAACATTACAGCACTTAAAATAATTACACATTTGATAGTACTCCATGCAGCCTTGTAGCCAATACAAGGTGCTATAGATGCTAACATAAACATGATACATTACTACATAATTATCTTTTTATATATAAGATGACAATTATTTTAAGTTGTTTAATGCATTTAAGGAATTCATTATACACACTATAATTGTGTTATAAACAGTAAAAAATTTATGGCGAATAGGAATAAAACCAACATCTAAGTTAATAGACCATATAAATAACACTGTAATTTAAGTTGAAATGCATAATAAAACAAAATTTAGTCAAAATACACAATTTTGTATTCAAAACCATGATTTTTAAGAGCCTGTGTGCAAAATATATGAACTGTATGTCAGTAAAAAAAAAAATTTCAGTTGATAGCATTCAGGTTGAGTGCATAATGATGATTAGAATGAGTGTGTGTGTAAGTGTGGCTAAAAGTGTGTGTGCATGCATGTGTATGTGCATGCACATGTGTGTGTGTGCATGTGTATGCACGTGTGCATGTGGTGGTTTGTGGTGTGTGTGTATAGTGAGAGAGAGAAAGAGAGAGGGCGGAGAGTGGGCTCATTTGAACACACATTATGAATTCAATATTTATTTTCTTTAAACAGTTTTAATACTTGTAAAATTGTGATTTTGCTTGGCAGTATTATAACAGCATTATGTTACATATTCTTCCATGTCAGTTATTCTTTTTGGCATCCTACCACTAGAAGATGTGTGTTCAAATCTGTCCCATATTGAGGCAGGTTTGAATAGGGTTGGGGTAGCTTTGAACAAAGTTTAGATTATGAGATATTTCTTTAAATATGAGTGAGAAGTGTAACTATTGCAGTATGTTAAATATTTTAGATGTGTAGAACATTTTTAAATTCATAAACCAATATTGGTAAGACTCTTTACTGTATGACAATATCCTTTTTATAAACCAGTGTCGAATATGCTACATTTCGTGAATTAACTGTTACATTAATGGTAAAAATTATTAGTCCATTTGAAATTTATGAAAGTCAACAACAAACATTAAAAACAAACATTAAAAACTTTGCAGCTCTCTTTGTTAATTTGTTGACATCTAATTAGGACATTTACAAATTGGGTCTTCCTGAAGCACTAATGACTTGTCTTCTATGTCAGGTAAGATGAACTTGTATTTGTTGTTTGTTCTCTTCAAAAAACTGTCAAAACATTCTGAGGATCTGAGGAATCAGTTTTCTCTGCAACTTGCCCCATCATATTGTAGAATTTTAACTTTTTGTTGAAAATTTTAGTATAATGAAGTTGTCTATCTGGGAGAGTCAAGCTAGATATAATTAATCTTGGGTGATCTTTCTTCATCTGACAGTGTTAAAGACTAATGAGGAATCAAGAGTTCATGGGCAATTCTTCTTCTGATCGAGAATTTGTGTTAATCTCAAATAGTTCTTTCATAATGAATGTAGTTTTATTTTATATTAAAAATTTTTTTGTAATGTTTACATGGTTTCATATACTATCAGTTTCTTTTGTGGAGTGGTGGTTAGAATCCTTGATTTTCCTCTTTTTCTCCCATACCCTTCTCTCGTCTTCCTTGGCTATGTTTTTAGCAGTGGACAGATGTTATCAGAGGACTCGACATCATTCAGTGACAATTGTATTTCTTCATTCTGTTTGTTGGTAATTGTAGTATATGTTTCAAAGTAATTCTGTGTAAATTGAGGAGGGTTAATTGGCCTGTTTGTTACAGCTGTATGTTCAAAATCTTCATCCCCAAAAACAGATGTTGAAAATGGTCAAATATCTGCTTTTTCAAATCCAGATTCTATGTTTTTTCTGCTAAAGAAAAGCTTGAATGCATCCTTGGAAATTCGTGTGGAAAATGTGTAAAAGTTATTGTCTTCGCAGGATGATTTAACACACATTAATTATGGCAAACAGCAAACTTAGACTTGAATACCCCATAAATTAAAATATATAAAGGTTGCAGTAAATGTAAGCAGTGTTGAGGGAAAGTATTTAAAAGTGTGCCATTTTCCTTTGCATATAATGCTGCTTGCGAATGATTATCCACAAGTGCCAAACATTTACAAGTAGGATTCATCATCTAACCATTGGTAGGAGTGTTTGCTAATCGCAAGCTTCCTTCCATAGCTTTCTACATTAATGTTTTGTGCATTCTAGCTCAGGAAAATATAATTTTCAATGCATTTCCTTTAGCATTTATCATGGCACACATTGTAATGCACTGACACACCTCTAGATATATTTTGTTCTACTTGTTTAACACCTGTCAATGTCACAACATTAGGTGTTTGAATAAAAGTTGATACAGCAGTTCCATCCAGGTTGTAGATTCTTCCAGATGCAAACTTGTATTTCTGAAGTATATTTTCATAATTATGTTTAAATGCAGCAACAGTTTTTTTGTTGAAGCAGGTGGCACACATCAGACTAGTGTTTTCAGGTTTTCCCAAGCTGAGAATGTTGCAACTTTTCATGTAAAATTTCAACTATTCTATATCTGCTAGTTGTGTTTCTTTCCATTTCTTTAAGCATTGTCCTACAGTTTGTGCATATTTAGTTGTAGTTTACAAATTTGCAAATATGTTACCAATGTATCAATTTAATATTTCATGGTTGTGTAACAACATTGTTCAAGTGAGGAAGACCATAGTCCATTCTGGAACACTACAAAATATATCTTTCTAGAGTATTTTCTTTGTTAGTGAAGACCTGGTTCACTGTGTACTTTGATGTAAACTGTTTACTTTTAGCTTTGTTGCCAGTATTTTTGAGGTAATAGTAAAATGTGTAGTGTGTGTAACACCAAATTATGCAGTAGGGTGGGCCGAAAAAATATTTTTTTTCGTTTTTTGATTTGCTATACCATGGAAAACTTGCCTTTAGGGTAGCTTAGTAAAATGCAAAAACAAAATTAATAAATTTTTACATCTGCGCATTGGCCCTCAAATTAGAGAAAATATACAATTTTTATCATTTTTCTAATAAATTGAAATAAATCAAATAATTTCTATAACAAGTAGCTATAGACATATTTTATTAAAACAAAGTATAGGAATGATAAATAAATGAAAAAAATAATACATTTTACAATTTATTAGTAGCGTATTACTTTAAAAAAACAATTTTTTTTTTAAATTGACAAATTTTTATTGAATCAAAATTCATTTTCCTGATTGTGTAAAATTTAAGTTTGTAATTAAATAAAGTCCTTTACTTGTCGTTACTTTCTTTTGGTAGTTTGAAATAAGATTTGCTTGAAAAACTAAGCATTGAAGATCTTGAGAGAAGTGTAGTTCTTATAAAACCATCTATGGAATTGGAGCCGATGACATTTTGTGACGCCTCGGTTACCAGCTTCACGCATCGTTCTACTGCTTGGGTGTGACATGGGAATTTGTCAAAGTTCCACTCAGCTGCTGTTCCGCCTGATTGGACCTTAGACCAAATCTCTTGATTGGTGACTCTTCGCAGCAAAGGTGGTGGTGAAAGTGTAGTAGTGTTCCAGTGAATCATTTCAATTTGGTCTGTACCTGTAGCTAGGAAATTGATTTTGGGTGGTTGAAAACTCCTGATTGACTTTCTTTTAGAAGCTAAGATTCTACCCTTTATAATTCTTCTGAAATCGAACTCTCTTATATCATCCCTTTTATCTAATATTATACTCAAAAGCAAGTTTTCTGGATGGGCAAAAAATGTGTTTTTCTCATTTACTGGGTCAATTACTTGCAGCAAGTTTTCGGGCATGAATCTTGACGATTTTAGAACTTCGAATACATGTTCTGGTCCATTTGTGAAGTATTTACTTTTTTAGAAAGGAAACCATACAGGTATGTATGACTTTAGGAGAAAAGAAACTAAGATCTTGTGTTTGTGTGTTGGGTTTTCAATACTTAAATACAATTGAATGGGAAAATGTGACAGGCTCACGAACAGATAAATCTTCAGGACAGCTGCCTGATTTTATAGCAGAACTTATGTCCAGCAGGTACTGCTGATCTTTGCTTAAAATTTGCCGGAGAATTTCTGGAATCTCACACTTAACACTGTCAAAATTTACCACTTAGAGTTTCTCACATTTACTGAGCTGTGTGCCAATTGGATCACTAAATGATTTTGCCCCAGTCGTTTCACCATCTAAAGTTTTAAATAAATGCCGGAATGGCAGTTCATTGAAATGTAAGAGGGACACCCCCCCCNTGTGCGAATAACACCGGTTTTCCACCCCGTATTAGTAACGGTGCCATCACATCCAATTACGTCCAGTTCATGAAGTGAGTAATGTTCCTCTTTTATAGTTCTTCGGAACTTCTTTGAGTTAACTTTTTCAATCACTAGAGTGTTATCCTTCCTCCCATCAAAATATAGTCTGAAGTGGGTTATGCTTGTCCTTGTTCTGCATTTGGAGCTCTGAGTGGTTAACAATTTTTTCCCTTCTATGTTTATTTTTGTCAACAACATGGGTGTGTTCATCATCAGTTACGATGCCAAAATCTTGCAACACACTTGAGGCGATAGCTGCTGTTGCTCTATCTGACAATCCACAACAATCACTAGTCAGCGCAGTATTTTTCAATTTAATGCGCATCTGCCATGGCGACTTAATTTTAGGCTTATGTTCTTCAAAATCTTCATCGTTGTCTTCTTCAATGTCTTCAGATGGCAGGAGAGTTTCTGCATCTACATGTTTTGAGCAAGATGGCTGTGATAATAAATCAATAGTGGACTGAGTTCTTTTATGTTCAACCAACTTCCTATCATGTCTTTGGGTAATTGGTTTTGTTTCCTTTACGTCCACACTTCCAATTTTACCTATGCCATGCATTCTTTGGAAGTACAAGAATTTTGGTTCAATGATGGGTATCTTTTTTGCTTTTTCACAGTTACAGATAATAGAAACAGGACACTCACAAACCTTTGTGACCATTTCACATTTGCAGTCTAATGTTATTTTGCACTTACACGCAGAGACATCAAACAGTAACAAAGATTTTTTTTTAAATCTTCAACTCTCTTTTTGAACTTTTACTTTTCCTTTTCGCGCTTAAAGGACTTCATAAGATTATGATAACTGTCATGGTATGCATTTATTAACTGAACAATTCTGTAAGGCGTTACTGTTGGTATTGAAGCTTTATCAAATACAGATTTAACTTGTGGTGCCACAATATTCAAAACCTGAGAAAAATTAACTGACCTGTTGTTTGATTTCAAGGTTTAGTTGTAATTTTCATGGAAACAACACTTGAGAACGTGTTCATAAGTTGGAAGTTTATTCACAGATAACTCCTTTGGGTGGCCAAATAACGGGCAGTTAAAGTCGCTGCGAGTAATTTTCTTGGAAATATCCATGACACAGTGGTTAATATAATCAATTAATCAAATCACTAATTAATTGAATCAGTCTTTAAGAAACACATTTAAAACTCACAGGAACAACACACCGCTAGTCTAGTAAACAACTGACAGAAACTGCTGTGTCATGAAGCACACGCATGCGCATCGCGCAGTTCATTGTGGGATGAGGATTTTTAAATGCTTTGCGCTACCTTAAATTAAGTAATTTAGGTTTTTTTTAAATTCCAACATGCTTTATTGTCTTCCATTTAAAGCTTTTTCATCGTAGCAGTTTTTTTTTATCTGTTTCGTTTATAGCTTTAAAACGGATGAAAACTGTTACTTTTTCAATAAATTTTAAATAGTCAAGTGCAATGCGCTACCGCCAGACGTAAAAATTTATTCAATTTGTTTTTGCATTTTACTAAGCTACCCTAGGGAAAGTTTTCGGCCCACCCTATTATGCATTTTCTCTTATACACACTTTGCTCTTTATAACTGCTTCCATTGCTCTAACCATATCTTCTTCACACACCCATCAGGCTTCAAACATTTCTCCTTGTAATCACTGACCATGATAGCTTAGTAAACAAACAAATAGTCGCAGAGCTTTAGAGTTCTCACACAAAGGTGCAACATAAAATTTTCTTTATAATTTTTAACTGATTTTCAAAAATTAGAGGATTTAAGTAGATTTCAAAACTGTTCAAACTCGCACCATGTGTTGTTAAAATCTTACAGATATAGCATACATTAAAGAAACTACTCACAAAGTACTGAGGTTAATTTCTTTCGAAATAAATAAATTATCAATGTGTTGTCTAAAGTTAATACTACTTATTCATGGTACATGTTGAGTTCCACAGTAAAATTAACTGTACACTCCATGTCCCTACAGATGTGATGGCAAAAATTTATGTTAAATGGCATAACAAATCTCTTTCACTCTACAGGTACAATTGTAAGCTTGAATGGTGGGAAACATGTGATTGTTATTGAGTTCAGTCCTGCCAATATAATTCTATTTCTCAACTCTGCATGCACCATATTTAAAGGGGAAAATGAAGCATTCAAGGGTGCCATATGTTTAAATGAGCACCTCTATCCCTTTTATGTGTATTAAGTATAGTCATATTCCAAATGTTCCATTTAAAAGGATATTTTGTAATCTGTAATGATAATCTGTGTTCTTGGTAATTTAATTAAGATGCTTTTTCATATAAAGTTGTATAAATGTTAAGTACTAAAATTCTTTATTTGAATATGTTTGTAAGGATGCATTTTGTTAACTGTATAGAGCATTAATAAAATTGGAACCATAAAATCTTGTTCCTAATATTCGCCCATTGTAGTAGCTCTTGGTCTGTATTACTGTGTTATTTAATTGTGTATTCTAAATCTTTTGTAATTATTATGCAATCCACAATTTTTAGGGATGAAATATACATGAAAATTAAGTCTTAAAATCTTGGGTCTAATGCGACAACAAATCGTATTTAAGTATATTAATATATTTTTATGTTTTAAGTGACATCTGTCAATGACTGTATGAAATGTGAACTATACATTCGGCTGTGTTTATGTTAATTACCTGCAATTGCTGATGGTGTACTGTTGTGGGGTGTGCTCGTTCTTGCTCACTACTGTACTCTCAGTATACACAGCAAGAACCAATAACTATAATGAAACTGAACATATTGCAACCACTCACAAGCAAGCTGTAAGGCACCCATTCCATACATTGTGTAATGTTTGCTGCAGAACTACATTATAGTGGGTAGTATATAAATTAAGAAAGAGTATGGTACAGTAAAGAGCAAACACCAACATAACATACTACAGTTCACCATCCAATGCCGATTTCCTGATAGTTCATAACACAAGGATGATATCATGCTGTTACAGTAAGTATAGGTTGAGTACATTTTCTAAAATATAATAATACTGATGTTACTAAAAATGAATTTAAAAAAAATGATGTTCTGTACTTTTTAGAGTTATGCTCATGGTTACATAAGCACTTTTCCATCCTTACTAAGTTTAATTTTTCAACCTATTTTTTACCCTCCTGCCACATGTGAAAATTTACATAACCACTGTCTTAGCAACAAGTATTCATGCATCTGGCAAACAGTAATGTGAATTTTTATATATATAAATACATTAATATAATATGAATTCTTGCTCCAGTGTTTACAATACCAATATGTATAAACTTAATTTATCTTTAATTTAAACATTACACTTTTAATGAGATGTAAAAACATGACATTGTGTTTTTCTTGTACACTGCCAATTTTGCTGGGAGGCTTTAGTCAGTGTTTTGAAGAAATATGTCCAGTTCCTGGCAGAAAATTTTTTGTACGTTTTCAAAAGCGTCCAAAACAAACTGAGAACACCCATATCAAAAGATACTACTTATATATTCTTGTCAGTTTTACATTTTTATATTGTAGTGAAATTGTCTTGTCATAAAAAAAATTAAAAAGGGATACTATCTCCCCTACAAGAGGAAGGGGCTGTCACCCACATCTTTCCATATTATATTTCACTCTTATTATAGACTTGTGTGAATTTATGGTCATCCCAAAAGTATTAAACACATTTTTGAATGCTTATAATTTATATGAGTTTGTGGAGAAAATCCATGCATCATAAAAAAATGAACANTATTAAACACATTTTTGAATGCTTATAATTTATATGAGTTTGTGGAGAAAATCCATGCATCATAAAAAAATGAACATTTCTAAAGGCAAGGTATTTATGGAGGAATTAATTGGTCTCATTTTCTTTAAATATTTGTATTTGTGAATCTGTTCAGTAATATTTTCAGCTCTGTGAAATGTAATTTTATTAAAAGCTTTATAAAAAAATTTGCATTATATTTCTTTTTCTAATTTTAATGTAGTGGTTAAGTATTTTTAAAATTTTACGGGTGGAAATATATGTANTTGCATTATATTTCTTTTTCTAATTTTAATGTAGTGGTTAAGTATTTTTAAAATTTTACGGGTGGAAATATATGTATTTATTAATATATTCTGTAAAATCTTTGGAAAATACATTGAGAAGTATTGCTTATGTGGTTTAGACTCTTAAGTAAAGAGGTTTTAGTGTACAATTCTGATGAGAAAATCTTACTTTGGTAAACCTTTAAATATATGAATTCATCCGATTATTTATAACAAAAAGGGAAGTTGACGTTTAAATATAATTAATTATTGAAAAACTAAATTCAGCATATTTATTATGAAAATATGTGCACATTTGTACCTAAAAATGACTAAACATTTAAGTAAATATTGTATAAAATAAAACAGTCAGTTGTGTTTGCCCGTTGAGGTTTTGTTATGATGGGCAGTTTGCAAGTAGTCTGTTGTGTATTGTATAATCAAGGGTATAGTTATGCTCTCCTTATTCTAGTGCCATTTTTGACCAAAATTATGAAATATTGACTAAATGTAGTTAAAGTATTCAAGCTGAGTGGCTCCTATTTAAGTTGTTTGTGTGTCATTACTTTTTTTTAGAAAATAAGAGNGTAGTTAAAGTATTCAAGCTGAGTGGCTCCTATTTAAGTTGTTTGTGTGTCATTACTTTTTTTTAGAAAATAAGAGTTTAATAAGCAAGATGAGTATGTAATCTTGCAAAAGTCATGTAAAAGTTGTAAGTTAATACTCATACTTAAAAATATTTGAATTTTTTGTTAAGCATAATTATAACATGGCGTGACTTCTGCCCAGCCCTTTATATATAAATCAATTTTATATATAAAGCAATTTAGCAAGTGATTGGTAATTATTTTACCAAGCTTATNTAGCCCTTTATATATAAATCAATTTTATATATAAAGCAATTTAGCAAGTGATTGGTAATTATTTTACCAAGCTTATATTATGTCTCTTCTTTCAGCTGTGTGTTATTTTGCTTCATAGGTAGCTTAATACTGCTACTTTATTTAATATATTGTATACTGTAATTTTTCTGTTTGTCTTGTCTCTGTGTACCTTTTGAATGCAAATTTCTTTTTTTAATAAATTTGTTTTCTTTCATTTGTGTACTGTATGATTTTTGTTAATAATTTTGATGCATATTTGTTAAGGCTTTAGTTCCTAGGCCTTTTATCTTGTGCATTTTTTATCTTTGGTATTTTTACTATTTTAGTTTTCTTGGAGTTTTGAGGAACATCTCATTATTTACATATAATAAATTACATCACATTAATTTTCTCTTATGTTNAGTTTTCTTGGAGTTTTGAGGAACATCTCATTATTTACATATAATAAATTACATCACATTAATTTTCTCTTATGTTTTCTTCCAAAGTTTTTATTGCTTAACCATCTTTGCTGTAAATTTAAGGAAGTAGTTTAGAAAAGTATTTTACCGACCAGTGTTAGGCGATATAATCATTTTTAANTCTTTGCTGTAAATTTAAGGAAGTAGTTTAGAAAAGTATTTTACCGACCAGTGTTAGGCGATATAATCATTTTTAAATTTGTGATAATACAAATTGTGAACTTGATCATGAACATGTCCACATATTGTATTATCTCATTTAGTATTGTGTAACCATGGCTATAGTGCCTGCTGTTGTGTGTTGTCCAGTTACCAGGTGATTGCATGCAGTGGCATATGTACACAGATTTTTGCCTTTGGCAAGCACCAAAACTTCACCCCTCTTGAAAGCAGCAACACAGAGAGACCAGGCAGTTTCTCTCCTCCCAGGAAAACAGTTTTAACAGTTAAGATTAAAATGTATGGTATTTAAGCATATTTTGTGCCAAAATTTTCCCAGTACACCACTGACTGACATTTCTAACATATAATAGAAAAAATTNTATTTAAGCATATTTTGTGCCAAAATTTTCCCAGTACACCACTGACTGACATTTCTAACATATAATAGAAAAAATTGTAGTACTAGTTAATAAAATCAGATCAAAATAAATTTAAGGTAGTCAGAACAGTTTTATTTAACACTAAATGACACTACATGAAAAATAAAATATATATATGCACCTTCCTTGCTTTCACTGACAAACTGGTATATTATGTCCTTAAATTTTTTGNGTATTTAAGCATATTTTGTGCCAAAATTTTCCCAGTACACCACTGACTGACATTTCTAACATATAATAGAAAAAATTATAGTACTAGTTAATAAAATCAGATCAAAATAAATTTAAGGTAGTCAGAACAGTTTTATTTAACACTAAATGACACTACATGAAAAATAAAATATATATGCACCTTCCTTGCTTTCACTGACAAACTGGTATATTATGTCCTTAAATTTTTTGTTTTTATTTTTACACTCAGCTGAGCAAGATCACACAATATGCCTTGACCCACATACACACTCAAATAAAGTATTAATTTTAACTTGCTGAATGATCTGTCACACCTGACAATGGAAACTCCAGTAGGTAGCATGATGTTATGCCCTTTAGGGTGTACAGGGATTAAGTCATCCAACAATAATTGTTAATCCCTAATTATTCATATAATCAAGCTGTATTCTAGTCAATTTGAAGTGACAGTCATCTAGCTACCTGACTCGTCTTGCTATACTGAGTGGATTTTCATCATTTAAGGGGATGAAACTCCACAACGTAAAGGGACACACTTCTTATTCACTTAAACTACAAGTGTGTTCACAACATAAAGAGACACACTTCTTATTCACTTAAACTACAAGTGTGTTCGCATCAGAGTGAACATCCATCTGATCCCTGGCAAGTGGGCAGTCACCTAATTATTCTTGTGTCTACGTGATACTACCATCCTCTCCATCCTTAGACATGATCAAGGTCAATTTATTGGCCTCTGGGTGGCGGCCCAGCCTTGGCTGAGGGCAACCTCTGTTTTCCGAACAGCTCCAGTAATCGTCATGCACACACAAGTTTTTTACAGTTGCCACTTAAGCATACAGGGCTATGTGCCTGTTTGTGCGTGTGGGATACATATCCAGCCACACAGTCCACTGGTAAGAGACTTAAGAGTAATATTCTGTAATCCTGTTAAAAAAGTAATGTTAAATTTCTTTATACAATATTTTGGCTTCAGTGGTACATAATCTAGACTAGTGTCACCCACCTGTGCAGAAAGAGAGAAATTAAAATAATTAATTCATCTTTGAGTAGTAACTGTCTGAAGTGAAGTTTAATGCTACTTTTTTTTCTACCATTTTCTTTCTAGCAGAGAGACAGTATTTTCTGTGCTGGTGAATCTCATCTGTAGAGCTAATCTAGTATTATTCCCTTTCATATATATATATATATATATATNTAGGATGAGTCTGAAAAACACCAACAAACTCCGCCTGCATATTCCTTAAGAAAAATTAGGTCTCAAAAATATTCGACATATGGCCTATGATCAGTTGCGGCTCGTGGGTTTCATAACAGGTAGGGCTGCACAGCGATACTGAATATTTGAGATGGGGTGGGAGAGTGAGCTAACAAACTACATAACAATTTTTAGTTTTTTAGTGTGAAAAAAAGCTTTACAATATTCTAGGGTTGTGCGAAAGTGACTTTGTTTCACAAAACAAAAAAGAAAAGTATATTTTTGGATTTCATGAAATTGAAACAAAAATGAAAAATTATTTTATGAGAACACAGTTTTAACGAATGTTTAATGAAAATCTGAAAATTTCATCAAGTTTGCCTTGCCTAGTGTCATTAATGGCCATGCAGTATAACAATATGTTCCTAAATATTTCCTAAAAGTACATGTAAAAAAATTATAGATATGAATGGATTGCATAAGGAAGGAATACATATTGTAATAAAATTCTTGAACTTAACAAAATAGCTTTTGCCAACATTTCAAGTAAAATTTCAAGTAATTATTTGAGTAATATTTTACTAATAACCATAGATAAATGGACAAAGAACAACAATTTTCATTGTTTTTCACCTAAATAAACATGTGTCTTACCAAAATCAAAAATAAAAGATCTAATTTTCTTTTATCGCTTCAGTACACGTGATTATTCAAAAAGGATGGTGCATGGATAAATCACTTTTTCTATTGCACCACCCTTTTTGAATAATCCTGTATTAAAATATTTTGTCTCGAATATTATTGTTGATAACAAATTATTTTAACATAGTCATTTCCTTTCTTATTCCATATTTTGTGACTTTAAAACAAAGATATTTGCAACACTACAAATAAGCAATAATTAATTAAATTAGTTAAAAATATTTTTACATACTTTTCATGAAAACAAAAATCAAAATAGAGCATGTCACATCCACACAGCCATTTGTGCTTATCAGACACACATCAATTAAATTTTCTTCTATACGTCTGCTTCCTACTTGATGAAAGCTGACTAATTATTATATAAGTCAGGAATAGGTCATCCTTTGTTTAAATTTATTTTTCTCCTCTAGTGATAATTGAGAAAAAGACATAACTTGTAAACTCACCATTTTTATTCTGTTCGTGTTAAATGAAATTCAAATATAGTGAAAATAGCATAGCTACACATCTCTAGTCTAAATGCTATACTTCCCACCTGAAGTAATTACCAACTTGATGACAACAAAGCAATATAAATGCGCGCACCAGTTGCTCGTCCCACGACAGCCTGTAAGGACTGGCAGCCTTGCAGCCCACATACGTGCGGTGGGTGAGAGACCCCCTTTTCCCTGCAAGCCACATTCCACATCCCTGCCACCGGTGTATGCATGCATTAGCAAGGTCAGACAGGCTGCCTCCGCCGCCGCCCAGCCTAGCACTCTACAAGCTACATAAACATGCGTTCGCATTGCTCAGTCGAGGGAATCTGTCTATAATCGTTGGCAGAGTAGAAAGTTCAAAGCAATCATAATATGGTTTCTTTTAAATTGGGAGCAGCTGCGACATAAAAAATTGTTTACTGTAATTCACAAATAATTCAGGGGTGGGGGGGGCTGCAGCCCTATAGCAGGAACTGCCAATGTATAGAATGCTTCGTAAGGGTAGAACATGCCCTTGAAGATGGAGCTGAAACACATGTTTATTGTAAATTTTACAGAAAGTATTTGAAAGAAACAATGGCATCCAGGGTAATATGTAGTTGAATATCAGCAACCACAGCAAAACCAGTCACTGCTATTAAATTATGTCATGGAGAAATATAGGGTTGCAACCCTGTTGTTGCATAGAATTCTGTGATGCCGAAGACTAATCAGGTTTCCAATGACAGATTGTTAAAGTGCATGTTAAAATTAACAAAAAAGGTGGTGGTGTTATGCTTAACCCCACTGTTTGCAAGTAATTAAAGCATAAAGGTTGCAACCATTGCATTATTGCACCTAGCGTACACGTAACACACATCGTACATAATGTGATCAGGTGTAGTATGTCATAATGCATGTTGCTGGTCTCCAAATGTATTGAACAGGCATGGTTTGTGTCACAACTAGTTGGTACACTATTAAGCTAGGCAAACTCTCAGGTACGAATACTCCTGTATCACAACATTATCACATTGTTTAACATTCTTAGAGGCATAAAAAGTAAGGCTGTTTTCAGCACATTCCACAGTACGAAGATTTATAATTTAATAAAAACACTGCACCTAAAAAAATTTTGCAGTCGCAAAATTTAGTTACAAAATGAAAGTACATGTAAGTACGGCTTTTATTACTACGCTATATTCAACAATATAAAACTTGGATTATGAGTTTAACTTATAATAATTTCCATTGAGAATAATAATATTTTAAGTTAAACGTGAGTGGCAGCACATAGAATTATCTGATTAGTGTAAAACAATTATTACTTCCAAAGCTTGTTACAGTGGTAGTGTAAAATGGCATTTTGCAGAGTCATAAGTCAGCCATAAACTAACTGTTAACTGGTCAGTATGCTGCCTACATGTTTATATAGAAAGGCAACATCGAAATCTGATACTAAAGTAACATTTCATTATTCATAAACTTTTCATAATAATATAAATGGTATTAAATATCTCGTACTGTAGCGGGAAGAAGAACTATGTTTCCAACAAAGTTACACAGTATCTTTCTTTGAATACTCTAATATGACAGAGTCGAAGATATTTTAATATCAAAGACGAGAGACTTCCATTACTGCGTCTTGAAACAGGCAACATGGGGCATGTTATTTTGTCTCTCTATTGCGAACTGTAGTTGAATGTTGAGGCAATGTAACTAACTTAAACAACTTCCAAGTAGGAATTCTTGGCACTTCACTTGTATTTCTGGAAATGTGCGGATGTCGTAAATGTGTTTATTGTAAATGTGTGTTTTTCACATTACACAGATAAATGTGGGGGTAGTGACAGTGAAGTAGCTAAATTAATTAATAATCAAACTTTAATGAAATTAGTAATTTAGAGAATTGAATATGGTGTGGGATTATGCAGTAGTTTTGTTTGATCATGTTATGTTATTATTGCAGTTGCATTTTATTTTTGTGTGGTACTTTACATAATTGCATAATAATTTCACCACATTATTGCTCTTTCATGTGATTTAGAAAATGTTTGTCAGTATCTGATTTCACATGACTGAAAAGAAAATGTGTTTCACCTTTTGCTATAGTAAAATGGAATTTAAGATTAGTAAGAGTACTCTATTTGATAATTTACTGTATAACAATGCTAGTCTTTTAACATGGCTTTAAGATTAAACCAAACCTAAATTAAAAATGTAATGTTTCACCGAGCAGTGGGGGTAGCTGAATTAACAATTTTGAATATATTTCATTACAGAACTTTGTTACATTATGATTTTTTCTGCTACATGCACAAAAGATCTACAGTAGCATGTGTATAGAACATTTAATTCAGTTATTACTGTCATCGCAAGAAACACAATATTGGCTGAAAATACACTGCCTGACAAAAAAAATACACACCAAAAATGAGTGCTTAAAAAGAGGCTAAACTAAGCACACAGATAGCCTAACAATGCAGATGAAACAATTTAATTTCCAATCTGTAAAGGCACAAGTGTCTTAAAACACATTATTATTAGTAAGTAGTGGGACCCAATATTGAGCAACACATTGCTGAACCAGACATGGCATTGATTCAAAGAGTGTGTGGAAAATATCCTGGGGTATTATGGACCATGTGTTGTTGATCGAAGTCTACAGTTCATCTTCATTTCTTAGGGGTGGGAAGGTATTCAATCAACATACAATTGTGTTCTACAGATTGTCAGTTGATGAGAGATTGGGAAATCGGGCCAGCCAAGGAAGCATTTGCTCATCTTGCCAAGCACTTAGGCTGATCTGAGCTATATGTGGCCAGGTGTTGTACTGTTAAAAATGTGTGTTTTTGATGCCCTGCAGGTATTACATTGCCACAGGCTGGGCAGGGGAATAGAGATATGCCCAATCAATATGGGTAAATTATGACTAACACATTTGGCCGCACCCGAACCCGTAAGTGTTACACTCCTGTGCACCTTCCTCCACCCTGTCAACAACACTCAAAACCTTTGCACTCGGAGCACCTTGGTCCATCTGAGGTGTACCATTTTTTGGACTCTTGCCCACACCCCTGCTGACTGTCAATGTAAGGACTGGAGCAGTATTGCCGCTCACTGCATTGACCCTTGTCAGGGCGACGGGAAACCCTCCCAGTCTGCTCCGCCTTAGAGCCAACCACTGCCACCATGAGTCTGACCCAATAATCTGTCACAGAAGAGAACCTGTGGGGCCAAATGATTGCATGTGGTACTACCTAACATTCTATGGCACTTGTGGGTTCACCGACTGACCGCTCAACCGCCATCCCCTGTACTGGTGGCGGTGCAGTACCACAGCACCCAGAGGAAAAACCCAAAGGATGAGGGTACCACCATCTCAGCTCCCAGCCAACAGAAATATGAAGCAAAACTGACATCGTGCTGGCAAACATAGCTGCTTGACCACCATTGAGTGGCAGATGTGGCAGCCCACAAAGGAGCCAGAGTATGATATAGTCCGTCCCTCTCAGATCAGTTGGAACTCCCGACGGGGTGTTTTTAAAATCACTGTGACACATTTGCGGTCTCCCATTGCCCCTCTCACAGTTGAACTTCATCGGGAAGGGCACTGGTGGTCGCTCCCAACCCAGTCAAAGTTGCCCAACAGAGCACTGTAAAACCGGCCAAGATCCATCACAGGTCAACCACTGCTTGCTCACACCCCCAGGACGCACCAACCACCACATTACCCAAGACGAGTGGCCCAACTAACACTGTGCCTTCTCCTTTGACATTACTTTTAATGTCTTCATAGTGAAATTATGGTTTTTGGCCCCAAATAGCCTGAATGCTCATTAGTCCACAACAGCTCACCTAGTGGTTAGAATTTAGTACCCTCTGTGGTCTGGATGACAATGAAGCCTGGTAGTATAGCGACTGCTCAGCGTAGCCCAATCTGTCGTATATCTAGGGGTGGCAGGTGCTGAACCACCATATGAGAAGCTTTAGGATGCCTTGAAGAAATATCTTGCATATTATAATGATTATAGAATTCAAAATTTAGATTTGGTTGTCTGTGGTCATTTATGTTTGATAGTACTAAGATTTATTTTCAAAAGAATACAGTTTTTCTAACATAATTTCTCAATTTGTAAATGACAGATTTATTAGGGAAACCATTAATCAGATGTTGGAATAATTATTTTAAAAGTGATAATACATTTAAAAAAAGTATTCCAAAAATAAATTTTATTGAATATGTTACAAATAATTAATTTGATGATTTTGAAGAAAGACTAAAACATTTTCATAAAAATCATAATGAATTTATTAAACAAATTGAAAATATAAATTATATAATTATATCTAGTGCTATTAAAGCTAAAGTAAGCCAATTTCATTGTAACGTAGTAAAAATCTTTGTTTATAAATCTAGTTTGACTAAATATATTAAAAGTAAAAATTTTAATCAATATAAAAATTATGTTGTTTTGAAATCTGAGTTAAGTGATTATATTAAAAAGTGACAAAGTTTAATTTTAAAAATGTTTTAAAAACTGAGTTATGTGAGTACACTAAAAATTATAAATTTGATGATTTTAAAAATGATGTTGCTTTGAGAACTGGTGATTATATTAAAAATGAAGTATTCATTAATTTTGCTGATAGAACAAAGAAATATCATACTAAAATGTTTCTTTGTACCTCAAGTAATTGATTCAAAGAAATCTGATTATAATAATTCATTAACATCTAGTTTAAATATTTATGATTTAAAATTGATCATAAAAATCAAAACAACGAATTTAACGAAAAATTGGTAATTTAAATAATATTATTATACCTGAAGCTATTAAATCTAGTTAGGGTGATTACGTTAAAAACTAACGTTTTAATCTATTTCATCTAGATGTTGCTTTGAAATCTGAGTTGAATGATTACATGAAAAAAAAAAATCAACATTAGTAAATATGATATTAAATAATTATGTTTAAAATAACAATTTTAAAAAAGATGCTGATTTGATAACTTTAAAAATGAAGTTGCTTCAAAAGCTCAGTTTAATTATTATGTTAAGAATCAATAATTTATTGATATTTCAGCTAACGTTAGTGGAAATACTATAGACATACAAACAATTGATTTTAAGATTAATAAATTTAAAGCAGAGTTTGTTGATTTAAATGAACAATGTGTTACGAATATTTATAAATGAATCCGTGAAAATTATAATAAAATGGTTAACTTAGATAGTAAGCTTAATAATGTGATAATAGTTTCCAATAAGTTAAGTAAACCTATATCAATAAAAATTATATTACATAAATTTATATTTATTGTGATTCATTATTTTACCAACTACAATTAAAAATACAAATTATGGTACTGAAAACAAAACATTAACAAATATTGCAAATCCTATTGCTCCAAATGATGCAGTTAATTTAGAATATTTTCAATTGAATTTAAGACAAACAATAAATTTGACAGGAAAGTTAACAACTGGAAAATCAAATAAATATTTTAAATTACATAATGGATTAATTTTTTTTTTTCATTTCTTTTTGATTGCACAGTTTTTAGAATTAATACAGATATTCATGATTCATCAATTTTAAGAATAGTAAGAAGAGGACATGATGTAGATTTTTCACAACCATTTCCTATAAAAAATGATGGATCAAATCACTTTTAAAATAATAGATGAAATTCAAATCACTAAAGGATATGAAATAAATATTAGTACAATTAGAGTTTTTAAAAATCTATATAAAAAAAATCCTTTTATACAAATGGATAACACTTGGTGTATAAAGTATAAACAAGAATTTACTGATGACTGATGAGTGACTTTCTTCTACATGGGTGCAAATATTGGAAGATGTGGCGTAAACATCGACAGTCTCCCCAGCCTTTACTGAATTTACAAAACTTATTGTAACAATTATGAAGGATGTATTTGAATAAATGCAAAAAAATGAAGAAAAAAAATGATGTTCATATGTCTACAGGGAAGATAGTAATGAGTGTTTGTAAATATTTAACCTGAAAAAATAATTTATGTGAAACCGAAATAATCTTTGATTATAAAATTGGTTACTAACATGAAAAAAAGTCATTTGTATTACAAGTTTAAATGGATAAATAATATAAATATATAGTGAGTGATTTTTACTGTTATGAGTTTATGTGAAAATTATAAATACTTCATATTAAATTATACTTACATGAAAAATAATTGTCACTGTTGTACAACGTGTTTAGGAAACATGTGTACGAACTTAGGCATGCGATTCATGACCAGAAAAGAGTAATATTGATATAAGACACCCATGGTCCATCTCAAATAGTTAGGGCTGTAGATAAGCATATAACATGTGATAAAATGTAAAGTACTTGCATTAGAGCAACAGAAATTGGTATACTGATTAATTAAACCATGTTCTTGTATAAAAGGAAGGTATGGTATGTTGTACACACCCCGATCATGTAAATAATAGATTATGATATAATGGTCCCAGAACAGTGACTCTGTACTATTGTGTGTAAACATATGTATATTCCATGACGTAGCAATGTGTTATCGGTACTGAAGGCATTACCTGACTGCACAACAGAACAGGCACTGTAATCATTCAAGATTATGCAGCTGGCAGTATCACAACCACTTTCACAGAAAATGTTCGAAATGTGCTCTTCCAATGTCAGTGCAGTAGTTCATACAGCATATTAGAAACTGGCGGATGTATTGTAAAACTCCTGACGTATCTCGCACTTGATCACAAGCAGCCATGACCCTGTCTTAACAAGTCCTCTTCAGATGCCACGGGTGTCTCGTACACACACGCCTTAAGAAATTCCCACATCCATAAGTCTAGTGGCGAAAGGTCTGAGGAGCATGGTGGCTAAGCACTAGGCCCATCTCAAACTATCCAGCGAGCGAGATATGCTATGTTGAGGTGGTCATGCCAAATCCTGGTGAAATAGGGTGGTGCACCATGGCGCTGCAGCCACATCCGTTCTTTGATGGTGAGCGGAACACCGTTCAGTATCTGTGGTGCTTTGAACTGCAGGAAATCATAATATTAAAATCCTGACACCCAGTTCGGCAGCAAGTATGGGCCAATAACATTGTCCCCTACTATGCAGGCCAAAATGTTGTTGGCCAAGTGGTGCTGGTAGTCTCTCGTTACAGTTGCATGTGGGTTGGAGTCATAACATATGTTGACATTTCTACTATTGCAAAAGCCTTCCTATGTAAAAGTGGCTCTGCCTATGAACATTACAATAACCAGGAAATCAGGATCAATGTAACGCTGATGCATGAACCACCAGCAAATTTCTAGCGGAGGGGCATAATCTGCTGGCCCCAGTGCTTGTACTCTATGCACATGGTAGGGTCGCAGCAGCTGTTCATAGAGGACACACCATACTGTGCCATTCGATGCATATATTCTCTGCGCGATCGCATGTATGTTCGTCAAAGAGTTTCTGCTACATTCTCTAAGGCCGCCTCTTTAAACTGCGGAGTGCGACAGTTCTCGGTCAACCAGGTTCACACCGATTTTGTAATATGCCTGTTTCCTGTAGTCACTGTGTAAGTTATGTGAATGTCTGGTTGTTCGACTGATGTCGTGCAGCATATCTTTGTCCATACACGCACAGCTGCTCTGCCATTGCCTCTTACTTCACCATACACCAAGACCATGACCGTCATTTCAGAATTGGTATACTCGTTCATGTTCACATCTGCATTTCCTAGTGAATCGATGCAGTGACAGGCTGCATATAACAAGCCGCTCGGGGCAGACGGGGCGGGAAACTACACTGTTCTGATGGGTGGAAGGGGAACTGGCTGTGATGGATAACATTGTGCATCATACCACCAACATATGTTTGCCACTGGGTGCAGGATGTGTTGCCTACTTACCAGGCCATCGCCTTCCTACCACTGTACCCTTCGTTTGTGTTTTACATGGAAACGGCGGGTCCTATAAAGTTGCAACTAAGGGGCTGTTTTTGCTAATTACGATGTCCGGCTTTATCCAATGGTATCCATAATCACTTTAACCTCATGATGTAAATGTTTCATCCAATCAAGGGGTGCCAACCTCTATTATTTATATTATGGGGGTGTGTACGGCATACCATACATTCCTTTTGTCCATGATCTTGGTTTAATTAATCAATATATTAATTTGTGTTCCTCTAATGCAAGTACTTTGCATAATATCCCACATAATATGTGTAATGATTAGCGAAATGAAACACTGCGTATCGCGATTCAATGGCGACTGAATGACCATAGCTTTATTACTAATAACATAGAGAAAACAATACGATGGCATAGAGATAACAATAGGTGGCTCTAGTTGTTATAGTTTTGATACAAATCATAACACCCCCACTTATCAAAATATTACACACCTTCAATTCCCAAAAGTTTTTATAAATCTATAATGTTTTACTGAATTTAAACTCTTGGCTAGCATATCCGCTGGCATATCAGCTGTTGGCAAATATTGAATATGCACAATTTTATCCAATATCATTTTTCTGCAAAAGTGGTATCTGACATCAATGTGCTTGGTTTTATTGTGAAAAATAGGATTTGCCGACAACTTCTGTGCACTCTGATTATCATTACATATAGTGATTGTATACATTTTCTCTGTAATCTCATATTGCAAGTTTCTAAGATATATTGCCTCTTTACAAGCTTCTGAAATTGCTATATATTCAGCTTCTGTGCTAGATAATGCTATTGACTTCTGTTTTTTACATTCCCAAGAGATGACACAACCTGATAACATAAAACAATAACCTGTATATGACTTTCTGTCCATAGTATCATTAGCCCAGTCGGCATCAACAAAACCTTTAACATCACAATCTTTATTCTTACTATATTTTAAACCAAAAGTTCTTGTATGTTTTAAATATTTAAGTATCCTCTTTACATATGACCAATGCTCTTCACCATGACAATTATTGAACTGACTCAAATATCCTACTGCATAAGCAATATCCGGTCTTGTAAGGACTGCCAGATACATCAAACTACCTATAAGTTGTTGATATGGATTCTGGTTTTGAGCATTTTCACATTTAGTAACATTCAATTTAGCCTCCATAGGAGTCTTAACAGTTTTACAATCAACCATATCAAACTTGTGCAAAAGTTGATCGATATAATTTTCTTGGCTTAAAGTAATTACATTATTACTCTTATCAATTTTAACATCCATACCTAGACAATGCTTTACTTGTCCCAAATCTTTTATTTTAAACTGACAATTCAATATTTCTTTTAACAATAACATTTATTTTTTATCGTTCGAAAAAACAAAGAAATCATCGACATAAAGAGTGACCATTGTCTTACAACCATTTACAACTTTGCTATATAAGCATGGTTCCAGTTTAGATTTCTTATAACCATTTAGAGTCAAACAATTGTCAACTTTCTCATGCCATGCTCTGGAGCATTGTTTGAGGCCATATATAGCCTTTTCCAATTTAAGGACTTTGTTTTTATCATTCTCTGAGCAAACAAAACCGTCTGGTTTTTGCATATATATAGTCTCATTCAATTCTCCATTCAGAAAGGCTGTTTTCACATCTAAATGTATTATATCAAGATTTAACTGTACAGAAATTGCAAATAACAAACGCAATGTGGTGTGCCTCACAACAGGGGAAAAAGTTTCTTTATAGTCCACACCATACTTTTCNTTTTGACTATAGCCTTTGGCTACTAATCTAGCACGGTAACAAATCTGGTTTTCACTGTCACACTTTTTCTTTAATACCCACTTGCACTATACCACTATTTTACCGTCTTCAGGTTCCACAAGCTCCCAAGAATTGTTATTCTCAAAATACTGCAGCTCCTCTTGTATAGCTTGCGACCAACACTCCTTATCTGGACCCTGTAGTGCATCTTCCACCGACAACTCATCAATATGTAATATGTCTCTTTCTGTACACATATTTGAGAAACCATATCTATCTGGTTTTTGTCTTTGTCTAGTAGGCAACGCGCGTGATTGTATCGTTTCATCAACTTCAGTGGAACTGTCCGAGTCTGCAGTATCACCCTGCACATAGGTTTCATCATTATTAAATCCTGAAGTACTAGTATACGAGTCATCAGATTGATTGTTGTCCCCCACTGAATATGCATTTACTTCGCCAATATCAGTATAAACATTCTCCTTCTCTTTAACTACAGTCAGCTTCTCTGTATTCAAATTTTTTTTCCATAATAATGACGTCTTTGCTGGTTGACACTATCAGAGTTTTAGGGTTGTAAACTCTGTACCCCTTTACTTCCTCTGAATAACCTACTAAGATGCACTTCTCAGACTTCTTGTCCCACTTCGCACGTTTAACTTTGGGGACATGCACCATGACAGTACTACCAAATATCTTCAAATGACTAATATTAGGCTTGCTGTTAGTCCATAACTCGTACGGAGTTTTATTATTTAATCCAGCTGCTACCGTTCTATTTTGAAAATAAACAGCAGTATTACTTGCTTCTGCCCAAAATTTCTTCGGTAGATCAGCTTCAAACAAAAGGAGGCATCTCGCTTTTTCTATTAAAGTTCTATTCATGCGTTCGCATAAACCATTTTGTTCAGGCGTGTAAGGATTTGTTTTTTGATGTATTATTCCCATTTTTTTCAGGTAATCATCCAATTCTTTATTACAGAATTCACGTCCGTTATCACTCCGTAAAATCTTTATCTTTTTTCCCAGAACATTTTCAACTTTAGCTTTGTATTGTTTAAAGCATTCAAAAGTTTCACTCTTATTTTTCAAAAAATAAATATGTGTCATTCTGCTGTAATCATCGACAAAAATAAGAAAATACCTTGACCCTCCTAGAGAAGCATTCTCCATAGGTCCGCAAAGATCTGTATGTACTGTATTCAATAATTCAGTACTTCTGTCACCCTCATGAGAGAACGGCAAGCGACTTTGCTTCCCCTCACAACATGTGACACAAGACATCTTGCTTATATCTGTATTCTTATCCAATTGCAATCCTTCCACAGCATCCCGCATCTTGTTAAGATAGTTGCTATTAATATGTCCCAGTCTCCTATGCCAAGTTACGCCGGATTCCATCACAGCAGCTGACAAACACATGGGCATGTTTAGTTTGTATACTCCATTTACTAATGAGGCTGTAGCAACTTTTTCGCCTTTTCTATTGTAAATGATACAACTTTCACTGGTGAAGGACACTCCATTGCCATTGCAGATTAATTGAATCTTAGATAAGAGATTTGTTGTGATACTTGAAACACACAACACATCTTTGATTGTCACATCAAACTTGCTATCTTCTGTTAAAGTTTTAATCTGCACATCACCGGAACACTCAACAGGCACCTTACTATTGTTAGCTACAATTACTTCTTTAGTGCTTTGTTCGTATGAAACATTTGTAATCCAATGTTTATTCGTTGTTAGGTGCACACTTGCCCCCGAGTCGACATACCAATCGTTTTTGCTAAAACTGCCATTTAAAAATACAGCACTGAAGGCATTTGTTTGCTTTTGTTCACTGTGCGTATTATATTTCTCTTTATTGGGACATTTATTTTGGAAATGGCCAGTCTGTTTACATCTAAAACATTTGATGGTTGATGACTTTGACGTTTGTGAGCCATTTTGTTTATGGTCTTTAACCACATACGTTTCTTTTTTCTTATGTTGGCATTTACGAAAACTAGCAAATGCACCACTAGTTTCATTCGTTTTAGTTTCCTCCATGTCCAGTAATTTCGTTTTAATGGCGTCCATTGTTATGCAAATTCCAGAATGTTCTATGGCCATAATCATTGGCGAAAATTTTTCAGGCAATCCCACCAACAATAATGACCCGATCCATTCGTTATTTATGTTAAAACCAGTTCCAGCTAATTTTTGTCCATTTTCAACTATTTGAGTCACATAGGCAGTCATTGAGATACAATTTTCAAGCCGAATAGAAATTAAATTTCTCAACAGACTTATTCTTCTGGTAAACCCCGAATCGTCGAATAACTGCTTTAGTTTCGTCCATAGCTCCTTTGTAGAAGTAACATTTTTTATATGAACGTAAAGCGAGGGATCAATGATCAAGATAAATTTTGCTCTGGTTTTAGCATCATCCGTGGCTCCTATTGCTGGTTGATTCGGCTCCTGCTTGATGCATCCTAGCATGCCCTCCAAGACCAGGAAATTCTCTGCCGCAAAACACCATTCACTATAATTCTCGCGTCCTTTCAACTTAGGGACGCTTATCACATAGTTCGAAGCCATTACGCGGTCACACACACACGATACGCACAATTAATAGTCTCCTTAAGCTAATATAATTATACTCAGTACTTATCATACCGTACAAACTATCGCGAGATTATTATTCAATTGTTTACTGTGCCCAAAACCCGTAATGATTAGCGAAATGAAACACTGCGTATCGCGATTCAATGGCGACTGAACGGCCATAGCTTTATTACTAATAACATAGAGAAAACAATATGATGGCATAGAGATAACAATAGGTGGCGCTAGTTGTTATAGTTTTTATACAAATCATAACAATATGCTTGTTGCCCTCCACCTTTATGGGCTTCTACAGCCCTTATCATTTGAGATGGACCATGAATGTCCTATATTTATCTTCCTATTTTCTGGTCACGAATCACGTTCACGAGTTTGTACACATGTTTCCTAAACATGCTGTATAAAAATTGTATCTTAAATTGTGTCTGAATGCACATATTTCCACTACTACAAGAAGTGGTACAAATTTTGAATATAAAAGATACGGTATTTATTAAACTGAAAACTAAAATCTTTTTTGCATGTGCTTCTATGTGAAATACAAAGTAATTGTCTTTAACTAACAAATATATACTACTTATACATATCAAAAAAAATTATGAAGTATACTGTGGACAAAAACGACTGAAATAATACTGTACTTGCAAATGAATAAATTTTGGCTCGGAACACAAACAATCTTTCTACTAACTAAATATACACACCATATTAAACCAATATATTATAATAATATATGTAGTGTGTGTTTTTAACATTTAATTCTGCAAGACCATGAAGCTGCCTGTCTGGAGAAATAATTTGTATGACTCAAATTTCCTTTTCGGGCATGAGGAAAGTACTGGCGACAGTATTTCGCTCGTTTCAACAACAATAATATATAAGCGAGCAGCACTTCCAATATAATCCTAATGTATGTTGCTGATCACCAACCACAAAGAAGCAATTAAGTCTGAGTAATGCAGACCAGGAGCAATTTGTCCATACCAAGTCGCAGTTATTCCTAATGAGGTATGTTGCGTGATCGCATTCCGAATGTCTCACTCGCACTGAATCATATGTCGTCAGAGCTGGCCAACTGGCGACAATATCAAGGCATGTGCCTTATTGTGAGCTACAGCTGGCTTGGAATGTCGTCAGTGTTTTTCCCCAGAAATAGGTATGATGTCAGCCTCCCTGCGACATGTCTTTCTTCGAGTGATTTCAGCAACTAGTGACACCACGAGCTGGAACTGGCTCGAGATTGTCTACTTAGACTTTTCGCAGAAACAGATATGATGTCAGTCTACCTGCGACTACCGAGTTGAGACTCGACCAGTTGTCACCATCAGAAAACACACACACAGATTCTAAAGTAACCTCCACTCCCCCTACTTCCCACCACAAACCATGTTTAAAAAGGACCCTGGTGAAGTGGTTTCTCCTCAGTCGCTGTGTATAATTTGTAGTGATTACATTGTTTGTTCCATCGATCTGCCTACTGCGCAATCTACGTTTTGGGTTTGCCTTGCTTTTCAACAACTCGCCGAGCTTATACTATTTGTGGTACGATCTTCATGTTCCTTTACATTATATGTTATTCTGCTTCTCAAATGATTTACCTGTTAGTGTATAGTTCATTTATGTTAGTCGAATAACCTTTGAGGTTATGTTCGTCATTTTCATAAATTTTACGAATGTATACTTGCTTCTTTCCATTAATAATAATTAACATTTTCAACTGTTTGGTATTTCCATTTAGAGTGATCATTAGTTTAATTTAATATTCACCAATATGCACCCCGGCATAATAGTCAAGATGCAAAAAATACATATTTTGTCATGTATAAAATTAAATTTTAGAGGATGTACATTGTGAAGAGGGGGTTGAAATGTCAATCCCTTTGCACTACGATGTATAGTTTTCGAGATCTAGCGATTTTTTTCTAAAATATAAACATTACAGCTATGTATTTGGTAGTGTAGAGTGACTGATATAATAATTTTATATTTGGAACATCGGTCGGTCATCAACACCTCACAATTTTAATTGCTTATATCATTCATGCTACATATCTCCAAATATTGTAGTGAGTATTTGCTTGTAATTATTTGAGGAATCAAGTTTCTAGCTGGTTTTTTATGTACATAGGGATCACCTGTGCAAGTTATAGGTCAGTCGGTTATTGGTCAATCCTGAATTGTTTGTCCGGGAGACATCCATCACAGTTCATGCGTATATATCGAGCGAGCTCTCTTCAAGGTTGAAACTTCCATTTACTTCGAGGTCGAAGCCACCACATTATCCTTTCTTCCGAGTCAAATCGCAGAGTCATGTAAAGGATGCTAGCAGCGTAGCCTATCATTGATAGCCTATTACACTACTCGTTTTCCTACTTGTTCTAGTATATCTGTCATGTTTCAATATTATTGCTGTTGCTATTTGCTCATACCTTGCCTCAAATACCTAATCATGCCAATAACATTCATGTGTCAGTATTATTAATTGTGGTTTGTTACAGACGATCGTCATCATGGACAGCAATGTATCCAGTATCGATGAGTATTTTGTATTTTCCCTTCCTTTCACTTCTTCATTTGTGGTAAGAACTTTGCCTCCACCAATACTGCAGTGTTGTTTTTGCAACCAGCTGTTCGCTGTTTACAATAATAGCTTACATCGCGAGAGAAATTGTAGTCTTAACCCATTCAGGGAAGAGCAACATATATGCGAGAAATGTGGGGTGACAATTACCCACAAGGACGACATGTCGAAACACATACGAACCAGCACTGGCCAAATCCAGCAGAAAGCAACTGCTAGATACAAATTCTGCAACAAGAATTTTGCTCGCACTGGTGAAGCAAGAGATACGAGTGTAGCTGCTGGATCAAACCAGAACGGGAAACTATATAATGTGTTAAATGTGGGAGGCAGTTTACCATATCCAATTCACTGAAGGCACACAGTAATAAACGCAACTGTCCCATTGCCCCACCAGCGAAGCATCGATGTGTTGGCACACAAACAATTCAATCTGTTGCAGCTCATTTGATTTCGACTTAGGGCAGATCCTGCTTCCGCAGAGTAGTAGTTGGGGGCTGGCGAACCTACTGATAATGGCATTGTGTCGGTGGAGATCGACTTCAGAGGCACAATGAAAACATGTCTGTCAGAGAACACCACAATCCAGGCAGCCAATATTTGCAGCTACCTAGACGATATAAAACACAAGATCATCAGTCAACTGTAGCAGAAAACAAAATACCAGGGAGCAATTAAATTTAATATATTTTTGATATCCATTTATAAAACATCCGAACCCCATGATGAATAATGAGACAAGAGAGCCTTCAAAACTAAGAATGTGCCACTGTATATTTCCAACATCGAAGTTGCTGTGACAGCCAGTATAGAGAAGATATGCCAGAAGGAGAAAGAGTACCAGGGGAAGGGATTGGGGTGGACACTGTCAGCCATAAAACGACTTCAGTTAAGGATCAAGATGCTTGACCTGCTGAGAGCCTTATCATACATCGACTCGCCAACAAGTATTAAGGCTAGGGAAGCTATCATTTACCCCAGAACCAGGACCACCATTATTTTTAATGGTCCATCCTGGCATGCTACGCGGAAAGAGCACATTCTGAATGTGTAAACCAGCAATACCTAGACTTGGAGACAAAATTCAACATTGATGGACTCGAGTTCCCCACACCTTTGCGACAAATATCACTGTCAGTGAAGAATCCTAGGGACAGCATGATTATATATGCTCTCGACCACAATGACAAGGTGAACCAATACCAATTGCAAAGGAAGAGAACTTCCAACACTTCGACTTCCTCATGATGACGACAGAGAACAAGAATTCGCACAACTGCTGCATAGATTATTTTTCCCAACTGGTAAATCCACAGCTGAAATCACATAAATACATTTTTGCTTGAAGTGGTACCACGATATTCCATGAGAGATTAGACTCACAGGTTGCTTAGACATTGGCTGACCACAGGAGTTAGTGTAATGAGCACACACCAGTGTGTGTGGAAATTCCCCAGCCAGAGAATGGCAAGCCTCCTGTGCTCAAGTTTTCCAACCACCATAATGCAGAGAAGGTAGGGTAGACTGGGTACGGTTGTGCCAGGGTACGAAAGTGACAGTCGAAATATTAGCCAAAATATATACGGATTAGCGAGTTGTGGTAATGGCGAAGGGAGGGGCTTGCATGTCTGAACCCGTGTCACTGTATTGCGTCAGCCGCTGCGCGCTTCATATGCTAGGAGAGACCCGCATTTGTTTTTGACAGTCATCAGACTGTAAGTATTTTTGTTATTTTTTTTTTTGAAAATTGTTGTTACATATATACAGATTGAGTATTAAGTGTTATTTATCTATATAACATATACATTAGTAAATAAAAAGCAGTGATTACTTTGTTCATAGATTATTTCATTTTGGCATGGTGTTTGTTTTTATGAAAAAAAGTGTGTTGGGTACGGTTGTGACATAAATAAAAGTTGTGTTTTATTGTTTTAGATACCCAGACAACGCTCGCGGAAGACCGAAAGGGGGAGGCAAGACATTACTCAATACGAAAATGCATATGTTGAAACAAAACAAGGTGTATCTCTGCTACAAGCAGCAGAAATGTTTCAAATTAATCGAATGTCCGTGTTCAGATGTTGATACAAAGAAGTTTATTTTTTTTTGTTGAAGAACACATTGTCGTGTTTTTATTTCAAATATTTTGAGGTAACGTTTATTAATATTTTATTTTTAATCTTAAAAAGTCCCTGTAAAGCTAGTTGTAAGTGATTAAAATGGGTATTTTATTTGTTTTGTTGCAAAGATAATTTTGATATTTATGATGTTAATTAACATTTATTTTATATTTTGATTATGCATAGTTATGCTAGTTTCTAGGTAAAACAAAAATTTTGAGACTCATTGCAATGTGAAGACTGGTTTTAATAATTACCTATTATGTATATAAATGCTATAGTGCCTTATTAGTTATAAGTGATTGAAGTGTTCCCAAACATACTTTTTTCTGTTCCTTTTCTTTTCAAAGGAATGTTATGTAATATTGATGCTAGAGTGTTGCAATAAAGGTGATTTCAGACCATTTCAGAGTATTATTAAACCTGTCACTTTCGACCCCAAACACTGTCACAACGGCCCCTGGGGTGTGGTCGGTTGTGACATTTTCCCTTTTTTTTTTTAACTTGCTCCCGTGTGCAAACCATTATGTTTAGGGATCAATATTTAGTCAATTATATGTAGGGTTATGTAGAAATTATACGAAAAATCACTTTTCGTTTAGCTAACTGGTATACATACAAAACGCTGGCCGATCAAATGCAAAATGGTACAACTGTACCCAGTCTACCCTACCTATAGTGGTCTATGCTGACTTTGAGGCGATGCTCCTTCCCATACAGAAATGTCAGCCAAACCTGATGCCTCCAATACTTACAATTACCAGAAATACAAGCCCTATAGCTACAGTATCTACATCAAGATCGATGAGTTTATTATTCCTGCCTGCAAGACATCAAACTGCGCAGAGGTGTTATTATTTATCAAGGGGGCAATGCTGCTCAGAAGATCACCGTAGAGAATATTCGCACTGGTAATCAGGTGAAGGACATTTACAGCCACTCCGAGTCTATGATAGCACTAACTTCTGATAAATGAGCCGACTACACTCTAGCTAGCACCTGCTGCTACTGATCCAGTCCTTTCCCCTCAAAGAACCATAAAGTGTATGACCATGACCACATTATTGGCAACTACATTGGGGCAGCATAGAATAATTGCAACAAGCTACGTTATCGCCCAAAGACACTTCAATTCCTCTTCCACAATTTGCCATATTATGAGCATTTTATAATTATGCAGTTGTGCTAATATACACAGGAATTATTTATTGTCCTGCACACTGAAGAAAACATTACTTTCAGCAAAAGTTTGTGTCACAATTCCAATTTCAATCATCTATCGACACATTTAGGTTCATGTCTGCCAGCCTCGCAACTCTAGTACAGAAACTACCATCATTTGAATTTATAGATACCACAAGATTCTTCAATCAAGACAAGCTCCAGTTGGTAAACAAGAAAAGGAGTCTTTACATATGACTATTGGAAATGTTTGCAGAAACTGAAGGAGACAGCTACCACCCATATATGCTTTCTACAACCGTCTCACCAAATGTAACATCAGCCTCCACGACTATCAACCTTTTCAGAAGATCTGGGAGCAGGTTAATTGTAATACACTTGGAGACTACAACTATCTATACCTTATGATTGATGTGCTGCTGCTATGCGACATGTTTAAGAATTTCCTGGGGCTGTATTTGAAATTGTACGGACTAGATTTTGACCGGTACATGACAGCTCTCGGATTCTCTTTCGATGTGATGCTGAAGAAGACAAAGTTGAAGCTGGAGCTTATTAGCGAATACGATATCCATATCTTTATCAAGGCTGGTATCTGAGGAGGGGTTGCACATTGCTTTAAGTGGTATTGTGTGGCAAACAATAAGGATGTGCCTGCCATGCATGATGCCAGAAAGTCACTGCCTTGTCTCTAGTATGTAGATGCTAGTAATTTATATGGTTGGGCTATGCATATGCCACTTCCATTCAAATAGTCCAGCAATGATCTGGTTGTCATGTCAGTGTATGACAATAGTGATGTGGGCTACATACTGGAGGTATATGTGGAGTATCCATCACAACTCCACAAAGAACACAAGGACCTTCCGTTCCTGTCGGTAAACAAGTGCCCCCTCCCTCTCCCGGGACCAAACAAACCAAACTCATGAAAACCATGACCGATAAAAATAATTATATTTTAGATTACATTAATCTCAACAGGCAATCAATAATGGATTAAGACTCAATAAAACACACAGAGTATCGCAGTTCAATTAGAAGGTATGGCTGCATCCCTAAATCAAACTGAATACGGAGATGCATAAGACAGCTGCAAACAATTTCGAGAAGGATTTTTACAAACTCATGAATAATGCTACATGAGCGAAGCTCACTGACAAGAGGAAGCATCAACATATCGAACTCATACACCCTGAAGAATGATCCAAAAAACTTATTACTAAACCCTCATTCAAGTACAGGACAATATATGATGAGGTCTATCTGTTGTAAAACTGGAACATGAAAACATTTTATTCGATAAACCTATTTATGTGAGATTTTCAGTACTAGACTTGTCGAAGATGTTAATGTTTCGGTTTCATTGTGATGTGATGAAACCAAGGTATGCCAGTAAGCTGGCGCAGGCAAACATGGACACATAATCCTATATATACCAGATCCAAACTGACGATTTCTACAGAGTCATCGCCCCAGACCCAGCACTCATGTCAGAGTTTGACATTAGTGCCTACCCGCTCACTTGTCCCTACTACACACCTGCCAACAAAATAGTAATTCGTAAATTTACGTATGAGAATGGGGGGGAAGATATGATTGAGTTTGAGTTTGTTGGACTGAGAAACATGCCAAGGGAATCCAAAAATGTGTTGTTAAGAATATTATATTAGTAGAAAATTATAAAAATGTACTGAACAACCAACAGATGATGAGGGATAATGTGAATAATATTAGGTTACACCATCACAATGCATAAACTCAATGCACTAATAAATTGGCACTCTTATGGGTGGATGACGAACAAAGTATCCTGGAAGATGGAATACATAATCCACCATATGGTTATAAGGAGTGAATATATTATTACTTTTTTCTTCTATTCTGATATCAGGCAGGCAACAAATATATGTAATGATTGCTGAATTTGTGGAAAATAATTATCCATTTCATTTTTGATCCCGTTTATTTTCCAGCATCACACTGTAGCCCATGCAAGAGGAATAATCATTTTTTCATGTGTGTTGTTGATGACTGGTGACATACTGTAACTCGTGCAAGAGGAATACTTGACTTGTCAGGTGTGTCGCCGATATATCCTGGAGCCCTGTTTTAGTTTTATCAAATGTGACTTCTATACCACATCCACAATTTCTCATTTATACTTGTTCGCTAGGATTTGACATCTGTGTTAGACTCTGATGTGGGGTTTATAGCTATTTTCTAGGGGGTTCAACACTTATCCTAGCAGGAGTAGTGAACGAGAATGGTATTCATGTCACACACACATGCACTACAGTAACTGGTGGTAGTATCATATTTGCATTAGTTTTTTTTAATTATGTGCTGTCCTCAACTTCTTTATTCCCCTCTCTATCTACTGCAATCTTCTTCTGTTACGGTTTTAGTTTTGTGCATTCTTTGTACACTTAATTTTTTAAAAGTGGGAAGTTTTTTTCTGGCCTCGAAAGCCACCTGTACACTGTGATTGATGCAATACTAAAGATTGTATAGCATATATAAAAATTTACTTAAAGATATAAAACTGAAACATTAGTGGTGTTTGCTGGTGTACTGTACACCACTGCACATGGTCATTCCTTGTGGATGGTAAAGTGTGAGGGCGAGGTAGACATCGACTTCCAGGAAATCATCATTAAGAACATGCCAAAGAAAACATATTATATTAGTAAATATATTTTCAAATAATTTTAAGACATTGGATTTATTTTTAAATTAAAAGTTGTGTGCTTCATATATATTATTTCATCTATACTGTGAGTAAAAACATTGACCAATATATATTATTAATTCCTGCTTGGTTCAAGTTCGTAAAAACTTATTACTTGCTCCACATTCACGTTTTTTTCACTTGCATATGCTTAATTGTTAACAAGTAGGTACATATATGTAATAAATTCTTATATTTGTTGTGCAACAAATTGTTCATATTACCTTGTAAATAATAATACACTTTGAGTTGGTAATGAAAATAATGTTATGCATAAATGCTATACCCACATGCATATCCTACACTTAAAATAAATGTAATAAATATTAAAGAAGCACAATACAATAACTGAAATAAAGTATGATCTTTTATAGTACCATCTAACAGGCAGCTCTAAAAGTCAGATGATGGTGAGTGGGGTTCATGTGAGTAGAGTGCCTCAGAGCCCTTGGTAAATAATTAGTTACTATGATGACATACCGGTTATCATATCAGTCTAGTGCCCTCAAAGTCAATAATACTTGCAATAAAACTAAATATATATCAAATATATTTACAAATTATGACAGAAGGGTTGTGTTGCAATGTGTATAACACATTAAAAACCCTTATTCCCTACCTGCGCTAATAGCCAAGTGGTCTAAGGTGTCCGCATGACGACCTATGATCTGACATTTCGATCCTGCACTCCAGCAGATAAATTTTTGAGCTCTCAGAATTAAATAAAAAAACAGAATGCCTGGTGGACAACTCCAGAATCAAATATGAATGGGTCGGACGAAGGTGAGTAAGGAAGCACCCCTAGCAGGCAGCAGTTAAATGAAGGTAAGCAGCAGACGACATCCAAGACGGTCACCTATGGCAGACGACATCCAAAATGGTGGACACTTGTGGCACACATTGGCAGTTATAAACGAAGATGATGACAGAGAGAAGCAAGCGAGAGAACAGTCGAGAGAAGCGAGAAGGAATTACATAGTTTGAAGAAACAAGATGAGTAGGTGGAATGACAGAAAATGAAGTACCAAGGTGTAATGACATAGCATGAACTGGGACATTCTAGAAACAATATGTTCGATGTTTACATGGAATGTAAGAGCATGAGGTGAAATTAAGGTAACTTCATAAAAGAGGGGTGTGGTGACATAATCCAAGATGGTGACAAAGGTTATTGTCATCAAATATGGCCAACATGAAGCAATCCAAAATAGCAGACAAGGGTCAAGGTCATCCAATATGGCCACTTTGATGCAATCCAAAATGGTGGACAGCTCGAGGGATCCGAAGCCAGCAGCTGGTGTCCCCGCAGCTATATTATCCTACTACAAGGGTGTTTAAAATCTCTCAAAGTGCCAGTCTGAATCGTGTCAGTATCTAATGCCACGATTTCAGCATGATCAGAGTAATTGTCAAACGATAATTTTTGTATACCTGTTAAACTCAATTGCGTGCTCAAGCCTTTAATAAACAAAATGTCCAGAATATCTTGTTGATGTCTGGGATTATAGGGGACGAAATCCGTTTACTGAGGGGCATACACAACACAATTGTGACATTCCTGGTCATTAAATAATATGTTACCGTTTGCTGTGTGTGACCGACAATTAAAGGTGGAATACTTGTCATTCAAATCGCCCGCGGCAATTAATGTGGGCGTGATAATACTAAGTTCGTCCAGGTAGGCAGCTGTTGAGTTGTGGCCTTCTGAATATTAAATAGCGTAGAAGGCTATATGTTGTATGCCTAGCTTGAATGCAGCCCCGATTGCTTCAACAGTCGCAAGCTGGGGTTGGTTGGTTGGTGGCATAGCACTTGATATAATTGTGTAATAAAATAAGTACTCCGCCCCCTTTCCTGTCTTCCTGATCTGCACAGAAAATTGTATAGCCTGGGACTGAAAACCTATCCCGGGATTTTAAATGTGTTCCACTAGTAGCAGCAAGGGGTGTTTGGTGTCTACCTAGATAATCAACTCGTGTTGTTTATCACGACTACTTCTAGCATTCCAGAATTAATATTTGTTTATTGTGGTTTACCGATTGTGTAGCTTGGCGCCGCATTAGGCGTCATATTAAGTGATTACATTTTCCACTATTATGGTGAAACCGACAAAAACATCCGCTTTGGTGTAGAAATCGGTGTTGGGGTCTGCCTACGACACAACAAGCTTGGGATGCCTTGGCCACAATTGAGGCCATGACTGCCTGTCTAAATGTAACATATAATTGATCTACAACTACGAAGGGAGAAGGATAAACTGGCATAGGCCCTCCCGATAGAATAGATGTAAGACCTGTCATGCATTAATAGAGATGCTACAGGAAAAGAAGGTTAAGAACCATGCTCTTTAATAGTGGGAAGTGAAAAGCTTGTAGAGATGGGTCTGGACCTTGTTTTACCATAAAATGTGTGGCAATAGTTTAACCAGAGTACTGGGGAACACATCACTCTGGTGGGGATAATTATGCAATTTGACTAGTAACCCCCCCCCCCTCCCATAATTTTCNAATTTTCCAAATCTGCAGTGGATTTCTGAATACTAAAAATAAGAATTGGTTAGCTAGCCGGCCTGCATTGGAAGAGCCGCCAAAGGCTAGATGTGATTATTTAATGTCACATAATACGATTAAGCTAGCTGCATGTAACTGGCTTGTAAGCCGACTGTGGATATGATGTAATTTGAAATTTCATGTCACAGCATACACTATAACCAATGGGCTGTAACAGTTTATTTTTCTGCCTGTTAAGCTTTGAGTACATAGTGCTTCGCAGGGGGTTGTATGTAAACAATGAGTGTATATATCTTAAATTTATGCCCGAATTGTCCCAGAGGCGATCATGAGCCCTACTGGACCTATGCCCTTGATCCGGGTCTCCTCGGCTATTTTAGGGGCACGCTCGAGTCGCAGATGCAAATAGACACTAGTGCCTATAAATCTTTTGGTAATGTTAATTGTTGTAGTCGTAGTCCTGAGTTATCCTGGGGCAACAATGAGCTCTGGTAGACCTACGCCTGATCCAGGATTCCTCAAGCATGGCAGGCCCTTTTTATTTTTCAGGGTGGTGCGAAGTCTTAGAATAACACCCCCCTTCTTTGCCATTATAATTTAGGCAAGATGAAGTACGAGAATACAATGTGCTGAGTGGCTTTTTTAAAATTCAAAAGTAAGTGATATTTAACGGCTTATGATTGTTTGCAAATAGCTATCCAATGCACAATTTTCGCACGAATGGAATACATTTGACGTGTAACACATATTGGGGGTAAAAGTCTCGCTGACACCCTTCGCGAGCGCCTACCAATTGACACGTGTCGCGGGACATGTGGACAGCCAGAACAGATCGCAGTGACACATGTCAAGGTTGTGCCGAGTAAGAGCTGGCATTTTGCCGAAGCACCTGGAAGGCGCTACGTAAATATGTAAGAAAGCAGGAGAAATTGCAGAGCCCAACAAGAGCACCTTTAGCTTCACGCCAGAGAAAATGGCTGACCAATTGAAAGTGGGGCCATAAACACTCCTCACCCCTACCCCCTTTTTAGCCAAACCGTGGAAGAATAAGCTGACAGGGTAAGTTCTCAAGGGGCAGTCCTCTCCATACCCCCCAACCATCATGAACCATGGCACATGGTAGAAGACCTTTGCACTGCAGGCCACCCCCTCCCCCCTCCTCCAATAATAGAGACATGTGCAGACACTTAGGGAGGGAGGTTAGAGTGCATATAAGCCAATTTCGCGAGAAGAGGGTGACAGTTCATTATCACAGTGCCGAGAGAATCAGTTGCATAGGGAAATCGCGAGAGGACGTAGGAACGAACCCAGAGCAGCAGTCCAGGGAAGACAGCACCAAACGCGGGCCTTTTACAAGGCCGCCCACATCGCTGGATCTCATCCACAGCCGACAACATACCAGCACTAACAGCAGAGTAAAGTATCAAGTCGTCGACCAAAGAAGCCCCCTGATGTCGACCACAGTTAATCCAAGTTAGCCAAAATAGAGTACCACACCTCGGAAGGGTTTCTGTATGTTTAAACTCGAGAAAATATATCCATCCAGTAAAGTGAAACACCGAAAGACTACCTTATTGATATACTATCAACCTTCAAGGCACCTTATAGTCTGTGCCTGGAGGAATTAACTCCGACCCTATGAGCCATCCTGCATACAAAGGGTGAAGAATAGCATAACATTTTAAACTAATAAATAAAGAGTAACCAACATCATTAAATACTTTAAAAAATTAATTTTCTATGTAACTTTACAATAGCTCTTGCTGCCAATGCCGAAGCAGATAATATAGTTCCAGCATGTATTTCTGTGTTGCCTGCGCAGAACTTTCTTTAGATGAACATCCTTCTCCCCTTAAAACTCGCAAATTTCTGAATCAGATCAGTGTAACACAGCGACTCTGCAATATAATTTTATATGGACAAAATTGCCAGGTTCGATAAACTGTAGGTGCATAAATAGGATTCGATAAGTTTCTGTTCATTAAAACTACGTTCACTTTTAGCCACTGTTACTGTGATTGTTGACAGTATCCGAAGAGCAGTCCACAGGATAGAATATATGTTTTACCAACTATTTTTTTTTATCAGTTGATGCACTTGTAATGGCTCGCCCGAGACCTTCAGATATGTTGTGATACGTGAAAGCTTTTCTGCTAACTCGTGTCCTGGAACATCACACTTAACACTGTCATTTAGAATAACCTCTAAATCGGTGCAAGCCTCCTGCAGTTTGGAATTTCCGAGAAGGTACTTCATGTTGTACAAAAACGACCATGTGTTGTTGAATTTTGAGAGTTGTCCAAAGTGTGTAATCAGAGCAGATCCAACTCTATCGACCATGGCATAGAAGATGTTCGTCTTAAACTGTTATTCTGCATATATTTGTTGAGGTGAGTTTAGTGGTGATGTTTGGGCTGCTCTAACAAGGTGGTCTGGCGACCCGATGACGATGAGATCAGGTGAGAATGGAGCAGCACTGGTATGCAAGTCCGAGGGAAATGCGAGATCCCCGAGAAAACCCGATGAGCATCGGCATAGTCCGTCAGCATCCCCACTTGCGAAAATATGGGATTGACCCGGCCGGGAATTGATACCCGGTTCGCCTAGATGCGAGGCGAGCAGTATAACCGCTTACACACTGTGGCCCCATGCTTCTGTTGGTGTTTAATCCACTGCCTTAAACTCGAACAACCTGAATTTCCTTCGGCATTTAGCTGCTGCAAAAGTTGGCTCAATCCCAAGCTGTCATGCAATTTCCCTTTCCATTTTTTGGGCTGATGAGTAACCAGAAGTCTGTACACTACCACAAAGTCGGAGCACTTCTTTAATAGTTCTGATGCAGTTGACAGAGCCATTGTTTTAGACTACATAGCTTTACTTGCAATACTAACTTGGAACAAGTGAATGAGTGAAGATATTTGGGCGGCTCTTAACAGCGAGGTCTTAAGAGCCTATTAGGGTGACTGAGGTGAGTATGGAGCAGTGCTGGAATGAAAGGGCAGAGAAATGGGAGATCACGAGAAAACCCGCCAACCAGCAGCATCGTCCGGCACGATTCCCACGTGTAAAATTCCGGGAGTGACCCGGCCGGGGATTGAACCTGATTCACCTCGGTGGGAGGCGAACAAGCTAAATGCGTAGCTACCGCGGCCCATAATTTGGAACAAGATATCCTACCAAGCCACCAATGTAAATATGAATTAAAACAGTTCCATTGGTTGAGCTAGATCTCTTACTTCCTATAGTGTAACTGGGTCATTGGTTTCCTCATATAGTTCCATTAAAACATCGTGGATTGGAGTACTGCTTACGAACAACAGCAAGACTGGAAACTCGACTTTCCCACGGGGTTTCGCCAAATTTATTCAGTGATAGGCCAGCCACAAGCAAAGATATCCCATCCGATTGCTTGGGCCAACTAGAGAATACAACAAACAACATTTGGATAACTCCGAATAAAGACATCGATTTCACTGTTGTTTTTACAGTACCTGCTACAACTAATTTTAAGCTGTACCAGCCACATGGATTAAAAAAGGCTTATGGATATTGCTTCATTAATCTTGTTTGCACACCCTTCTTTATTCCAACCATATTGGCACCATTGTCGTATACCTGGCCTTCATATCGAGATCATTATGCTTTACAAGTTCATCAAGGAACAGGCCAGTCAGTCCTTCGCCCGAGGAGTCAGTCATCTGTTTGTAAGCAATTAAACACTACCGCACATTGATGATATCATCTCGAGTGTCAACAAAAGACAAGGTCAATGATAAGTGCTCAAAACGACTCACATTAGGAGTGCAATCCATTATGTCATAGAAATATTTTGCTGGTTACTGACCTCTCCTCCAAGGAAACCGATCAACTCATTTAGAATGTTTTTGCCACAATAATAAATCCAGGTTTCTCATTTCACAACACGACGATGATATTCCAATACAGAATCAAATTTTCCTAGGAGATGAATTAAACTTAGAAAGTTTCTCTTGTTAGATGTGTACAACACATCAAAACTTCCTTTGAATGGCAAGTTGTGTTCTACTAACAAGAAAACGATGGCCATTAATCACTCTAGTAAGCAGTCCACTGTGCTTTTCAATCTTCAATAAGGTTTTGTAATTTTTTGTCTACTCCACTGAACTGCATTAGTCTTTTTGAGTCTTCTAACCAATCTTCCATGGTATGCCGATGTTCTGAATATGTTTCGTGACTTTTCAGACGGGCTGGTAAGTGGTTCCAGTCGTCAAATCCTTCTGTGTTCAAGTTGGAGTGGAAGCTCTGGCCGAACAAACGACAGCAGAAACAAGCCATCGTCTTCAATAAATTTCTCAATATTGGCATTACTCTTTGAAAAATGTGCATTAGAAAAGTGATGCCCATGTATACTTCTGGGGCATTTCTCGTCGTTTATTTTACCACTCACAGGTACTCGAACGATGATTACATTTTTTGTAACAGGGTCCAAGAGCGGCCATGTTGCAATGCCATCAGAGTTTTTTACTGTTGCCTGGGAAATGTCCTCAAATGTTAAAACAAGAACTGCTGGCAGTACATTCTGTTGGTTCTAGCCTTCTCCGAAATGGACTGCTGCGAATTTCTTACACTCATCATCTGTTGAATTGTTATTTTCGTTTGATGATGAACAAGGTATTGCTGGTAGTTCATGTTGTTGGCTATATCCTTGTCTGCAACAATTCTCTGCACAACTATCTGCTGGTTGTACTCTTAAATATTTTGCCAACTGTTGAGCGCCTTTTTCGTTCTCTCTTTGCATTTTCATTTTTTTTATTTTGGGTACCTGAAAGCTTCTTTAGTAGAAGAGACATAGATTTTTCTGTAAAATAAAAAATATGGCAAATATTAGTTGGGAATTGTAGGAGGTTTCTGTGATGGCTACTACTTTGACTAAGGATACAGTTTTTGTTACGTCAATTGTAGCACTTCCGATAGAGCAGCAAGAGGTTGTAAGAAACTACAGCAAAACAAGACAAATAATATTTAACACACACATATACTGTAAATAATATATATGTATGGCAAATTCAAGCACTGGCCATACATAATGAATGTTTATTAGTATAATTATTAACATATTTGTTCTAATGCCCCGCACACAGTGTTTTGTTTCTGCGATAGTGTGATAATTAATATTTTAATATGCTAATAATTTTATTTTGCATTAAAAAATGTGAGTTCCATAAGACACCAACATTACTGATTTAGTTATATTGTAAAGCTTCTCTATGTCACAAATTTGGCATCGAAGCCATTTACAATGTTTTCTAAATAAGCCCATGTCACCAGTACTAGTATAATACTATTTCTAACATTTTGGGACTTTACTTTGAACCACCGATGCGATTTCTGTGAACTGGAAAATTTAATAAGTCTGAATAAAATATTCTTAATATAACCTATTAAAACTGGCAGTCCGAAGTGTTATTTTTAATTGTTAAAAAATGGTCATGTTACAGGTCGCTTCTTAGCTCAAAAAATAATTTTTATTTTTATTTTTGCGCGCATATACAGGTTGATCAACCTAAGCCTGCAGAGACAGAAGTTATGCAATCCTGCCGTGCTATAGCCCATGGCGCAAACACTGGACCTCGACATCGCCGCTACACTGAAATTAATTATTTTCAAATTTATTATATGAGTGTATACGTAGAGTGAGAAAACGCAAATTGTGAAGTTATTTCCCATGCATTCATGCTAGCGTTCCTACATTTGCTTAGGATACATTCAAATGCATAGGAAACTTTCCAACTTTGTATAGTAGCGACGCTAAACATATCATATTTGTAGCCAATTGTGTGGTAATATTTTCATACTACATATGGGTAAAAAGTTCCCATTCAGTTTAGGAAATAAACCAGAAATTTTTTTGAGTGTAGAACCAGGTTCGATTCTCGGCTGTGGCAGTGGGTTTTTTTTTTACTATCATTACTAGTGTTTAAACATGTTTATATATACCAATGGTGATGTGCAATAATATATTTAATACAGAACAAGTAATAATAGACATAACCAACTAATTAATACCTAATTACATAGTGATGACAAATTTTGTTTGTAGTGCACACCGCACAAAATAACGACGAACCTTAACAGCCCAAGTAGGATGTGACGACGTCAAGCTGACGAAACCGCCAAGGTTTAGGTAATTTCAAGGGTAATTTACCATCAAATGAACTTGGTGTCCATGTGTGGGTTTGATCGATTGCATGGTTATGTTGGAAGACGAGACGTAAGATCGAACCCCATACGAGTCATTTAATGTTAGACCACATTACTTTCAGCAAATTTTAATCAGTAAATTTAATTGTGGCAATTCCTTGCATCAAGAGAAGAAGACACATCAGCACCATCATCATCAGTAATCTGGTCCCCAAATTTTTCTACATGGCATGTCCTGACTTCTATTCCCGGCGGCAGCTACTCAATATTCTAAATCTGCCAATAGCAATCCAACCCCTTGTAAATTCGGCATTCCGACTGTTATAGTTCCTATGTGCTTTAAATTCGTCAATAATTTTACATTTAGTTTTGATTCTAACTTCAGCCATCATTTGTCCAGTTAATTCAGTAATAAATCAATCCTACCAGTCAATTTTACCTTTTATTTTTCATATACAGATTTTGCAATCCGTGAGCAAGCTTAAATCATGTTACATTTCTGACGTGGCACACGTCTTTCGGCCGCCATGTTTAACCTATGCACGCTGGGGTTTACATGATACATTAATTAATATACTCTCACACACATACAATGTTAATAGTGTGCTTTTTTATGGCAGCTGACAATGTTCGTGTTTCTCGGCATACGACTATAGATCATGTAACTGCCAGTTATATTTCCGTTTAGCAGCCCATCTTAACGCTTACTTAAAATTATGTATTCAATATTAATTGCTGGTATAGTTATACTTGTCACAATATAATGAAGTATTCATGTGTTTGTTATGTATATTATTATTTATTCATTATTATTACTCATTTTGTATTAATTCTATATTAAACATCGCCATTGTTAATTGTATACATGTCTAGGCACTAGTAATAATTAAAAAAAAACCACTGTCACCAAGGAGAATAGAACCCGGATCTAGCGGCGCTGTCAGGGTTTTAAGTGTCTGAACCATGGGATGTAGCTCAGTGAAATTGCATAACTTCTCTATCCGCAGGCTTATGTGAATCACCTGGTATACACACACATACATCACTACCAAAAATTAACAACCGAAAACAAAATAGAAAATTTTTGTTGCTTTCTATGTCTGTTGTAGCTTCTGTTATATTTAATATGGAAATTGGCCTCTTTCCATTGGGTTCTGTTGGAGTGCTCTCTGTTGTTTTTTATTGTAACATAATTGTTTCCGCTTGTTTTTATTGTGTTATTGGGGTTTCAATTACACTATAGTATGTTGGGTTTTGTTGTATTCTAGTGGTTTCCATTGGTTTTTGTTGTGTTTTGTTGGTTTCTATTGTAATGTGGCCAGTTGGTTCGTTTTGTATTCTAGTAGTTTATATTGGTTTCTGTTGTGTTTTGTTGGTTTCTATTATGCTGTAGTAAGTTGGTTAATGTTGTATTCCAGTATTTTACATTGGTTTATTTTGTGTTTAGTTGGTTTCTATTGAGCTGTAACTAATTGGTTTCTGTTGTGTTTTGTTTGTTTCTGTTATTCAAATGTTTTACATTGGTTTCTGTTCCTATAACAACATGTTGGTGTCCCTTGTGTTACAAGTGGTTTTCATTGGTTTCTGATTCTTTCTGTTGGTTTCTGTTGTGTTGTGATTTAAGCTCCAGTAATAAGTTTGAAAATTAATTTTTTTAGGTAGTGGCATTTTAATTTTCAAATGTGTCCAGAAAGTAACATACAGGGGATGGACACAATAATATGAACTCCTGACATATACACAATATTTATTTATTAATAAGGTGTTGGTCCACCATTTACTTTTAGAATAGCTGCAATTCTTCGCGGAATAGATTCGTAGAGTGTCTGAATAGTATCCAAAGGAATGTTGTCCCATTCTTGTACCAAAACATCAGCCAATTGCTTCAATTATAGAAAGAAAGTGCTCCTCACTCTCTTCTCTAAAACTCCCCATAGCGATTCAATTATGTTGAGGTCTGGCGAAGATGTTTGATGATATCCTGACGCTCCTCAAACTAAGACTGAACCATTTTGGCTGTGTGTATGGACGCATTACCATCTTGGAATATAGCAGTGTTAGGCAGCAATATGCTAGTAGTAGTAAGAACTTCATCATTGAGGATGTCGAGATATTCATTCGCAGTAATCTGGCCAGTGATGAGAATGAGAGGACCAACTGAATACCACGATATAGCCGCCCAAATCATAACGGAACCTCTCCATGCTTGACTGTAGGAAGCAGGCAGTCCGGAGCGTAGGCTTCTTTTGGGGTTCTCCATACATAAACCCGGCCGTTTGTAGGAAACATGGTAAACGATGATTCATCGGACCATACCACATTCTTCCAATCATCAAGTGTCCAGGTTTTATGATCGTGGCACCACTTCTTTCGCAGCTTAGCGTTGGCTTCCATTATAAAGGGTTTCGCAATTGCAGCCCTTCCATGAATGTTAGCTTTGTGGAGCTCCCGCCGTACTGTTTTTGTCGAAACAGTATTACTCAAGTGAGTGTTGAGTTCTGCTGTCACTTTTGCCACGGTATTTTTATGTTGTCTGGCCACAATTTTTTTTAATGTTCCTCGGTCTCTGTCAGTAAACTTTGGGTTTCGCCCAACATTCTTCTTCGCCGATGATGTTTTACCATGTTCTGTGTATGCTATCATTACTGTGGATACTGTCGCTCGTGAAGCGTTAAACAATTCAGCTGTGTTCGTTACAGACGCTCCCGCTAACCGAGCACCAACGATTTGCCCTCTTTTGAAGTCTGATAGTTCAAACATTTCACCGATCGCTTGTTTTAATCGTCGCAAAACAAAGCGTATAATACACTGAAATATAACCTACAAGACTTGGCACGTAAACTGTGCAATGCATAGGCGTCGCATTATTTACACGGAAGCAGTGTTGCCAACATGCAAAAAAATTTACTATATTGCATGGTGTTCATATTATTTTTTCCCATCCCCTGTAGGACGAGGTCATCACCACTTGCTGGGAGCTGACTGTTTGGATGGAGATTAAACACTAATGATATTTAAGATCATTGCATAGAACAGTTTGAGTGTGGAAGCCATCTTAAAAGTCGTAACAGCCCTACATATGATTCATACCATCACATACATGTACCTGTTCGAACTCACATGCTGGTTAGAATATTACTCTTCGATATTCGACGGAATGTCGTTTATATTTGTTCATTTTGTTGCGTCCAAATGGTACACACTCACACTTGTCGAAGATGCTGTAGAACTGGCTGTCCAGCATGGACGAGAGATGACTACATGCAATCCAGAGTGACGTTGCTAAATTAATTCACAAGTCAGCGGCGAGCAAAATGCGACCTTGGATCATGATGGTGGTGTGTTTATTCCCATCACAGTACTTGGTTCATATTGTAATGTGGCTGCTGCCAAGTCTGCAGAGCTCATAGCTGATACACTGTGTAAACAATTTTTGTAAAAATGTCTCCATTTGCTTAAGAGATGAGCGAATTTGTAGACATAGGTGTCCCAGTCTACAAACTGTCTGGAAATAGGCAGTGGACAGGACAAGTGCTGAAACTCCATGGTATCGTAAATAATGACACACACTGCAGTGTATATATGCCAATTTTTGTGTATGCATTATGCATTAGATCCTGGATCCGTCCACCATCTTGGATGATGTCAGATGTGCGGCTGGTGTCCATGTTGGTCGGTGCGTCCGCCAGCTTGATAGGCATCACAGCCAGGACTCGATGCCATACTGGATGTTAGTCCCCTCAGCATCCATTAACCCTAGAAAGTAGTTAAATATAAATTTTAAATAAAAATTATTTTATTAAAAACCTTTTTAATAATAAATTATCTCAACAAAAATTATAAAAATTAACACCCAATATTACCCATACCCTCACCACACAACACAACCCATCACCTTAACTCACACAACCACACATCCCCAAACCACACACCACCCATCCCCTTATCATACACTTCCGCAAATACCCTCATCCTCCAACGACCACCATCATGTCCCCCACCCCCTCCAGACTTCCACCCACAAAATCCCCTTTCCAAAACCACCCCATACCACCAAAAATCATCACATGTGGATATTGCTAGTGGTACCAACATAACATGTATACCACTGTGGTCGAGCGAGCTGCTCACTCTTCTCAGGCTCCGGGCGGGCACCTATAAATCCCACCATTCCCTCTCCAACCCCCTCCAACATTCGACCACTCTTACCCGTACAC
>NQII01000280.1:271607-319223 GCA_002778355.1 Clitarchus hookeri | reverse complement strand
TCTTACATTGCTGTGGTATTATTCGCCCGGAAATATCACCGACGATCGGAAACAAAATGTGGAAGAACCTTCGGTCATGTCGATTCATAAATATGCATTCGATATTAAAGGCGAGTGGACTTGTATTCTCTTCCATGCTGTTGCCTTAATCGATTATAATGGTGATATATTATTTTCAGGCATGTGCGACACTTTTCCGAAAGAGGGCGCGTTTCTGCTTTGCAGAAATTAGCGATTCCTTTCTTCCAGCAGTTTGTCTGTATCTATATATAGTTGGTCGCATTATGGTTGGGTACTGCGTGAGTTGCAAGTACAAACGATATAAATATAATGGTGCATTAAAAGGCTTGCATATGTACTGTAGCTATTCGAAAATCTTAATTCGTATGTTAATGGGCTGGTAAGTATAAGAGTGGAATGTGAAAGCAATGATCGGACTGCTTAAAAGGAAATCCGGTAATTCGTGATTAGAATTGTTATAAGCGTGACGATTTTTCTGTGAATTTCGGAGTTAAGGTATTTTTTTAAAATAAATTGACAGTATGATTTAATTTTACATGCCGATATTTCATTCCCAAACAGAGTATGGGTTCAGGAATAGTATGGCTTGATGTTACGGTCTCGGCTATGTTTATTTATTAAATAGCTTCGGTTTTTTTCTCCTCCGATTCATTTCCTGATTGTTTTTGACTCGCTTGGGTCATTGATATTTAATATGTATATCTAACTGATTTTGTTATACTGAACATTCTAATAATGGTATATATTGGGGGGGTTTCTTCATAATTTTGTGTAATTTTACTGCGTGTGTGCACTTGGTGGGTTTTCCACACATCCCTCCCACAATTTTTNTTTCTTCATAATTTTGTGTAATTTTACTGCGTGTGTGCACTTGGTGGGTTTTCCACACATCCCTCCCACAATTTTTAATTTAAATATGTGACCTTTATATCAGTACTTTTAATGTTTATTGTTAGCAATATTCTAGATATCTTGTCTGCTGCGGTATTTTAAACCTCTCACTTTATTATATATTGCATACATTTTTTTTACTTTTTCTTATTAGAAAACCTAATTGAATGAGGTGAAAAATTTTGTCGGCTTGTATGTGGATCTACGTCAGGACTAGATGGATCAGTTAATGTTCGGACAGCGAAGAGGGGAGCATCGACTCGACCCAAGATGGAACATATTCCAGAACATTGTGTAGTTACTGTGAGAAGAATTTTTCTGAAATCAGCAATGCTCTGTGACATGAGGTCAACTTTATTCTGCTCAGGACCGGCAACAAACTAGATGTCTTCATCATCGTTCAATATTTTGGTAAGTATGCTTTTTATTTTCTCGTATTCCACATCTCCATTTTCCCAGTGCAGTTTATGGGAAAAGATTCATAAGGCATTTATTTGTATTTTTGCTTTTATAGTCTAGGATGTACCGGTAAAATAGAGGTAGGAATTTGCAGGACCTTGTGCTGCTATCCGAGTAAACATAGCAAATTTTATTTATGACAAATCCCATTGCAGATATGAAGTCCTGCATGTTAACGAACATGACAGAGGTCGGTAGATAGCTGAGCTTATTTAATAACTTATGTTAATATTTTTTCCACTTTATCTCTTGCATTGTGTGTTGCGAATCGATTATAGATTATGAAAGCATATGTTTGTGTGTTGGCAGGTATATTCTCCATTGCCATCACTTCAATTCAGCAGTCGACAATACCTGTGTTTATGCAATCACCTTGTTTACTGATGTCGAATATCAGGAGCGGCGCACTGTTCATGAACTCATTTAATTATAAAGTCGTCGAAGCTTCATGGCCATAATATGATATTTAAAAATTTGCAAACATTTGCTACACCAACATGAAAAATCCATTAATGAATTCTGTGTTTAGGTCAACACAGGGAAAACTTTCAGATTTAAAAAACACTTAAGCATTTGTTATTTTGATGTGGTCGAACTGTGAGTGGTCTACACTAATAGCATCTTGTCTTACAGTCTGAAAAGTTACAATTATGTATTTTGGTTTTTCAACAGAAAAACTAGTCTTGATGCTCCAGTTCACATTCTAAGACTGCATGAGTCTCGATTATGTTTCCAAGCTCAAAGAGCGGAATGCTATGTCGATATTCCTTCATTTTTCGACAAACTTCAGTAGTCTGATTTCAGCTTCCATTTTTACTTATACATGTGGTAGAAGCCACTCTATGGTATATAGCGAGAGTGCCATGACTTCTGGAATTTCTGCAGTATCTATGATAGCATTGGTTTACATGTTTACTAAAAGTATCACCAGCTCTTGTTTGGAATTCACTATTACATATTTGTAGTCCTCCGCGAATCCCAGCAACGAGGTGAGTCTGAGAGATATTTAGAATCTTTCGAGGTCGCAGTGGTTAAGCGGTTAGCCTGCTCCCCTTCATCATAGGCGAACTGGGTTCAATCTCCGGCAGGGTCACTCCCGGATTATCGCATATGGGAATAGTGCTGGACGATGCTGCTGGTCAGCGGGTTTTCGTGGGGATTTCCCATTTCCCCCACCCTTTCCTTCCAGCGCTGATCCATATTCACCTCAATCACCCTCATCGGCTCTCATCACATCGCTGTTAAGAGCCCCCAACTACCTTCACTCACTCTTTATCCGTATCTTTGTCTTGATACAGCGGCATTTTATAATCCAGTTCAATTCCCCATACAGCCATTTTGCCTGCAGACAGCTGGTTTCGTGTAAGAGATAAATAGTTGTTCATCGTAGTTGTAATGCCTACATCATTTGTCTGATCGAGCTCGATGCCATTGAGTTCGTAATTTTTTTATTATTCATTTGAACTACTCCATTTCGAATTATCTTGGTAGTTGCAGGGACATAATCTCCCACCTTCATAAGTGTAAGTAAGAATCTCAAGTACGAGTTGCATGGTAGTGTACTGATGTCTTGGTTTTGCTCTGGTATTCGAACCTCGGACGATAGTAAGTAACACCCAGGTAGGTTCAGCGAATAGGTATGAAATTTGGTCTTCGTGATGGCATCATATAATGGTCTTGTCTACAGTCAGTATTTACGCCTCCATTCTTGTGACACTGAACTCAAGACTCTTCAAGAACTTGATATTCTTGCATGTTAACAGTCTGATTGCTCTCATCATACTGACCTTCGGCTTAGCATCGAGACCTGCTTTTGTATTTATCTTAGTAAATTTTAGACCCATAATTTTTCAAATGTAGGCGCAGCATTTTTTCTTAGTATAGGAAATGTATTAAATTCTCTTCCTGATCGACTATGCAGACGATAATTTTCTGCACGCTCTTAGATAATATCGGTGTATGAATAAGATATTTTGGAATGTATACTACTTTGAATCCAGGCAGGACCATCACTGCAAATTCATGTAGCATATGGTTCAGTTTGCCATTGAGAGATGAACCTGTTACCAGATTGTGGTTCACTCTTATATCATTCACTGGCAATACGTTTACTGGAATCATTGATTCATGCACTTTTATATTCTTGTACATCATGTGTTCGAAGCCCAACACGGAGGCTAATGTATCGTGCTTGGTAAAATCAATATCTGCACTGCATATCATCTCGTTTTTTAGGGTGTTTGATTTTCCATGTAATAAAATTCATGTTTTAGGTACGATGCAATGTTGTCGATCCTTTATGAACCTATGGGTAAGGTTACTTCTTTTATGACATCATTTTTAACATAACAAAATTTACAGTTTGAACTGTCTACATTCGGTACTGAGAAATATTTTTAAAAATCTATTAGTGCCACAGACAATGATCCTTCCATGATTAGAGCTGGAAAATGCACGGAGTGTAGTAACAAGCTATTGCCCATCAAGATTGAAGTTACAAACATGACTGATCACAGGACATGCACGTGTCAACTATTTTATTAACTCTTAGCCAGGAAGTGAAGACACAGGTGGCCACAGTTCCACTCATTTGGTATCTGCTCAGTGAAGAAATTGTAACTTAGTTCCATATTGTGAAAATACTTGCACAGTTCTATCGGAGGACATAGGTTTCCAAAGCTGTCATAGTAGTCGACACTGTATCCATATTTCCTGTAAGCGACCTAGTGTGTCCCAGGTGTACTACTACTTTCAAAATTTATGATTCCCCATTAATTTAATTTTGCATAGTAGGTCATCCTGCATGTACACTCCACGGAAATGCAGTATATCATATTTCCGTGAATATTTCTTCAAGTATAGGCTGGTTGGTTGGTTAGGTAATGTATTTAAGATCACTTATTTCCTTTCCTTCGCTTGGTAATTTTTCCACCTTATATAGGGTAAAAGTCTTGTCCTTCACTATTTTTGCTCCTTGTGCAATTGCTTCCATTTGCTTATTGCATCACAGAACTTCAGCTTGCTGTTGTTCTCGATTTTTCGAAACATTTACTACACATGCTATTCTGCTAACTCTGCTGATCATGTCACCTAGTGCTGGAAGTCCTGGTAGGAGAAATGTTACGAAGCTATCCCATTTATTTCCCCTGCATCCTTTCCTCCAAGTATTTCTTTTATTTTTCTTCTTGTTGAGATGCAGGCACATTCTACATTTGATTTTCGTATTTATTATTCTGGACACATCCCAGGTAGCAACTCGTTCTCCAAACTTTGTTTGGGATAATTTGTTTTTGTCTTTGCCAGCAAGAATACCATCGGCGGTGTTCCTTTCTTCCAGCTAGTTACTGACTGTTTAGGCAATATCGTGATCATTGCATGTGTTATCAAGGTTGTTAACACCATCACCACATGCTAAAAATTTTGCATGCTTTCTTCCAGATCCACAGAACTCATTCCAGGATTATGCGCTTCGGACAGAAGATTATTTATAAGCATGTTCACTAGTCCACGACCATTCTTGGCATCACAACATACTGATTGCAAATTTTATAATATTCAGCCTTTATATACTTTAAGAGCCTGTATCATACTAGACTTTGTACAGTATGGTTGTATACTAAAGTAATAATGACGCATCTATGTTGTCGCTTCTGTGGTAAAGCATTTACTGTCTTGCATCATTTGCATCGAAATGAAGCAACTACCTGCAGGATGAAAACTTCAAGTCTGAGATTTCATTGCTAACTTTGCCAGAGGCAGTTTACTCGGGGTGATACTTTAAAGAGAAATTCTTAAATTTGCAGCAGTCATACTTGGGAATCTCCGCACACTCCGCAATTGCTCCGCAGTCTACACAGTCTCCACATAATCTTTTATTTCTCTGCAATTGCTCTACCTGCTTCGCGATGTCCGCAATCGCTCCGAAATCTCCACATGCTAAGCGTGCTACCTAGTCTTTACGATCTCTGCAAGATAGTATTGGAAACATACATATTTTAAAGCAAGACGTTTCTCTACCATACACATTACTGCTGAGGTCAAGCTATTTCTCACGGATCACATCACAGAGACCTATTTCCTAATACAGTATGCTGCATCATAACTGGTCCTTCAAACTGTGGAAATACATGTGTGATTCTAAGTTTGCTGGAGGAGCTCATTAGTATTCAGTTCGAGAAATGGAAGGTAGACCTACCCAAGGAGGTTTCTACAGTGAAGAAATTCAAGCTGGCAAGAATCCACACACCTATTTGATCAAGAAAGCGTTCAATCACAAAGGCAATAACTGATTGGGAAGGTGGCTTTGCTCCGATTCTAGTCACGACTGTTGGATTCCAAAATCATCCATTTCCGATAAATAATATTGTGCACTTGTGATCCTGCAGACGAACATTTCTGTATACGATGACTGATGATCTGTAATATGTATGAATATATATATATATATTTTTTTTCCATGTGTTTATATAAATGAATGAATAAAATTTTTATTTTTTAATTGAAATGTTGTTATAATTGATTAAAATCCTTATCCATAAGGGAGCCGAGTGTGTGACTCGGTTGGACCTGCAACAACCTGCTTGAAGTTAGTGAGACTGGCCTGCTAACCTGACATGTGATGTGACCTGGTCAGCATTTCTGATCCTTGCAGCTCGCCGAGACCTGCCCGCTGCTTATATCATTGGCTTATCGAATCATGCTGCAGGCACAAATTGTGATCTGCTCGCCTTGCAAAGTGCTCGCATACACCCTTACACTACCCTACCAGGGAACACTCATAATTTTAATTCGCGATGTTGAACGGAGTGGACACATTCTGTGCCCTGCTGGAGGACGACAACCTTGCCTTCGAAGAATACCTTGGATACCTGCCAGTATACAGCAGGGTCCACAACACAAGAACACAGAGATGTGTATCTCCTCTGCCACAACTCATTCCAGCGAGACAGGAGGTGAGATCACAGTAGGTCATCGATACTATGGAGGGAAGATGATTACATCGCGTGGATACCACACAGAGCATCTCCTGCCTCCTCTCCCACACCATCTATATTGTATACAGTCTTACCACCAACCGAGGATGCAGGCCATGTACTCACTCTGGTGCCCTGAAGTGAGTACATTCGCCGATCATCAATGTGCTCATCATTAGATTGTCTCGCCGACCTGGACGAGGTGAAGGAGAAGGATTAAGAAGAGGCGACTATGTGGGATATCTATGCAGAAGTGCATTTCTGCCAGGAGAAGGCTGCAGCGGCTACCCACACAAGCCATCTCCTTTGCAATAAAAACTACAGTATCCTGCTGGAGGAGGCCCGCAGCATGCGTGCAACCCCGCAACATCTGTACGATGCTATTCTTCCACCTGAGGAGTGACTGTATGTTTTTATAACTTTCGTGTACATATGCATAAATATATAAGTTTCTTTTGAATCATGTATTTGAGAAACCCTATAAGTCCACAGTTTGGCAAAAATGGGTTAGTAATATCATTAATATGTTGGGAGGTAGTTCGACGTGGTAGCAAATGACCACACAAGTACACATAATGGGAGCACAGATACAGCCTTGTGTAGTTGCAATGTTGGCCTAAGTATTGTAAGAGGACTATGCTGTCACAAGTGTCCTATGCGAGTATGTTTCTAGAGACCAGAAAACATACTTCAAACCAAATCAGTTTATGCACTTTAGTTATGCAAGCGACAATTGTGGACTGGTTGTAGCAAGGCCCTTCATTGATACACTCGTCAAGCACCATTTAAAGGTACTGAATTGCACACTTTCTGACTTTTTCTTCCAGAAAATACAGCGTATCCTGCAGGTTGCATCGCTATTAACAAGAAAAAAATTGCAACACCTCCGCAAGTTACAAAACTACATACCACACAAAGAAGATTGCCAGTCCTATAATGATATATTCTTGTTGCCCACATGTGCAAATGAAGAAACACAAAACTAGCCAGTTGATTAATTTGGTTGACATAGACTTTAATGTATCATAGACAAGACTTGGGCATTTGAAAGAGGGACTGTATGAATACTTATTCATAATAATTAATGTTATTTTGTATTTATTTAAGTGCTAACATTCAGTATTGCTTGGTATATAAAACTAAATATTTAATGTGGAAGTGGTTTTTACTGAGTTCAAGCAAAAACAACAAGCGTCAGAAAAATGTGTTTTGATTTAATTTGTGCATTTGAAAAAAAAACGCAACTCAAGTATTTTTTAATATCGTTTTCTGGAGGAATGTAAATACTAAGTTCTTGTTTTCCAGGTTAAACAATTGTAAATTAACTTAATATTTTACTTATAATTTTATATCTATGTTTTTCGCCACATGTTAATGCCTATTATGTTTTTCATTTCACGTCAAATGTGTTGCTTGTGACTTATGGTGTTTCTCAAATTCGTGATTCAAATATACATTGAAATCCACATTTGGAGTGCAGGCCAATGGGATAAAAAAGTATTCAAATTTAAAATTATAGATAACAGTCTTTGGCAAACAACCAAGGCTTTTTATAAAAAAACGAGATACTGTTTTCCCTTACAAACACAAAATATTGTCTTCGACACCCTGCAGCAGAAGTATGAAGCCCTTGCATCGTATCTAGATCAGGTCTTCCAGCTTTTTAATGTACCAAACGATCCCCAGCACACAGCCATAATTTACTGAGAACTATCCCTCTTCCTGCAGCAACCTACAGTAGCAGAACTGGGTTTCACACATGCGGACTAAATAGAGCGCATTATTCACACATTCCCCTCATGAAGCCCCTCAAGGCTCCTGGATTTTATGAAATTCAAGCATTAACATTTTGCGCATACTTGACAGTACACTTGAGGGCCTAGTTGAATTATTCAACAGCAACCTTAAACTCGCATACTTCCATACGCCGCACAGTGGGACAAAACACCCATATTCCTGGACAAAACCCCAAAAATGAAAGTTATAAATATTGTTCAAACTATTCTGGCCATTAAGTGCAATATATAGGTCAGAAAAACTACAACAAATAGTGCATTTGCTCATTTATTTTAGCGGCGAGGAGCCTAGAAATTAGCTGTTTCATATAGATGCAATTTTTGCGAGGTACTGGAGCCTAAGATGTCTCGTGGTCTTGTGATGTAAGGTGACAAGGTGATACAATTATCAAGTTTGGCCACCAAAGAACTGTTTATTATAATGCTCGTAAGATAACTTAACAATATACATTTATGTAATTATCTTATTTTCCTTGAGATTTCTTGTACAGGTCGATTTCTGCATACATCTTTCAACATTTGCAGACATACAAAATTTGCCCCACGAGGCCTCACGCCAAATGTTTTACCAATAAAACCAAAAACCCTTCCCTTACAATATATATAAAAATTATGTGCAACCTTGTGCCACCTCCAGAGAAAACAGCGAATGAGTAAACGCGTGCGCATCTGTTATACAGCACGTCAGTGTGTATTACACTATAGTGGCAGACACAGAACAGTGCGGAACATCACTGCAACAAATCACAGAAATTATGCCATACTCTCCTTAAGAAGCCCTGTCCCTCATTATTGAAACTGATCTCCCGCAGCTCATATCAGACGTTGCGAAGTCTTGATAAGGGGAGAAGTGCGAATTTGTATCCATCTTGCAAACAGGTTCAAAATCTATATGAAAAAATGCTACCCTATGAATATCATCATAACAGAACATAAAGTCGAAAATTCATTACATGAGCTTATAGATCTCACTTACGCTCGTATTTTATCACTCCAGATAGATATGATCAGTGCACATAATTATCCCATGAATAATGATATAATATCTAAGTGGGGAATTTATGGGAGCAACCAATAAATGTATAAACAAAAAGGGACTAGGGAAAGTGTATATGAAAATAGTCATTTACTTATGACAAATTTTGCTCCTCTTCAAATGTATTGTAAAGATGTTATCTTTGGAAAAAATGTAATCATTTGGCAGAGTGCACGAACATCTTCAACTACACAGTCGAATCACATTATTATGACCACCTTCTATGTGGTAGTGCCATCTGTAGCGCATAGCTAATTATATATGGCCCATGACGTGGGGTGGTGAAGCAGGAACATAATGCCACTAACAGGCTGGCAGTACACATTGCACTTCCTGATGTCATGGGTAAGGGAAGAGACTTAAAGAAGTTGCAAAAAGGGACGATCATCTGCTTTCAGGCTAAGAGGGGCACCATTTCAGAAATAGCAATGTTTGTAAACTGTTCACGTGCCTCTATGGTAAAGATGTATCGTGAGAGGATTAATGGCACCATTGGGAATAACAGTCATGGAAACAACGGAGCGCCACATGCCTTAATGTCCGAGGTGAATGTCGTCTACGACAGTGCGTGAAGGCTAACCAACAGGCTACAGTGAAACAGATCACCGGCCAAATGAGCCAGGGGCATCCAGACACATGTCTACCACAACAGTTCAGCGAGCCTTTTTGCGAATGGGACTCTGGAGTAGACGGAGGGTGACTGCACCCATGTTAACACAGGTGCATCGACGAAAACGACTGAAATTTGCTTGACTGTATGGTGACTGAACCGCTACTGTTTGGTGATGGGTAGCCTTCTCCGACGAGTTACGTTTTCAGCTGCATAGGACGGATCAATGTCAGCGTGTCCGGCGAGAAACGTAGGAAAACAGACACCCTGCATCCATTGCTGGACGAACACAAGGCGGTGGGGGCAGTGTTCTGGTCTGGGGAATGTTCTCATGATATTCTGTAGGTCCCATCATCCGTGTGGAAAGCACTCTTGACCGATTTGGTTATAAATCCATACTCGGCAATTATGTCCACCCATATATGATTGTCTTTCCTCTGGAGGATGTGATCTTTCATCACTATAATGCGCCTTGCCACATGGTCAGAAGTGTCCGCACGTGACTGGAAGAGCACGATCAAGACTTCAAAGTTCTTCCCTGGCCCCCAAACAGCCGCGATTTCAATCCAATTGAACATCTGCCAGCTCGTCTAGCTGCTGTCCATGCTGCGAAGGATGGCTACTCTGGTTACTAACAGATGGTATTAATATTGTGATTCGATTGTGTAGAATTTATCATCCACTTAAATTGGAATTTCAGAAAGAGACCACAGAAGCTATTAAAAAGAGTACCAGTACATTGACACACAAGTAAAAGTAATTCTTCCTTCTGAAATTTGGTTACCAGGACAGGAAGAATTGTTCATCACACACCAAATATTGATGACAATGATTGGCAGGAAAGTGAGTTCAGCAATAACAGGGATCACATCGAGTCAACACTGCAATTTGTGTGGAGTGCTCCAGAAGATCATGAACTCCGGAGTATGGGCTATCAACACATCATGCATACATACGAATTCTCGAGTGGTTTCTTCATGTACTGTAGATTATAGATTAGAGATATGGTCATGGCATGTGAAGGAAGAGTTTACAAGTGAGGTCGAGGAGAAGGAAGAAAAAGAGGAAGAGCAATGAAGTCTGGTTTCCGACTAGTGATGGGCCTGGTTATTGATACTGTCAAACAAAGTCAAGACACAACGAATGATGGAAATACAGCCCATTGTTTTTCGATGATCCTGCATATTCGTTATCGATCACATGGCTTCCTGATGTCCTGATAAAGCGGCGTGGTATATTATTGCGCGCCTTATTCTGTGGATGTTCTGTCTGCACCTAATATTTTTGGCAATACATCCATGATACAGCGTGGTTGTATCATGGTTCGCACGTTATTAACGTCGCTATGCTTCCGGTATAAGTGTTAAGTGAAGAGGCCCAGGAAGCTCAGAACAGTGATTTTCGCAGATTCCGGGAGACAATATGTTACAAGTCAAACAGAAAGGCGACTAACAAAGATCTCATGAATATAATGGTAATATCTACTGACCCTGTCATTTCTTCTATGATGACACTGGCATTGAGAAACAACAGAAGAATAGCCATATGTATTCTAGAAGTTCGTAGCTTGTATTGTGAAGATGAATATGATAATCGTGATGATGATTATGCTGATGATGGTGGTGATAAGAGTGACTTATTAATTGCTGTATGTTGTGTTGTAATAACAGAATTATTATTGCTTTTGATTCTTAAAACAAAAATTTATCTTAATGTTTTTCGCTGAATTCCTGGAGTTTTGAGTGTATAAATAATGTTTTAATTCGAAACCTTGATGCACCATAATGCAAAACTTTATGCTTCATGCCTTCTTCATATACTTAAAGGGTCACTGTATAAGCGATACAAATAGAAACAGACTGCGATACAGAATACCAGAGGTTTTGTCCCAGAAAATGTGTGTTTTGTCCCACTGTGCACCGTGGAAACTAATGAATGTATTCGTGTGCCCAAAGATTTGGAAAGATAAAACACAGCCCCAGAACTACCAACATGCCGTATAGCCTGCTGAGTGTACTCTCAAAAATATTTGAGAAAGTTATATCCAGAGACTTGAAAAACACGTTGCAGCGGAACATTAGTACCAAATGAACAGTTTGGCTTTAAACAGAAACATGCCACGACACACCAGCTTGTGAGATTAATTGAGTACAGAACTCAGACTCTCAACTAGAAACAATACACAGCCGCAATATTCCTTGATGTCGGAAAGGCATTTGACAGAGATTTTGACGCAGACCTTTTACAGAAGCTATACTCCAACTTTGCCGATTGCTATGTCACGCTACTGCTCTCGTACCTTGGCAAACACGAGTTTGACGGCACTGTGGAAGGAGCTACATCCACGCACAATACGACAAGAGCTGGTGTTTCCCAGGGAAGTACACTGGGGCAAGTACTATTTAATTTATATACACAAAATAGCCACCGTCCCGCCACATGGAATGCCCAAGTCGATGTCAATGCAGATTACACAATGTTCTACATTCGTTATCGAGACTTGAACATGGCAGTTTTCTATGCCCAAGACCACTTAAACACACTTGAGCAATATTTTCGCAAGTGGCGAGTTAATATAAATGTAGGCAAATGCGAAGCCATCATTTTTACGCACAAATATCTGCCCCAGACTCTCCTTACCCGGTTTCAGGAGTACATCCCGTATAAAACCGAGGTGAAATACCTCGTTCCGATCATGGGTAGGGCACTGACATGACGACGCCATGCCACTGTCAAGTGCCAGCAGGCCCTTGCCCACCTCTGGCCGTCTACCCAGGATTTAACACTAGAGGAGGCCTCAAATGGGATTGTAATATATATTCCTTATTCTCCCCATTTTATTATATGCAGCGCCATCCTGGCCATACTGCACTAAGACATACATGGAGCAGCTGCAGCGAATGCAAAACATATACTTTAAAATAGCTGGCCATGTGCCTCGGTATATCCCTACCTGCGAATTACATGCAGAGCTTTAACAGCCAAAGCTTACTGAAGTTATTTAAGACACAGCAGATAAATTCTATACCATGGCTCTAGACTTTCTACCAATCTGTTGATTAGTGCCCGAGTAGACTACGACCTCGACCAAACCCAGAGCTACAAGTAGCCTAAATCGCTATTGGCGCACTGGCCACCATATTAATTTCGCATGACACACCCCCACAGTGAGCACCTTAACACATGTGCGTACTGACACACACATTCCATATAACAGCGACCCAGAACATCCCAGTACATTACATATTTCACTCACACTGCGTTTCTTTACACAACACCCTGCGAAGCACTATGTTCCAACAGTCACACAACCAAAAGTACGTCGGAATAGCCATATGGCTCGGTGCTAGGCGACTGTTGTGTCACATTGTAGTACACATCAAGAGACTGAGACATTCCCTCAAGCCTTCAAGACACACCAATTCGAAGATGAAGAAGGCACTTAAAGGTAAGCAAGACTCAAGATTTCGCTCAACACAGGACAATCGCACTCCAGGGTTATGTGGTGCACTATGTTTGGTCTACTACAGATACTTTGGTATTGCGAAAGTGGTCGCTGGTACACCATTAAACACCAGCGCCCATGGTAGGCTGTCCATTTTGGGATTCTCCAAAACCCTTCTTCTTTCTCTTTTCTTGGTTTTTTTTCATGTGCCTACTAGCGACATGGGAGGGGACATGTCCAATTGCGCATTTTCTCCTCCACCAGTAGGGTGGTACCTTCCACCCTCTGGTTAAAAACAAAAATTGCCGGCATGACTATGTAAATAAAAGCACTCCCTAAACCAATTTTTCAATTAAAGTGTTTTTCAAACACCCTTTCAATAATGTTTATCCTTCCCAATTATCTGTTATAGTAGAACTCTTTCTCTCACCTTCATAAATTACATGCAATTTTGAAATTCTTTCCTGTCGAGGGGTTTTTACATTGCCTATGTCGATTCCCCCCCTTAATTTGAAGTTAAGTTTAGGTTAGCATGGGAGGTAACCGTGGCTCCAATCACTGCCATGTTTTCCCAATCCCAGAAAAACAGCGAGCATGTGCCCTTGTAGTTGGAATTTTCCCTGCATGCTTAGGCATATGGGGTTCAGTAATGAGACGCACTTGGGTCCCATCCCTGCCTAGGTCCTCCGCCTCCGCTCTTAGTTTTAAGGTAGGTTAGAAAAGAAATAGAAATCCTCCCATAGCGACCCAGGAGCCCATGGAGGTAACACCTTTCCCTCCCGAGGTGGACCAAATCATGGATGCTATTAAAAGTGCATTCAGTAGCGATGACGAGCTATGTTAAAAAACCCAAACTAGCAGACGAGCTAATGCTGTTAATGCAATCGATTGTCATTTGAACTACTCCAGGCCCTCCATAGCTAATAAAATAACACTGACAATTGTTTCACGTCAATATGGTCAAAGTTATTGACTATGTTTGCACAAAACAATACTTCAACTACAATAAACAGTCCCGACACACACACAAACATACACAGAATTCTATATTGAAATGCACACGACCTATGCAGTAAAAATGACGAGAGTGCAGTGCAGAGATTTGGGTGGCTCTTAACATCGGGGTCTTGAGAGCCAATGAGTGTGAAGCAAGGTGGACATGGATCATCACCGGAATGTAGGGGCAGGAGAAATGGGAGATCGCCGAGAAAACCTGCTGACCAGTGGCATTGTCTGACACGATTCCCACATGCAAAATTCTGGCCTCCAGGAATCGAGCCCAGTTCACCTAGGTGGGAGGCGAGTAGTCTGACCTTCACATCACTATGGTCCCCTACGCATAAAGAGTTTATTGACTACTTGTCTCGTAATATTATTAAATTTGCTACAGAAAACGAGACACATTTTAAGCAAACAGATCCATTTTCCACATCAGGTATGCCATATACCGATGTGATAGGCCAGTAACTAGAGGAAAAGGGGGCGGTGTAGCTATTATCATACACTGCTCATTCTCCCACCTCGAAATAATGCTTCCAGACTTTCCTATACTGGAAGCTGTCGGTATAAAACTGAAACTAGGCCAACAAAGTACAAACTGCTGTCAATTTATGCCTCACTGAGGTGAATGTTTACAGCAGTGGAGCTAAATATTTTAATTAATAATGTAGGGCAAACCTTTCTTGCCATTGAATATATCAAAGCAAAACATCCATACCGGCATTAGCGAACCAGAACAGCCAATGGTGTGCTGTTACAGAGGCACCAATAAAACTGCAGTTATCAATCTATGGTGCCACAAGAGCAGAGATATAACCTCCCTCCCCACAAAATATAAATCAGCACACAGATGTGATCAATAAACAGTTCAATACTATTTCGACCTCAGGGCAGAACAAAATTTATATTCCAATCACTATCCTGTAGTAAGATTCTCAAGCTTTATATACCGAAGGTACTGCCCGAAATAAATGAAATAAGTGCTTATCGAAATTCAAATTGGCCTGAATTTGGTATATTATAACCTGCAACAAATTAATGATGATTCCTTAGCCACTACTCACCATATAGACGAAGAAGTTTCTATCCCGACTGAAACCACACAAGGTATGGATGAGAAAATTTCAGAGAAACATATTACAACAATATTAGGAACATTTCCACATACATACGGGATATAATCATGCAGACAAACCACTTAAGGCACCAATATATGCGCAGCAGATATCACAATATTAAACCAACGAGTTGCGGGCTCTGATGTTAGACGAAGTAGCCCTATGGAGAGCTACTTCGTCTGGGACACAAAAATCAGGAAATTAAATAAAAACACAAATAGTCTGTGGGGACTAACAAAGCACCTTCTAATCAAAACAAAGTTCCACCATTAGTAACGAAAACAGAAAACAGGGATAGCCTTCACCCCTGAAGCAAAAGCACAAGCCTTCACCAATGTGCTGGAAACTACTTTCCAGCCAAACCAGGATCCCTGTGATAGAAATTTCGCTACACAAACTCTCCACGAAATAAATTTTTTGCATAAACTCCGCACAGAGCACGAACCAGAGTCTACACAATCGCAAGTAATTTAGCTTGCCATCCACCATATGAAGCATTGAAAGGCACCAAAAGAGAATGACATACAAGCGATTGTACGAAGGAAACTCCCTGACCTGGTCCTTGAGCTCTTGGCACTATGTGTTAATGTAATGCCCAAGCTAGAAAACTTTTGAACCTCATGGAAGGCAGAGAATGTAATCGTGTTTCACAAGCCACACAAAGACAAGAACCTGCCACAGAATTACAGACCGATTAACCTCCTTAATACACTAACATAGCTAGTAGAATTTATAATCGTAAGGACCATTAACATCCATCTTGAACGCAGTAACATTAAACAAGACGAGCATTTCGCTTTTAGACAAAATACTCGACAACTCACCACCTCGTCCGAGCGACGGGATATATTATTAGTGGTTTCAACTTCAAGAATTATGTTGTCACAGTATTTCTTAACATCTAAAAAGCTTTCGATCGAGTTTATCATACAGGCTTAAGATACAGTCTGAGTATGAAAAACGTATACAACAGATGGTATACGATGTTCATAAGGATGGTACACACCCTTGAATGTGAAAGACGCATAGGGCCTATTTATTTTCGTTTTGCTATAAAATACCCGCACAGCAAATTTTTACTCTTTTAGAATACTACAACCCGTGCCGACTTCCATCGGAACATGTTCATACAAGTTACGCTAGAGAAGCAGCACGCGGGCAGCGCGCACTCACTTTGTTGTCATTCTAATGCAGTTTGTCGCGACATTAACACGGATTGTTTTATTGTTCGAAGACGCCAATGGAATTACGAAGTGCTAAAAAAAAGTATCTTCTTAGCCGGGGAGGCAAACCACCAAATAACGGGTGCAAAACTACCGCCAAATCGACAAGTTCTTGCAGTTTTGTTTTTTAAAACTCGAGAAGTTAAATTGACTGTAAGTGAAAGAGTAAATATTGTTATTTGCGAGTGCATTACTTTTTTGGGAAAGGCGAGTCTACCCACGAAATCACTTCCAAATTGTGGAAAGAAACTTGTGGATCTTTATAATGTGTGGCGGGCGCTTCAAAAATATTGTACGAAATCCCAAGATGTTCATATACGGTGGGCGGAAAAATTCCAAACGGAATTGGATAACTTATTTGATATCGCACACGCCAAGGCCTTTGAAAGAATGAAAACAGAGGAAGATAAAATGTTCTTACCGAGACAGAGAGAACCAGGTCGTCCGGGCTGCTTGGTGGGCGTAGATAAAACATTTGCTGAGAAAGAAGAGAGGCTGAAACGTCTGGAAAAAGAGGAAGAAAGGATTTTGTCTCACCGAAATTGATAGCTGCTTTGGACAGATGCCAGCTGAGCATTAGGGACTCCGTCTTTATTTTTCAGGCTACAGTGGAAGCGCTAGGTCTCAGCATCGACGAATATCCAATTAACAAATCATCAATTCAAAGGATTCTGTCTCAGATGAGGAAGGCAAGAGCTGAAGCTATAAAGACTGATGTGCCTGATTTAGTCACCGTTCATTGGGATGGCAAATTTTTACCTGGCTTGGATGTCAGGAGTCCTAAAGAAGAGCAACTTCCTGTTCTGATTTCACGTGAAGAAAAGAAACAACTTCTTGCTGTGCCAAAACTGGATAGTTCTACTGGAAATGCTCAAGCCGAGGCCGCTTCATGATTGGAACCTCGATGACCAGGTGCAAATAATGTGCTGTGACACCACAGCGTCTAATACTGGTCGCTTAAATGGAGCTTGTGGAAGCGGAAAGAAAAGTTTGTTCTCTGAAGGCAGTCAATGATATAGCTGAAAGAGCTGTCAAACTTATGCAATAATTTCATACAAAAATCACAGCTAAGGAAGAACAGAAGCAGTACCTTTTACGCTGTGTTCAAGAACACAGAAAACTGTATCCAGACTGCAATACACTGTCTAATATACTTATATAGTGTTCATTGTTGTTTTAGTTTCATATTATACCTAAAAGTAAAATTGTGTTAAGATCTAGCCACATATCACAGAGGAGTAAAAAAATACAATTTAAAAAAAAATTGGGGCCTTGTCGGCACGGGTTAAAGTCATTGTACAAGGGCGGAATTTCGTATCTGAGAATGCCATGGTAGTTAAAAAAAAACAGGGGTTATGCATTAGGTAAAATTTTTTTTTGCGATATAAGGGACACACTAATGTACATAACCCACGTAAATCCCCGTCCCATCACTGACATGTGTTTTGTAAGCTCAGTCAGCTATGTGTATGTGTCTGCCAGTAAAATGTCCAACATGCCTGCCCTCCAGATGATATTTTAGGTTGTGTTATATAATGTGTGTCGTTAGAGGCGAAAGTCTCAAGTATGACAAATGATATTTTGTCCTTAAAATCTGGGAAGGATGAAAATAAACACACTGACACGTGGAGCGATCAGACACAAAGATGGCACCGGCACACCTAACACACGATAGTCGAATGATTGGTGAAACAAGATGGCGGCATACAAGAGATTCTCGGAATTTCTGACAAATAAAAACACAATATGGTGAACGCACAAGTGAAATTATCCAAGATGGTGGGCATCTCCAGAGCTCCACAGCCAGCAACCAGATTCTTAAGCGATACTTTAAGCTTGCCATATAGTCATATCAGCAAATCATTTCATCAGATTTTACCGACATGTACTGATAGACCATACCACAAGTTATACTAACTATACAATCCGGTCAACCTAATATTACAATCAATTATTTTAGCCAGCAATACTGCAGTCCATATTATGTGGCCATACTGTCAGAACATTCAAACCATCCGACCAATCATTGCATCCAAAAATACTAGTAGATCATATGAGCAGGCGTTACCATCAGAAAATACCCACAAACCATAATGGTAGACTGGACCGAGCAGCATTACCTTAAGTACATAAAAGTGAGACATTTCGGCAAAATATTCTGTCCAATCATTCTGTCAAACTGAACAGAAATATTTTGTTTGACAGATTTGTCGCCCGAAGTTTAAAGAGCGTGCCCTCGCGTGGAGGCAAATACCCCAGATACTCCCTCCCCTTTCGCTCTATCTTTTACCCCTACTTATCCATCTACCCCTACTTCCTCCAACTTCCCCTCTTTCCCCTTCGCGTCTTCACGGTGTCTCGGATGTCTGATCAGCATCCTAGGTAACTGTGTGGACTAGTTCACTTCGCCTTCTGATCTTCGCCTATGTAGTCGTACAGCCTTTTTTCTATTTCTCTTGGGAGGCGACTTCCTGATGTGGCAGCCATCATGGGCACTTAGGTAAAAATAAGTAACTTCTATTCTAAATTCTTTTTCTGTCTCTGCCATCTAAATTATGTCTGACAATGAATCCGGGGTTATGTTGCTTGAATGTGTAGCTGTAATGTAATTTTAACAAACGTTTCTGATAACATGTATTCTGTGTAGATCTTTTGGGTCTTCAGATTTTGTAATTTGACTTTACTTTGTAAGTAAGGAATATGCATAGTGTTCTTCATTTCTTCATTTATTTTACCATGCGGCCCCATTTAGGTCTTGATTACCGACGACAATGTCTGCATGATAACCACCATGGTCGTGACTCATCCCGATTTGCCCACAACATTTGACCTAATGACTGCGATGCAGTATTTTCTATTATTTTTTGTTAGGGACGTCCCTTAACCTAACTGTTTTTGTAAAAATTAACCTGTGGTATATCCTTGGGCTTGTTAGACATTACTTTTGTATAAGAATGTCATCACCTATTTTAGTGTTAATTTATGCATTATGTCCTATCTATGTACCAGTGACACGGCTCTACTTAACAATACACTTGGATCGTATGTATTAGGAATCAGTTGTTCGTATCGACCAAATGTGTATTAATAAAATTGTTATTCTGCAGCATAGTTTATAATATTTGCAAGTCGCATGCCATTGTATATCTTGTTCATTCTATGTAATTTGTGGGCTTTGTACCATGTTTGCTGACCAAGTAAATAACATAAGTGTTTTACGAATTAGGGACCAGTTGGCCGCATTGACCAAATGTGTATTAACAAAATTGTCATTCTGCAGCATAGTTTATAATATTTGTAAGTCGCATGCCATTGTATATATTGTTCATTCTATGTAATTTGTGGGCATTGTACCATGTTTTACTGACCAAGTACATAACCTTAGGAACCCTGCATAACTGTTTCATTGTTTCATGTGACATGAAATCCCCAGATACGCTATTAGGGTAATGATTGTCTCTGTTGTGAATTCTTTCGCTTGCCTTATATTTATTTTCATTTCCCAGTGCCATGACAGCTGCTATTACAGTGCTGGATAGAGCACGATTCAAAACTATATTGACAAACATAACGAACATGCTATACCAACCAGATGGACAGACACACACTACCATAATGTATTATCTCCAGATCAAACGAAGATATTATATATGTATACCAAATATACTCTCAGAACATACAACGTTTTCCTATCACATAATCCACGTTAAGTTACTTTACATGTACAATACTTCTTGTGTCTCTTTCAATTATTGCGTTTAGCAAATTTTGCATGAACTGTATCACATTGTAGCGATTTGGATGTCTGTTATTTTGCACATTTTGCCTTTTTCATATCTGTGGTCACGGCAGCATTTACTTAAGATCTTGCTACATCAACAGCTCTTTTTTCCAGGTGATGATATGAGAATTGAAGCACCTATGCTTGTAGACATATTATCCATAGTCAGATTCATGGCATTGTCTTACAGCATCTTATGGAAGAAAAACTCGCACACCTAGACCCAACATAGGGGCTTAATATTAACAGTGACTGACTCCTCACAGAGGCTGGCCCTTCATGTTAGAATTAACTTGTTTTCTGGTTGAATATCATCTAGCTGCAAAGGTATGTTTATATACACTTACATACATACAGAAGTATCACATCTTCAATCATTGCGACATACACCTTTCCAAATTTGAATTATAATCGAGCTTATAATTTTGTTTTCTGCTGTTATATGAAGACATTTGCCCTTAATCTGCTTAAGTTAATAAAAATGCATTCGGTATTATGTACTAACAAACATAGCAAATATAATTATTTAACCAAACATGGGAGCCCGGGGGTAAAAATGTTAATACGAAACACTTCATCACACATAACAGAATTAGGGATAGGTCAAGATCAAGACAAGGAACTTGACATGGTCCACCTGTCAGTGGACTCCAGACTATGTCACGCCACACAAACGCAGCAGAGCAGGCCAATATACCAGTTCAGTGAGTGTGTCATGGCATGCCTACTTTGACACACAGGTGCACAAGTACAGCGACCCATATAGTCATGTCTTTCAGAGAACCACACTAGCCAAGTTAAACACATTGAATTTGCATGAGGTAGCTCACAAATCGTAGAAGTTTGATGGTGTTAACTTACTGTATTTTATTACATATATTATATTAATTATCAGAAAATGTTATCTTGAAAAAAGACATAAAACACACGAGGATTAATGGTAATCAAATGCCACGTGAATTCAACAAATCTTTGAATACGAGCAAGTAGCTTATGCAATTATAATAACAGTAATTTTTTAAAGGGTACATTAATGTATTTTAGATGTTACAGCTCTTGTAAAGTTAGTTGAGCCAAATTCAGTAAAGAAACATGAAATGGCCACAGCAGTTCTGGCCATTTTGCCCAAAACCTGTAAAAATAACATTTACCGAATTAAAATTAACGAATGCTCAAACAAATAAAGTAAAGCCAATTTTAGGTCAATCGATAGTGATTTACATGCATAAAGGTAATGTTTACTTTTTGAGACATAACATTCAAAAGGGTAGGAAAGACTTGAAGAGATTTCCCGGCGAGGAAAGACAGCCTAAATAAAGCAATCTTCATGTACGAGTATCTCATGTGCCTAGTTTTAAGCACAATGCATGACTTGTTTTCTAGGTCAAGTAAAAATATTCCCTTGTGTTTTGCGCAGGAGGAAATTGATCCCTCTGCCATTGTCTCCTGGCACCAAGTCAGTCTGACTCAAGTGTGCGAAGGCTTCGTGCGTGTTTCATGTACCCGGGGGATTTCAGACTTTTTAGCTGATCATACAGTGTATCAATAGTTTAAATCGTAAGTTACTGGAACTTTTCTTTTCTTTTCCCCCGTGGAGACCATACCACACCATTTTCCGCAGATTCACCGCACCCTGGAAATGTAATTTATCACGTTTATTTCTCTCTCGCGAATTTGGCATTTTCTTCCACATTGGCCACTGGTGGGCTATATGCACCAGGCCAGCTGAAATCGTATTTTTACTCTAACCTAAGCAAGTTATTTAATTGTACAATGTTCTCCACATAAAGCAGTGAAACAGGTGTTCGTGTTATTATTAATGGAGAACTCACTTAACATAAGTGTTTCGGGACCTGGCCCACTCCAGGTAAACTTTCAGTCAAAAAGTTGCCATGTTTTTGATTTAAACTATGTAATGCAGGAGCACGAGGGTTGACTCTAACAACCCCACTAAACTATGACTTAACTTGTGGCAGTGTAGGGGGATCTTCGCCACATGGTCGAAGACCACATACCCGAAGCAAGAGACACTCGCATTTATCCGAGATAGCCGATATAAAAGTTGGCACCCTTTAAATGACAGAAATCAAGTGTTTTCATCACGAAAGTGTTAGGCATGGTTAGGACACCACTACTCAATCCTCAATATTATCTCTGTCACAACTACTACATCCCCCTCCACAACCAGAGTCACTGTAAATGGCACCCAGCAATGTGTGGCATTAAATATGAAACTTCAGCCTTGACGTCTCGCCATTATGCATTCACCAGCGGCGGCGACCAACCCGAGCCACCATCTTGTCGCCCTAACCATCCCCGATATGGGACAAAGAAGCCAGGGCATCAGCGCCGACCGGTCACCACCCATGCATGCCAGCTGGCGGGAACAACTCTGCCCCAGCTGACCAGTCGAGCCACCCTACACACGCGGATGGGCCTGCAACCGGTAGAGGCCGTCACCTTCCAGGAATATTTCACCGACTACAGGATTTTACACTCATCTGTGCTGCGAATTGACATGCTACAGCGAGTGAGTGAAATGGCTTTTAATCTGCGAATATGGCCAAGTGTTGAAGCGTGTTGGATTTATGGCAAATTCAGGACTGAAGACCCATACAGTAAATGCAACCTGAAAGAAAAAATCTGTCTCTGCCCGCCGACTGATGCTGAATCGCTTTTCGTACCTTCCCTCGTGTCGACCACGATATGATGCAAGTGCTCACGAGCTACATGTACAGGCATGGGAACAGACACTGTCCGATGCAGCCTGTGCTGAAGCCTTGTCCATTACTCTTGTCTTTCAGCCACCGAGTGGCCATTGGTACGGAACAGTTACTTTCAGTGCAATCAGTGTGAATCATAAAACAACCAACAAACTGAACTAAAAAAACCCAGAACTTTCAATCATCATCAGCAGCTAACATGCAAAGCCGGTGCACCAGAGTAAAGTGCAGCGAAATTGGACCAACGAGAGTGACATGTAAACAGTGTTCAAGCCAAACTCCACCCAGTTTGTCTTATGAGCGAGTAGTGAAGCAAAGTTCAGATGGCGAGTTTTGTTTGCAGCCGATGCAAAAAACGCACGTGTCCACCCCAATGATAACTGGAGTGCCTGACCACTGCCTGATGCAACCTGCAGTGGCCGAAACTCCGAGAGCAGGAATAGCTATGCCTCTCACCCATGCACATGCCACACATCTGCCACCACCATACCAGAAGAGGACAGGACCTGCTGTTGCCAACCCTTTCACTATCATGCTTTCAGACATCATGGGTAATGTCACCCTTGCATCAGGGTTCGTCTATCCACAATGTGCCTACGTCAACAACACCTGCGATGTTTCAAACTCTACCTACATTCTCTGGGCAGGGGATTGAAGATTCAAGAGCTTTCCTGGCCGACTGCACTACACGCTATGGGGTTGGCGAAGAAGAATGGACCAGTGTAGTTGGGAATCAGCAGAATGGTGATGCCCGCACATGGTGGGGAACTGTGTCTTAATATAACATGATGTTTCAACAACTCACCCAGAAGTTTACATCATGGTACGCCAGCACATACACCATGCTGAAGTAAGAACTGGCAGTGTGCACCGATGAAAACGGACCATTGGAAGACCTGGCGACTTTTGTCAGATTGCAAATCAGTCTGGGCCCCAGATACTACAAGCACATACCCTTGTAGGATGTGCTGGAGGTCATCTTCGAAACTGTGTGCCCTGAATAAAAACCAGCCCCGAGCCCCCTGGTTTTCGCTGGTTTCCAATGGTTCACATGAACCACAAGCAGTTTAAACCAGGACATAGAACACCAACGACAATACCACTAATAAAATTATGGTGGGAAGTTTGGCAACAGTGATGAGAACATAATCAATCACAATGCAGTGTCAAACTGGGACATGTAAAGTACCGCTGATAAGACCAAGCTTCGCCTGTCACCAACTGCCTCACCATCCGCACGGGCTGCCAAATGCACATGGCTGGGGAAAACAACAACCACACTTCGCAAAAGTGGCACAAGTGACGAAATAACTGCACTAGGTAACTGTAATGGGAATTCGAACATGAACAGTGCTCCACACTGTCGGATATGCACCAACGAAGAATACCACTGACATAAGGATTGTCTGAACCAACCGCCACAGCCGGTGGGAATGCAGTGGAGTAGTAGAGAATGTAGGGTCTCCCTACTCCTCCCTACCAAGAGGAACTGCAACATCAACATCAACGACAACACAAAATAACTCACTCTACTGACCTACATGGGCCAAGGTAGTGCCAATTGTAATAGTTTGTTTCGTGTTCCAGTGAGGCTAATTTACTGTTAGTGTCACGCTAATTGATATCACTGTCTCTGTACATGCGGAGTTAGTAAACAAATCAGACATCAACCAGTGTTATCAAACCATTCAACTTGCAACCACATCCAGAATAGCTATGTGCTCGGCGAGAAAACATTCTCATTAAAAATTCGTGATGTAGACATATCAGTAACAACTTTTGTTTCTAATGAAACCTGTGAGGATGCCATCCTCGGCATACCATGTTTAATCTAGCACGACACTGTCAGTGTACTCGCTAGGGGCCGTATCCATTTTGGCAACACAGAACTCCACAGTGTGTACCACTTAGGCAGACGTCAAGAGGCACCTAGACCAGATGTATATTTAGACAGTTTTGAGCATGCTAACATAACAGTATCGTGAGGCGATCCAACGAGTTCTTAATGAGCAAGCAGACATGTTCGCCGCAGCAGACCCTCTGAAACACACCACTGTAACTGAGCACACCATACAGACAACACATGATAGTTCAATGTATACCACACCCTGGGAATGTGGCCCATTTGAGCTTAAAATCATTAATGACCAACTGCAAGAAATGATTTAAGATAGTTTCATCGAGCCCTCGGAAAGCCCCCATAAATCTGATAACACACTTGCCCCTAAAATGGACGGAATTTGGTGCTTCTGTATTGATTTCTGGCCACTCAATCAAGTTACTCAAAGCACGCCACCACTGCTAATCAGCGTAAATTCCGCACTGAACTTACTCGGGATAGCAGCGATCCTTACCACTCTAGACTTACGTATTGGATTCCGGAAAGTGCCTGTACATAAAGCTGACCAGCCTAAAACTGCATTCATGGCTCAAATGGAATTTTTTTTTGCCATGCCCTTTGGGCTCAAATATGCCTCATATACGATTCAAAATATGATGATTCACATACTAGATAGACTGGTCAGCGATTTTGCTATGGCCTATCTCGATATCGTCATCTGGTCCCAAACCTGGGAAGATCACATCAAACAGCTATCCATTGTGCTCGAATACCTCGTTATGAATAGTCTCACATGCACCAATCACAAATGCCATAGTAGAAAGACTATCCTAAACTACCTATGACACCTAGTAGACGCGGAAGGGAAAATACCATGTTAGGAACATATCAGGATCATTCAGGAGAGTACCAAACCCCATGCACAAGGAAACAACTCCAAATATTTTGGGGCCTAGTAAACTGGTTGTGCCTCTACATACCCGACTTCGCCACAGTGACTGTGATGCTGACATACTTGCTCTCGCCTAACTGCCATTTCGACTGGGGATAAGATGATCAAAATACCTGACGTCAAGATGACTACAAAAATTTAACATGGAAGTTAAATGACGACGACAGCATTTCGAGGCCCCCATCAGGCCGGGGACCCTGGGCTCGTGCCTCACGAGCCCTTATGAAAAATACCAAACTGACTATGTAACATGATTGCAATGGTGAAAAATTGTATAAATTAAATGAAACACATTGGTGACACCCCCATTGATTAACAAATGTCTGTTAAGGTAGATGTTGTGAAGTTACTATAATGGAGGCCTTTATGTGCAATCTCCCCTTATAAAAACATAATTGTTATTTTATAAATAAACAAAAATACCCTATTATGCTTTCTTGCAAACAGTTTATGTATTACATTTCCTGTGATGGGTTTGTATTTCACTGGTTACAGTGTTGCCAGGTGGCTGTCTCCTGAAAGGATGGACTAGTCCACCTGGGCAAAGGGGTGTGGGTTGTCATGCTCGATTTCTCTTATTACAATAAAACACACCCCTGACTGTATCTGTGAATGAGATGACATTGTTTGATGTGTTTACAAAAATGCTGTGCTCTATTAGTGACACTTTGGGGCACTTAGCATTTCAGCTTCGGCTTACAGGCCAGTTGACATCACACAGTGGTGCCTTGCGTCGTATGTCATGGCGCGAGCTGCTACGATGTAACGACCAATTGCCTGTGCGCCCAACGGCTTTGGCTTTGGGGTAAACACCATTTCGGATCGCCTACTAATTTATTAAAAGAGTTACCTCTTGTAATAAATAGTAGGGCAGTCTCTTGAGTCACGTAATACCGTTTGGCATGAAGATGTAAGTTCCGTTCTTGTTAACCTGCACTAGGCACTCTTGGTCTGATGTGGTTGGTGCAGCCTGGTGCAGCTGGTGCAGTTGATGTGACTGTGCATTTGAAGTGTAAGGAAAAAGTTACCGGTACTGGCATTTCTCATGTAGATTAAATAACTATTCGAAAGAACCCATGAAATTTTTAAATAAAATATCTATTGTCAGACATATTTATAAATTTTATGATAGTGTGTTTTGCAGAAAAATTGTGCAAATTATTCCAACCCCATTTTAAATTCTGGAATGTTTTTAATATTTGTTTTGAAGTGAAAAAAGTTTACTTCGCACATCTCTTAGTATTCTGAACTCAGTACATGATTTACTTTTCTCATGCTGTAATACCTATTTATACTCAAAATTAATGCATATTGTTGAATCCTACCCATTATCTCCTGTGGGTCTAAAAATATTTGAAGCTACTTTCTGAATGGACTGAAGTACACCCAAACGAAGATTTTACAGACACTGACTGTTTCCAAAATTTGTCAATACGAACCAGACAAATTCCAGCCCATGTTGCCCCTTCTTCTCCCGTTTCACACAAATATGAGGCATGGGTCCAAATACCACATTTTTAAAACTGGGTACACTGACTTAACACGTCTCTTGATAGGATATTAAGCATCTTTATTGATGAAATGTACATTTACTTAATAGGGTGACTTACTCTCAGCAAAACTATGCCCCAAATGTGCAGAAAAAGATAATTGAACAAATAAAAGTTAACTAAAAACAAGGCAACAGTGTCGCACATAGGCCCACAGTGTGCGATATGGCCTGTGTTAATAAATTTCCTTTGGCAAAATGTCACATTTCATGTAATTTTTATTGACGAAATATAAATTTATTAAAAATGGTAATGAATGTATTCTGAGCAAAATAATAACGCAAAACTGTTTTTGCAAAACTGGAGTGCGTCGTTATGTAAAGGATTAACATACAGTGCATGATATGGCACATGTAAGTTTCCTATTGTGAGGTGAGACTTTCATATTATTTTAGTGGTGAAGTATAAATTCATTTAATACGGTAATGAGTTAATCGATAACCCCAGATGTGCAGGAGCAAACACCAATTAAGTCAAAATTAGTGAATATTAGACAGTGTCATTGCTCCTGGGCCTAACATACAGTGAACGATACGGCCGGCGTTTACATTTCCTTTGGGGAAATGAAAAGTTTTAGATTTATGAAATATTTAATAAATATATGTTCTTTCTTCAAAATTGTACTCCATCAGTGTAGATACGTAAATATAACATGAAAACATTAAATGAAAATCAGGAACGCTTATATTGCATTGAATACAATTTTGGTAGCTGTAGGTGGTAATAAAACCCTTTGAAATATACTGTCACAGAAAAATCCGTATTGTTTTTAAATGTTACAGGCTTCTAAATGTCTTTTAATAAAGGTTGCGGAGTCAATATACCAAACTTTCAACTCCGAGTCTTCAGTTTTTTTACTTTCCGACTCAGACTCTGACTCAACTCGAGACCCGGAATAAATAGGGGAGTAAAATAATTGAAGAAGACATTATATCTATCATCATTGTGTGAATAAAAAAATAATTTAAGCAATTTTACATAAGAATACATATTTGAAGTTGAAATTAAGTTTCTACCCAAGAAAATGTATTAAATTCCAATGGAAGTGCATATGCGACAATGTATGTATCCAGCTATTACAAAAAATGAGTGCATTATTTAACAAAGTAAAATACTTTGTGTTACATATATCCACAAATTGATTGGCTATACAAAATGTAGGCTAGATGTTACTATCTGTAGACATTAAAGATTTTTGTGAACATGCACGTGTAAAAAACTAAACGAAAATAACACAATTGTTTAATAATGAAAAGCAAAGACCCTGAACCGTATGTTACACAATACTGTGATTTTAATTCATGTTTTTAATAATGCTACAAAAAATTTGCTTGAAAAAAAAAGCATGGCTCTTGTCACATTTTCTTTTATTGATGCCCTCAAAACTGTGATTATTTTGAGGGCAGAATACATTATTTTGCCCCATGGGAGCGACAACTAGGTTATATTTTGATGTTCTATTAAAGCTTGTTTGTTTGTATTGGGTGATTAATGGATATTAATAATTTCACCGGGTGGGAATTACTGCTAATTTCAGAAGTGAACAAGAACATATTGTGTCATAAACAAAACAGTCTTCTTGATGAAGCTACATGAAGTAATAAAAAATACAGCCAATATAAGAACTTCCGTAACCCTTAAAATTATTATTAATATACCGGTCTGAACTCTTTGGCTAGTAATAAAAATCACTCAAGTTAATTTTATAAGTATCAAGTATCTAATAAAATTTAAAAATGTTAATTGCATAATAAGGATTATGTGCCAAGTCGGAATTGCTATGTTTTAACTGACTTGACCCAAAATATTATGCAACCCAAATCTCCACAAATCCTACTCCACAGCCTTAGTCTTGAAAAAAATATTCACTGCAGTATATATAAATATATATATATAATTTTTTTTTATTTATTGAGCAATTTTTTAAATATTTTTCTTTTCATAAATTTGTTTGTATAAACGACTTGTCAGTTGAGACAGAGTTCAATGCAAACAAAATTTGAGTGTATATGTTCTCAGCCAGTGGAAGAGTACTACATTTTATTTTGAGTTGGATTTAACAATGAAAAAATTATAATACATTTTTAATACAATCTATACTTCCTCACGCCATGATTCAAAATAGTATTTTATTTTTAATTCATGGTATTACAATACTTGTTTTTTCCCTTTTACATTATCAAAAAATGTTTTTTTTGCACTGATGTAGTGTAAATTTAAAGTAAAAACGACTACCTCTTAAAATGTTAACATTCCCTTGATATAAAACATTTCGTTTCCTTGCGAGATAGGTAAACACAGGACGCGCCATGTTGCTGCTGGAGGCTGACCTTGTCACAGCTGAACTTTCATGCTGTTTTTATTTTAAACATGTGTCAGCAAAATTAACTTTATCCATGAGGTATGCAGTTATTGTAAAAATTTATTAGTACATAATTTTTATAAAAAAAAAACGATTAATGGTTTTGCATTTAACGGATGGTCTTAGTTTAGAACACATAAGTATTAATAAAACAAAATAAAATTGTCAGATAACGAAACAATAGGATAACAATTTTCCCTATCAACATTCATGATATATAATTCACTGCTGATATTTGTGTTGTTAATATACTAGGAGGAACACTGGGTTTATTTTTCCGCACCTTTATCATTTGAACATCATCATCTCACAAGTGTTGTCAGGTTTAGCAAACTGAACCTCATTTTACCTGGTTGAAGATAAAAAGGAAAATCAGGTGTCTTGCATGTGCACCATTTTGAATACTGATGCATACATAATTTATAAACCGATATCGGTGACTTTTAAGTCAGAGGGTGATATGGTGGAACTGGACCTAAGTGCTTTGTTAGTTACTTATTCCCTTTCCTAGGAGCTTGGAAAAATAGTGTTTTTTTTCTCACATATTTGCATATATTTAATCTCAAATTAAACCTACCTTTCTAGAAGTTCTGCCAACTTTAGCTTGACTTTTGTTGCTGACGTATTAAGAAAATCAAATGTCTGATGTTTTCGCAAGGGCAAAATTGTGATTTGGTTTCGAAGTTAAAAGTGGCGGAAAATAATTTTACTTTGAATTTTTTGGTTTCAGGAGGCGTAAGTAACAAAACCACCAGACGATGGAAATAATGAAGAATAATTGAATGCATTATATTCCAATGCAAATTGTTTTAAGACATCTTATATTTTATGTATTTTCACCATCGTATTATTGTCATACGATTTGTGAATAGTACTGTGTATTTTCCATAGTGTGATGGTGTAATGAATAAATTATTGTACCCATTGATTTTTTTCTTCTAAGTGATGGTGTAATATAGGAATAGTATTTTTTCCAGCAAAGCCTTGCAGCATGCAATGGAGATGTGAAAATAAACATACATGTATGAAATGTAGAATGCTGCAGTCACTGTGAATGATATTTTAACACGATGCAGTTATATTGTATGCATCTTTTCAAGCTTCAGCTAAAAAGTTAAATTTTTTGAAAATATAATTTTAGAACCTTAATTGGGACAAGATAACTGTTCTTCACATACGTTTGTTGTTTACATAATGTACGCATTACAATAAACTGAAATTCATGTTAAAGACAAATACATTAATTTCTAATAATTATGGGAATTTTCTGGCATTTTAATAGTTAATAATTTTAGACAAGGACTGTTGAGTAGGCATTTTATAGGCTACACGAGTGCCCTGGAACAGTATCTATGCAGCCCGCATGTTATTAGGTTGTTCAAATAAATTTTCAGTTTTATAAATTTAAAAATTACTGTTAATTATATAATTTTACAATTCTTTTCTAAATTACCTCTGTTAACACTATTAAATACAGGGAAGTCTCACTAATCCAAACCTCGCTAATTCGAATATCTAAATAATTCTAACATGTATGTTTTTTTAAAATTGTAGTAATACGGTAGTTGAACACAGGATGAGTAGATCCAAAATAAACCACACTTTTCCTTGGCCAATATATAAATATTACATGTTAGAATTGACCTTTCCTTATTACAGCAAACTCTAATTTTTTTTTGCTACTGCAATATAGTAATATTTCGGTTAATCTGAAGATATGGTAATTTGATCAGGCCTCGGTCCCAATTATTTGGGATTAGCAGGACTCCGCTGTATTTGCCTTCCAATATATTTGACGTACATAAAGAAAATTGTTAGATAAAATACAGCTGTCACTTTTTTCCCATATAACTAATTTGGTCAAATCTTGAATGTTTTTGGAAAGCTGTCACTGCCCAAGTAGGCTGTTTGAGAAATCTTACTCTGATTAATTTAAACTTTACCGTATATCCAAGCCAGCAAATGTGGTTTTGTTTGAATGTGAGTTAGAGATGGAAAGAATGAAAAAAATACTTTTCAATTTGTTGCACATTTTAAAATGGGAGCGGAGGGGAAAGATTTGGGCAGCTCTTAACAAGGTCTTGAGAGCAGGGGGCATATTCCAAGTTATTTATTAATTTTGCATGTTCATTAAATTTAGGAAGCTCTCGAAATGAATAAAATATTTGAGAAAGGCAAATTTGAATTATAAGTCAGATGTATTTCGTTACAGTCCTCCGAGCCTTCAGTAATGTTCAGGTTTTTGTTAGCGAATGAAAGATGGTAACACTAATCACATGAACTTTGACTGAAATATGGAAGTTTGTTTATAAAATTGTGAATACTTCAGCTTGAAAACATCAATAAACCAAAACAGTAGGCACCTTTTAATATATATATTTTTTTTGCATTTGGAGTGTTTTGAATTTTAGAATCAAAGAAATAATATATTCTAGGAAAAATGTAGGCATATATTTTGTTTTCAAAGTGTGTCAAATTTGCTGTACACAATGTAGTTCGTGGTATTTTATATTCCTAATGAACATGTAACATCGTCTTGGTGTGACATATTAAACACTGAAGAGGCAAAAAAAACTGGTACACCTTCCTAATATCGCGCAAGGCCCCCTGAGTACGCAGAAGTGCCGCAAGACGACGTGGCATGGGCTCTACTAATGTCTGAAGGTACACAGGAGGCAATTCACACAATGAATCCGGCAGGGCAGTCGACAAATCCAATCTGGGCCAATTTGAGAAAGGGTTGCACGTCTGTCATGTTTAAGGATTCTCGTCAGTCGTCGTTTGTCCCGTTCTTTCACGATCTTTTTCCGGCCGCAGCGATGTCGAAGATGTGATGCTTTACCGGATTCCCGATATTCACGGTACACTCGTGAAATGGTCATACGCGAACATCCAAATGTTATCGGTACCTTGGAGATGCTATATCCCATCTCTCGTGCGCTGACTATAATACCATGTTCAAAGTCACTTAAATCTTGATAACCTGCCATTATAGCAGCAGTAACCGATCTAGCTGTCGACCGCATTGCGTTACTCTGATTGGCTTCACACCTCTGTTATTTGCATACGCACGCCTATACCAGTTTTTCTGGTTCTTCAGTGTATATGCACTTGTTTTAAGATGGATTCACATGCATATCGATAAGAAAGAGCGGACAGAACTCAGATTTTCACATATACTTAAATTTTAATGCAAAACCATTTTGCTGATTAGTTGTAAGCTGTTTACGATCATGCTGTTTCGTTAGTTATTTTTAATACCAAGATTACAAAATAGGTGATAAAAACATTAGATGCTGTTCTGCTTATAGTTAATTGTATTAAAACACGTTGACTGCAATGGCAGACACTGGTGTCTGCTTCGATAGTAGCCCTGGGAGCTATGGCGGATACCAGTATCGGCCCAATATCGTTAAAGTAAACGAGCCTCTGCGCCAATAACAGTGTGACTGCCTGCTTGGTTGTTGCGTCTAGCCTGCTTATGTGTCCACTGGGTCCCTAAGGGAGGAGGGGGGGTCTCGTTTTCAGAATGTAATCTTTTTTACTAGCGTGATCGACTGAAACTTATTTCGCTTCTTTGTGTTTGCTGTGTCCTCTAGTGGCATCGATGAAATGCAAAATTCATGTAAATACATTTTTTTTTAAAATCACATTATATTATGTAACTCAAAAATATTAATGGATGCAGTGAGTAGCTATAAAACGGGGGGTCTAGGACACCTGACGCCAGGCAGGGTACGGGGACGAGCTGTGACTCCCGCATCAGCCGTGTTTTTCCCGTTTTTCCCTCGAAAATTTCCCTTTTTCCCTAAAAAATTTCCCAAATTTCAAAAATTAAAAACAAGTTATTAAATTTTTTTCAATGACTCCACAATGTGGAGGAATTACTCATTTTTGGGCAATGAGGAGTTGAGGATTCATGAGGAGTTTTCTCATAGTCTACCCCTACCATACTTCACCCCCTTGTATTCCAACCTGGGAGGGTTATCTCAGAGTCTTCCCAAATACGATATAAACTACACATGCCATTTAAGCCCTATGTGAACTTATAAGCTTAGTTGACTGTAATTCCCGAACTGCTTAACAAGTACTCTTAAAATTCATAAAATAGGCATTATCGCCGACAAGGAAAATTAACACATGGCCATTTAAGCCCTACGCGAACTTATAAGCATAGTTGGACGTAATTCCCGAACCGCTTAAGATTTACTCCCCAAATTCATAACATTGGCATCGCTGCCGACAAGGAAAATTAACACATGGACATTTAAGCCCTATGCGAACTTATAAGCTTAGTTGGACGTAATTCCCGAACAGCTTAAGATGTACTCGTCAAATTCATAACATTGGCATCGCCGCCAACAAGGAAAATTAACACATGGTCATTTAAGCCCTATGCGAACTAATAAGCATAGTTGATCATAATTCCCGAACCATTTAAGGTACAACCAGCAAATACATAACAGAGGCATGATGGTGTTCTCCGAGTCTTCCCTGATGTCCCGACTGGCCCCTACATCACACTCTTGTAGGGGGTGTTCTCCGAGTCTTCCCAAATCCCTGCCATGTCACTCGACTGGTCTCTACATCATACTCTTGCAGGGGGGTTCTCTGGGTGCTTTCAAATCTCTACCATGTCACCCGACTGGTCCGTACATCATGGGTTATCTCAGAGCATCCCAAATATGATTACCATTTAATTCATTCCTACAAGATCATATACCTCATGCTCTCGCATTTCAAGCGAGAGGTTGTCTCAGACATCACACGCTAGCATTCCAAGCTGGGGTGATTATTTCAGAGTCTTCCCCAGTCGCTGTGGTGTGAGACATAACATAAAGGACTTCGCCATAGCACTTGGTGTAACATAAAGAAAGTTGGCACAGGACAGAGTCCCTCACACGTTGAAAGATGTCTTTTTAAGTTATCGCGTCGTCCAAATTGAGACTTACACGGTTCACATGTTAAGCTGGATTGCTTCATGTTCATAGAACAAGCAGTTTCATGACGACGAGCATTACAGCTCTTAGTAAATGGTTTCTTGCAGAAAAAGTAGAAATGGCTTTCTGACATATTCTCCATCTTCGCTCGAGACGATGTTTACTCTTCGAAATTCGAATAACTTATGCGATTCCATCAATTTCACATATATATGTGTGCATATCTTCTTTTTTCATCAGTCGGTTTTAAGATTTTTTTATGCGTTCTGTAAAAATATATTCAGCTAATGTCTGTCCACCGCTACATGCCGTTTTACATCTCTCATTTCGACGTGCGTTGATAATTTTGCTAAAAATATTACCACATTTGCGACAATGTTTCCTACATGTTGATGAAGGATTGTGTTCATTGTTCACATGAAGGTCAGAAGTTGGTGATGTAGGTGTATCAATACTTCGTACAGCATAAACCTGATCGTCACAATTTTGTAACGTTGACAATGCACTGTATTGCTAAGCATGTAGAGAAACAAGGTCTTTGCACTTTTTTTCATATTTATGTTTAAAATGTCTATATGAGTGAACATATCTTGGCATATATAACATCGATAGTCTGTGCGATGAGGATTCAACTTGCATTTATGCTTTATATGCCTCTTCACATTGTAGGCATATGCAATTGTACTGTTACAGTAGTGGCATAGATATCTAGGAGATGTGACTGTTCCAGCCATTGTTTTCTTAGCAGGGTACCTTGCCTTTAATGATGTTGATGGCTCGAATTTTTCTTTCACGGATATCTTCCCATCTAAAATTTGCTTTATTTTCAGAAAATACTGATTGACCTGTGTAGGAAGGAGAGCTTTGCATGTTGCACTATGCCTTTTTAAGCTATCGAGTCTTCGAAAATATGATTTGCATTTTTCACATTATAATATAATACATTTAATATGTTTTTGGCAACCAGTCACCTGTCGACGAGCATTGCAACTTTTAGAAAAAGTCTTCTCACAGTAGCAACACAAATAACTTTCTTGATTATTTCCCAAAAAAACAGCTCTGTTCACTCTTCAAAGTCTGAATAGCCACTGAGTCGGTCATCCTATCCTATACTAATATATACATACATAGATACACATATACATACATACAGATGCAACAGAAGTTACCTTTATGTCACCTTTGTTAGTGGCGAGATGCTTTCGTGTCATGTTAGGCTTCTTTATCGTTGTGTGCGAAAGCACCCTTTACATTAGACCTGCGAGAGCCTCACATTACCTGTTAGACCCCTTTATGCTCAATGGTGTTCTCTCTTTATTATGGTGGTAGCTTGCATTTATGCTTTATATGTCTCTTCGCATTGTAGGCATACGGAAATGCTATGTTACAGTAGTGATGTGATTTTGCCCACCATTGTTTTCATAGTTCATATAAGTGTACATTGTCTTTAATGCTTTATCATTGTGTATGGTTGGGAAGACTCTGAGATAACCCACATGCATATGTTTGGGAAAACCCTGAGATAACTCTCCCAGCTCGGCCTGCAAGAGCATGATGTATATCACATAGGAAGGACTTAAATGTTAATCTAATTTGGGAAAACTTAACCCTTTTGTGATGACGGGAGTGATGTTATGAAGTTGCCGAATGTATCTTACACAATATGGAACTTATGCGCACCTATGCTTGTAGGGAGCAAATGAATCTGTAATCATTTTTATTTGTATAGGACATAAATAACTCCACAATGATTTGTGTTGTCAGGAACAATATATATACACATATATCTATAATGAATTTGCCATCTGTATGTTAAACAGTTTGGAAATTACGAGCACCTATGCTTATAGGGCTTAAATTAAACTGTGATAATTTACCCATTGTCAAGGTTGTGCTGTGTATCGAAACTTGTAACCATATCTAGTAATGAATAAGTATTTTTTCCCTTTGGTGTAACTTACTCGGCCAATATTTGTTTGCATGTGTTGATGGGTCTGCTGTACATGTGTGTATTTAAGTGTGTTCATGAATTTTGCGTACTGGCGCAGTGAGCATATATCATGTGTAAAATGTATTTCTTGGGAGGAGTCGCGCAGAGCTTCTCCTTTGGTGTAACTTAATTGGCTAATATTTGTTTGCATGTGTTGATGGGTCTGCTGAATGTGTGTATGTAAGTGCGTACATGAATTTTGCATACTGACAATGTGAGCGTATATCATATCTAAAATATATTTCATGGGAGAAGCCGCGCAGAGCCTTCCCCTTTGGTGTAACATACTCTTCGTCGCAGTGTTTGGCGTCACCATTTATGTTAGGCATCGTGCATCGTTGATGTGTTCGGCGCCACCCTTTATGTTAATATACCAATGTTGTTGAAGTGTACAGTAGCGCTGTTTATGTTATTCCGCGCGCGCTTCGCTGCAGTGTTCTGCGTCGCCCTTTATGTTAGGTGCAGGGCATCATTGAAGTGTTCGGTGCTGCCCTTTTATACTAAAATGCATGTGTAATTGAAGTGTACTGTAGGACCCTTTATGTTATGCCATGTGCACTTCGTCACAGTGTTCTGTGTCGTCCTTTATGTTATAGGGTGCATGCGTCGTTAAAGTGTTTGGTGCCACCCTTTATATTAAAATGCCCGCACCGTTGAAGTGTATGGTGGTGTGCTTTATGTTATGCTTTGCGCACTTCGCCGCAGTGTTTGACATCACCCTTTATGTTAGGATGTGTGCATTGTTGAAGTGTTCGGCGCCATCCTTTATATTAAAATGCCCGCGCTGTTGAAGTGTACAGTAGAGCCCTTTATGTTATGCCTCGCACACTTCGTCGTAGTGTTCAACATCACCCTTTATGTTAGGGTACATGAGTCATTGAAGTGTTCGGCGTCACCTTTGTACTAAAATGCACACACCATTGAAGTGTACGGTAATGTGCTTTATGTTATGCGGCACGCACTTCGTCACAGTGTTTGGTATCACCATTTATGTTAGGGTGCGTGCGTCGTTGAAGTGTTCGGCAATGTTCTTTATGATACACCAAGTGCCATGGCGACATACTTTATGTTATGCCTCGCGCCATGGCGACTGGGGAAGACTCTGAGATAATCACCCCAGCTTGGAATACTATCGTGTGATGTCTGAGACAGCCTCTCGCTTGAAATGCGAGAGCATGAAGTATATAATCTAGTAGGAATGAATTAAATGGTAATCGTATTTGGGAAGGCTCTGAGATAACCCATGATGTACGGACCAGTCGGGTGACATGGTAGGGATTTGGGAAGACCTGGAGAACCCCTGCAAGAGTATGATGTAGGGGCCAGTCGGACGATATGGTAGGGATTTGAGAAGACTTGGAGAACACCCCTTACAAGAGTGTGATGTAGGGGCCAGTCGGGGTGTTAGGGAAGACTCGGAGAATACCCTCCTGCTTATGTTATTTATTTGCTGGTTGTACCTTAAATGGTTCGGGAATTGTGATCAATTATGCTTATAAGTTCGCATAGGGCTTAAATGACCATGTGTTAAATTTCCTTGTTGGCAGCGATGCCAATGTTATGAATTTGACAAGTACATCTTAAGCATTTCGGGAATTACATCCAACTAAGCTTATAAGTTTGCATAGGGATTAAATTACCATGTGTTAATTTTCCTTGTTGGCAGCAATACCAATATTATGAATTTGATGAGTACATCTTAAGCGGTTCGGGAATTATGTCCAACTAAGCTTATAAGTCCGCATAGGGCTTAAATGACTATTTGTTAATTTTCCTTGTCTGCGTCGATTCCTATGATATGAATTTGACGACTAAATCTGAAACGGTTCGGGAAGTATGTCCAACTATGCTTATACGTTCGCATAGGGCTTAAATGACCATTTGTTAATTTTCCTTGTCGGCGGCGATGCCTATGATATGAATTTGACCACTACATATTAAACAGTTCAGGAATTACGGCCAACTATGGTTATAAATTCGCATTGGGCTTAAAGGGCAGGTGTAGTTTATATCGTATTTGGGAAGACTCTGGGATAACCCTCCCAGTTTGGAATGAAAGGGGGTGAAGTATGGTAGGGATAGAGTATGAGAAAACTTCGCATAAATCCTCAACTTCTCATTCCCCAAAAATGAATCATTCCTCCACATTGTGGAGTCATTAAAAAAAATTGGAAAAAATAAAATTTAAAAATAAAAGTTGTAAAAATTTTCTAGGGAGGAAGTGGAATTTTCGAGTGATAAACGGTATATTTCGAGGGAAAAACGGGAAAAACACAGCTGATGCGGGAGTCACAGCTCGTCCCCCGTCCCCTGCCGGGCACCAGGTGTCCCAGGACCCCCGTTTTATAGCTACTGCAGTGTGTACAACATGCATACACATCTATTCATTCACGAAAATATTATTGTTTATGTACATAAAAAAATCACTCAAGACAGTGTGTAGGTTCCACGACATGGTCGTGGCAAAAAGCAGTAACTTTCATCACCTTGGTTTTTTCATTTTTCTCTACATACTTTCTTCTCATAGCATCCTCGGAAATATTTTTGCCAATTCTTGCAGAACCTTCCTTTTCCTTGAATGTGTGTTTTGACTTAGATTTTGTGCGCACTGTCTCAATATAGTCGGTTCACGACTGGAAGAGACTTTCTTGAAACCCTGCTATAGATCTACTTTCAAGCCCATTTCGTATCCTTCCGCCAAAGGCAAACAAACATTGCCACGTGACTGCCATGTGGCAGTCACATGGCAATTTTTACATGCAATGTTTACATTCCACTGTGTGTGTGTACATGTGTTCGTACATGCACGATGTATATATTATTAATGGATATTCTGCAAGCGTAAAGTTTTTAATATTGAGAATTTCAAACAAAAGAATATGCGATGCCAGCGAAAATCATTTCATTCTATAAACCCAAAATGCGAGCATTTTGATGAATCGATAGTTGTCTATTTACAATCGATTGTTAGTGACTACGATAAATTCCCGTACATCGAAGGCAAGATCTTCAGTATTGATCGAAATTGCTACAGACGTTAAAATGGCGTGGTGGTAGACTGAGTCGGATTTTTCGCGCAATTGTAAAATGTTATTAAAAAATGGTTGTGACGGTTTTTGACAGGATGGCAGAGTTTGCGAGTGAAGGATTCTACGTCTTAGACAATGTGAAAACAATTCTTATGTGCAAATGCTGCAACTTTAGAATAGAGTGGCAAAGGAAAGACTTGTGCACGAAACACATAAAAACAAAAGGAATCAGTACGTGAAAGTGAGCACAAATTAAAATCATGCGTTTTTAAAAACCAAATAATAAAGAGCGGATATTAGTAAAACAAGAGAAATAAATGAATTATTATAGGTTAAACAAGATAATCGCACAAATTCTCTGGCATGTGTCTCAACCACACGCCGCCAACAACACAAGGAAGGTAGGTTTGTAAACAAATGGCTGCGTTACTTTCACCTTGAGCATGATCATGTGACTATGCAAGAAACGTTGAAATCTAAATACGTTAACATCACATCATTAATAATTGGCATAATAAGATACAAGTCTTTTCGACACCCATTTGTAAGCGATAAATTAACAATTACGTTAAATATTTGGAACTATTTCCTCTCTTTGTGATGGCAACCTAACGGCATAACTGTATCCGCTCTCGCCGCTTTTTGTAATGTTATATGCATGTCGCTAACGGGTAGGGTGTTTTTTCATAGGTTGATTTTCAAAAGTTTCTTCCAGTTGTGAACCGACTGTAGGTGTTGTTGATTGGCTACTGTTTTCATTATTTTTTTTGTACTGCTTTGACAGCCATCAACTTTTTCACTTAGGCTTTACGAAAGTTAGTGATGGTAATCTTTTTTCTGTTACTTGACAAAAAAATAAAAGCGCATTTACTTCTGCAGTACCCAATAGTAGTTCTATGAAAACTTTCTTTTACCACTTCAGGGATCTACGAAGAGGTGTGCTATAACTTGAGAGCTAGGCAGACAAATCTATTGCAGCTTTTCCCTTATTATAATCGACAGTGGCCTTCGGTTTGTAGAAATTACCATTTATGCATTGTATAAGAAATTTTTCATCCCCATGACATGCGGACAATACGAGAATGTCTCTCTTGTCAGCCAATTTCAGTACAGTAATACCTCTGTCATTCTGTTGCCCTACCAATGTACCACGCGTAAGTTTTCTCGACAACTGTTTTTGGGTTGTATTTTCTGTTAGACTTAAGCGTGCCTAGAAGGATAGCAGACTTGTCATGAATTTGTTTGTTAACTCAAAGCTTATGTAATAATTGTCAGTAACAATCACTCTCCCCGAATCCAATAATGAGTCACAAAATTCTAGTACAACACTTGTTGGCACAGACCGTCCTGCATCCTGGTGTTTTCCTGCATATATTTTCACGTTACATGCGTATCCTTTGCCACAGATTATCCTTAGAATATTTTTACACAATACTTGTGACTTTTCATAGGGCAGTTTTGATTTTTTTCAGTCGTCCCTTGAATGGCACGATCGTTTCATCGACACACACAGTTTCACCTGGCGTGCACAATATATGAAGTTTCGACACAAGATTTTCTACGACATTTTGAACCTTTTGAAGTCGATCGTTTTCTGGTTGGTTTTCGTTGTCAGAGAAATGACACATTCGCAAAAAGAGTTCAAATCTATTACGCGACACGGTAAATGGCACAGCATTTATTCTGAAAAATGGATCTGTTGTCCAGTAATCACTTATTTATGGCGCCTTCAAAAGTGCTATGAATGCAATTATTCCTAGAAAATTGGTCATTTCTTCTTCGTTGGTTAGTGTCCACATCTTCAGTGTCCTACTTTATGATATGCCAGTGTTTCCGATCTTTTGACAAGCATATAGGGTTGTTTGTTCAACAAAGATGTCCAGCAAGTCATTCCCTACAAATAATTTGTAGCACTCTAATTACGATGGGTTAGTTAGTTCTGCTGTCATTTCTGAATTGAATCTGGCTTCCTCACTGAAAAAGAATTGTCGTTTACTTCCCTCTGGATCATGCCAGGAACTTATGTACTCCTCATTCCGAGGCAGCCTAGTTGCTTCACTGCTATCTGTTACACTTTCGCGGAATTCCTCAGGTTTGGAAGTCACAACTTCACACGAAATAGGCAGTTCCGGTGCATTAATTGTACGTGGGCCCGACGTTTTCGCAACGGGGTTGGGTGGTTCTGGCCGCTGTTCTGAAGCAGGCCTCGTAACAGGGGTTGGTGAGTTTGTAACATCATTCACACCATGTTCTTTCGAAATGTTTCCTAGAAATTGATGTACATCTGCTCTGACCTATTCTTCTGACTATGATGATACATCACAAATAGAGAAATCACTCTCAGAACTTGATATATCATAATCTGGGTCTTTGTCCGAGTCGTTCACAGTCAATGTTGAGTAAGAATATAAAACAGTGTTTGAGAAATATGTAGTACGTGCAATGAACCATATCAAATACAAAATAATAATATTTTTCCTTGAAAAATAATTTATGTAGACGAAAAAAAACAGAAAGCAGCTCCACATTATGTATAACTGATAGCAAAAGAAAATATTATAATTGTAAAATTAACTCTGATAATAATAAAATTACAAAGCATATCTTTACAAGTAGGCCTATTTTGGTCTCCCCTTAACGACTTAGGTCTACGCAGTCGTTCTACAATTGTTCGCTTGTAGTAAGGAAGTATATTGTTGTAAACACCAAAATGCATAGTGCTAAAACGAATGAAATTAGCTGCAGTTACATTCGTTAGTAAATGTATAATTTTCTTTTTTTTTGTTTCAAGTTTACAAATATATTTATTACAATTGTACGCTCGTAGTTAGGAAGTCTGATGTTGTATGTGCCAAAATGCATTGGGCTAAAACGAACGAAATTTATTACAGTAACAGTCCTAATTCTCATTTTGTTTCAAGTTATCAAATAATATTTTTTACAGTTGTTCGCTCGTAGTTAGGAAGTATATTGCTGTAAGTGCCAAAACGCACAGAGCTAAAACGAATGAAATTTTTTCGGCACAAGTCGTTAGTAAATGTATTATATCCTAATTTTCTATTTGTTTTAAATTTACAAATAATATTTCTTACAATGTGTGCTACTTTATTTGTCAATATTTTTTTATAAATTTGGTTTTCGAATATACATCCCAGTATCTAGAAAAGGGGGTTCTACATCACCTGGCTAGAAACAGGGAGCAGGTAGAAAAGCGAACAGGGTGTGGCATGTTGTTCCCAAAAAAATGTAATTTGTACCTGTTTTTTCGCTCGAAATAGGGCGTTTTTTCCCCAAAAATTGCCTCGTTTTGCCCAAAAGTTCCCATTTTCCACTAAAAATGTTTCCAATTTCCCCAAAAAATGTTATGGTTTGTTCTCGTTTCACACTCAGAATCAGGTATGTCCCAAATTACATGCCTGCCAAGGTCACCATAGATAGTTCCCAGCGCTGGTGCTCGTCGCCGAACATGATAGTTCCCAGATCCCTCACCCATGCATCCCAGCGCTAGCACTCGGCGAAGAACGCATGGCCAACGAAGACGGTAAAAAAATTGTTTTGTAAAAATTTATCTTAAAGTTTTTTTTAAATTTTGATTAAACTGTTTATTTGTAAAGCATATAGAGAGTCAACATAAGGTTCAATGTTTCACGGGGAAAAAATTAATTGAAATTATTTTAAAACTTGTAATGAAAATTTATTTTGTAAAATTTAATGGCATACAACTCAGAGAGTCAACATAAGGTTCAATGTTTTGTGTGTGTGTGTGTGTGTGTGTGTGTGTGTCATCACACGAAGCTCTCGTACTAACAGTATTGAGGTTGCTGCATGATGTTTTAAATTACTTCTAAGAAAAGCTAACAGATGAAGGAATCGAGAAAAAACAAATTAATACAATATATTTTATTAAAATAATTTTATGCATTGTAAATAAAAGAGGATTAAAACAGAGTCACTATATGATCACCACACTGCTTTCGAAAGCAACCTATCGCCGAGTAAGAGCGATGACTAGTTGGCTGCATGGCGGGTGTTCAGCGCTGTTCCTGGCTGGCGTTTGGCTGTACTGAAACACCAGTCTACACAAGTAATGTCAGAAACCCACTTCTGTAGGTGAGCGGGAGTCAGTGCTGTGCGGCTCGTCAGCACTGAAAAATAAGCAAACTGATAACATTCAAATAATTCTTTGTAATAAAATCGTGGCAATCTGCAACACGCTCTGTCGGCTTTGCGCTGTTCTAAAACACCAGGCAACATCGGGAATGTAAGTAACTCACCTCTGTCGGCGAGCAGACACTTCTGTCGGCTGATTGGCTGCATGACGGGCGTTCGGCTCTGTTCCTGGCTGGTTGCACGTCCGGTGTTCAACACTGCGTGCTGGCTGAAAAAAAAAAACTACAAATTTAATAATTTTTTTTATGCACGTCTACAGCTTTATGCTACACCGGGGAGGAGATGTTCGGTCTAACCCCCCCTCTCCCGGTCACCTCACCGGTTGACGGCGCTGAGAAAAAAATTAGTCACATAACAATTCTTTTAAAAAATCATGACATCTGCATAGCGTACTGACTGCACTGTTCTGAAACACCAGACTGCGTCGTCAATGTTCTAAAATAAATGTACCCTGCGATGCTCTGTTTTAAAACACCACACGAAATCGGCAATGTTCCGGTGTTCGGCGTCTCGCTACACATTCACAGCTGGAAGTAGATGCTCAGCCGGACCTCGTTGGCAGCGCTGAAAAAAATTAGTCCCTTCCGAATAAAAAAATCGAGACATATTATTTTGTGTCGCGCACCGTAGGCGCTGCGCTGTTCCGAAACACTAGATTCTGCGCCGCGCACCGTATACATTGCGTTGTTCTGAAACACTAGGCTGCATTGGCAATGTTCTGAAAAACGTGCTCTGGCGACGTGGCGATGTTCTGAAACAGCAGACAGCGTCGGCAATGTTCTGAAATGTTAGTAACTCACCTCTGTCGACGAACAGGAGGTCGGCGTCGTGGGACCTGGGTGCTGGCAGGAGGTCGACATTGGGGGACCTGGGTGACGACAGGATGTCGGACTCGCGTGGCTGAACCTCGTTGACACGTTGACGGCAGGCGTCGTGGAACATCAGGAGTCGTAACCTTGTTGATGGCGCTGAAAAACAAAATTATTAACTCCTCAAATAACTAACAACAACATATATGCGTCGTGCTCTGTCGGCGATGCCCAGCGCTGTTCTGAAAAAAAAAAAAAGAAATGTATGCACTCAAACCTGGGTTACCTCTGTCGAAGAGCGGGGGGAGGTCGGGGTAGTGCGCGAAATCGTAACAGGATGGCGTGTGAGGCAGCGCTGCGTCGAGACGTGAGGCTGGGTTGACGGCAGGGAGGCGCTGAAAAAAAAGTAACTATAACACCAAACAAATAATTTTTAAAAAAAAATCATAATGGTATTATTCTGCATCGCACTCCATCGAGATGTGCGGCTGGGTTGACAGCATGCACCCGCACACACTCTCACAAGTGCACACACACAAGTGGACACCCACGAGCACAGACATATATACATGTAAATATATACATTATGCATATGTAGACACATATGCATGCTCAGGCACACACCCACACACGAGCACACCCAACATATGTATACATACACACCTGTACACCCAGACACACACCCACGAGCACAGCCACACATACATATATATATATATATATAATTCATATGTAGACACAGACACTTGCTCAGGCACACACCCACACACGAGCATGCCCAACACATGTATACATACACACCTGCACACCCAGGCACACACCCACGAGCACAGCCATACATATACATACATATACATATAAATATGCATATGTAGACACAGATGCATGCTCAGGTTCACGCCCACACATGAGCATATCTAACATATACAAGTATACATATGTATACAGGTGCACACACACAAGCACACCCAACATACATGGATATACATATGTATACACACACATGAGCACACCCAACATACATGCATATACATATGTATACACGTACGCACGCACGAGTACACATACCCACCACTTACCCTTAGCATCGTTGCCCTCCCACTTACCATCAGCACTAGCATGCAGATGGGTCCCGGGCTTGGGACTGGGAAGTACACTATTCCTATGGCAAAGACGCATGCTCAGGCACACACCCACTCACGAGCACACCCAACATATGTATATATACACACCCGCACACCCAGGCACACACCCACGAGCACAGCCATACATACACGCACACATGCACACCCAGGCACACATTCATACATACACGGGTGCACACACCCGCACACACCTGCACACCCAGGCACACACCCATACATACACAGCCGCACACACCCGCACACCCAGGTGCACACCCATACATACATGGCTGCACATACTGCACACACATCCCGCACACCCAGATGCACACCCATACATACACGGGCGTACACCCCAGGCACACACACCTCAGATTCACTCAGTTACATCCATACACACACATCCAGACACATACCCAGGCACACACACAAACACACACACACACATACCTATGTCAAAAAAATAAACACTTACCAGCATGGTGTAAGCAAAAAAAAAGTTAATACCAGGGTCGACTTGCCCAGAGCAGTTGATGAGTTAAGACTGTCGCTGCTCCTCAGTCAGTTGGTCAGACAGTCAGTCAGTCAGTCGGTCAGGTCACCCGCATAGCCGCTATCAGTGCTTGTCGTCTCATAATAATAGTATTCATAGTCAGCTTCTACGTCCTCCTCACTACCACTGTCATCGTATTCTGAGACGTCAGCATCATTGTCGTCATGACCAGAGGCGTTGTCATTGTCGTAGTCATGGGCAGCCTCATTGCCATCATGGTTAGCGTCGTTGTCTGTCTCATTAGTGTCATTGTCAGTCTCGTCCATCATATATAATTAATGTCGTCAACAGCAGCATCATTAGTCACGTCATGAGTGGTATTAACATCATCTAATTTGTCATCGTCATCACTTATTACAATGAAACTGTCATTAGTATCGTCATTAATGTTGAGGTTATCACCGTCAGCTGCAAGTGAACCATCGCCCCGATGGTTAGCGTGGTATGCAGCTGCACCACCGGCAATCGTGGGAAGATACATTGTAACCCTTCCTCGCGAATCGCCTGATTTCGCGCGCGTTCAGCGCGACTGTCCTCATAAATTTGTCTAACTGCAGTAAACATAAAAAATAAAAAAAAAAAAAAANAAAAAAACGCGCAGGTTGTATCTTTGCAGCAATGCGGGCCAGGTGCTCACTGATGTTATTAGGAGCATTTGTTAAGCCCTGCATTGCATGCAGATCTACATTATTAATATGATCAACAATGTCTTCATTCGCATCGTTAAGATCATTAAGGTTTGCGATATCGTCGTCGTTACTTGCCTCTGGATGTAGAACCTCAAATGTGTTCGTTGAGACATGTGACGCCGGTATATCTGTAACTGCCACTTGCAGAATCGCAGACCTTTGTGCTAAGGTGCAATTTAATCATACGTCACAACGTAGGGCAAGTGGAGATCAAAAACACGCCCTCGATGTCTCCCCACCGCGACATCTGCGAGGATAGTTAGTCGATGCCACTGAAGTGCTTGCCTCATAGTTAACAACTGATAGCGGGGCAGGGTGCTGTACAATAGTAGTACCATCTTGAGGCATAGCTGCAGCCTCTATCTCTTCAACTGCTGTGAGCAAGTCCTCGTCATCTCCCGACGTCCACGACATGGTTATTATTACACACTATAAAAACTTTCAATTCAAATGAGAACCTAACTTCAGTAACATCCGTATATATAGGAAAAACCACTAACCAGATGTATGTTGCTTTCCCCCACTCCACCCAC
>NQII01000280.1:252416-271536 GCA_002778355.1 Clitarchus hookeri | reverse complement strand
CAGCCTGGCAACTTTCACTAACACGTACAGACACATACGTCCTATGCCTGTGCTGAAATAATGGTATTTTAAAAATGTAAATATAAATTCTCCTCCAAATTTTCAATAAAGTAAATAACATTTAGCAGATTATATATATATATATATATATATAATCTGCTAAATGTTATATATATATATATATATATATACTAATATTACATGAACACATACTACTAAGATATAAAAAACAAATTTATTTGTGTGTGTATGTGTGAATATATATAAAACAATTTTTTTAAATCTGATTTTAATCATAGGGAAATATATATGTTAGAATGCATGCAATAAAAAGAAAAAACATGTGAGTTTAAGCTTAATACTTTGGTTTGCAGTTAAAACATGAATAATTATTATTTATTTCCTAAAATAATTAATTATCAATTACAGTATGTGCATTATTTAATAAGCAACGTCTCATGTAAAANCATTATTTAATAAGCAACGTCTCATGTAAAAAAATTATTTCCTTGTCAGAACGAGTAATTTTACGCCTTGAATAATAATAATAATATGTTAATAAACTTATTGTTTGGTTTTGTATAATATATATATATATAAGTTTAAAATAATACTTTTTTTTGGGTTACCATATGTTGCCTGCCATAATTCATACAACTGAAAATCTATCATTAAAAATTATTTATAGTCCTGTCCAATGGAAATTTTCATTTTACAGTCCATCTCAAAATGGGTGATATGCCTTGGATGATATCGACTTTGAACCATTTTTCATAAATTTAAGTTACAATTAAATCAGAATTCCAAGTAAACAGTCAAAAACAAAGAAATGCTTTAATTTGTGTGGTTTTCTGTGACATCACTATTTCTTTCATTGCATTACTTCATAATACACGGCAGCGGAAGAGGGAACCTTGCCGTGTGAGATGCCAGGCTTGCTGCCATTGGCATGTATGGTAGAGTGGGGATATCGGTGACCTTCGCGTGGCGACCTGCACAGACGACGTACTCGTGTGGGAAGAGTATTGAATAACTGGTGAGAGGGGGCAGGGTGCAAACCCGACGCCTGCCTGGTCTTGGCAGACAAGGGTGACTGGCCCCCCGACATGTCGGCTCATGTCTAGCACAAGGCGAGGGGGAGGGGACAGGGGACGTCCTAAGACACATGTGAGGCGCTCTAAGAACAAAACACTATAGAGATCGGCAATGAGACGAATGTATTTTCATAGAGGCTGTTTCCTTACAAGCAGCGACACGTGTAGAGTGAAAGCCCTACCGGTTTCCGGCGGGGGCAGCCGATACGGAGTTATTTCATAGACTGGTTCCTAATGTTAGGCGCTGAGTACAGAGTCGTTGAACAACTTATGTTTTGAAAGCAATATCGGTTTTTTCCGGNCCGCTTGAAGGATTTTTCCAGTTGTCGGGGCACGTAGGAATGTAACCGTGGAGCTAACAAGCGGTGGGGGAAACGTGCTGCTGGAGAATGTAGCTTCCTCATGGTCATACTCGAAATTTAAAAGTTAATTTCCGAAGCCATTGCATGATGTTGAGTTACAAACATGTTTGTTCGAGAATGACAAAAGGCAACGAATCTCTATAAATACCCCCCAAAGATTTTTAGATCCCCTCTTGTGATTTTTAGAGTCTGCATGTTATGTGTCCAGAGCGGTCTACACAACGTCGTTCTTGCAACAACATTCGTTACTACTCAGTCGACTTTTTGTAAGTAGTCTGCAATGCTGCCCAGTGGTAAGTGAACGTCAATTTACATTGGCTGGCTCGATTTTCCGATATCGGTAAGCGCTGGAATTTTGCAAATATGTAGTCTGATTCTTTTAAAAAAAGGCGGTTAGATTCAAGTCTAAAGAAAAATGTATCAGAGCTCGCGGGAAAAAATCCGCCTGTTGTGTTAATAACAAACAATTTTATGATCACATAAAAGATATTAATTAATCTAGGAATTCCTTCTTATGTATATTTTCTGTCAACGATAGAAATAGCTAACATGTCACATACATTAGCTAGATATATTTTCCCACACGCCTCTGCGCTGTACAGACAAACAGCATGTGACAGCTAACATGTTTGCAACGAAGTGAAGCCTTGAGTCGTACATTTTCCATTTGTATACTATATGTTTCAATTATAATGAACGTACAAGCACTTCTCAACCATAACAACATATTGTCTTTACTGATACGTGACTATCGCCTAACAGCTCGAACGCATTACATCTTATTTTTAAAGTCAGTGTATGTATGTCCTGGAAGTTAGATGTCACTAATACATTAAGATTATTGACAACATTATATTCATGTTATACCCTACAACTTTTTTTAGCGTGAGTCTTTCAAGGTTCGAGGCCTGCCGAATGTATTGTATGTACATCATGTAAAAAATACATCGTCAAATTAACATGGTTGTAGAAACAACCCTTCCAGAAGGCCCTTCTATGACCTGGGACTAATCAGTTGCAATCTGACAGTCATCGAGTGCACATCAGACGTTTTGCAGTCTACCCCAGCCAGATTCAAGAGCTTTTTTTGTTTTTGGTAAGTGTTCCCGAGAGACAAATTGTCCCTACGATTAGCTGTACAGTGGAGTCTCTGTTATCCGTCAGCCTTTTAACCGTCAGTTTCTGTTAACCATTAGTAAATTTCCACTACTAGTAAAATAAAATTTAATAAACTTTTTTTCTAGCTTCATATTAGATTAAATAAAGCACATTATTGAGTTGAACAATGTGTATACTGTACTGTAATATTTTTTGTCAATGAATACCCAGTAAAAAAAATTGTGGAATACGAATGGCTCATGTTTATTACAGCCTACATATGTACGTAATTTTTGTAGTATAAATATAATGTATATTTTATGTATTACAGATGTATATAAAAACTCTTCAGTATATTTTCCGTATTTTGTCAGCATACTTAGATTAGCTAACATATTTTTCGTACATACCTCAGCTAGCATGTTTCCAATACATTAAGTTGTTACAGCTGAGATAGAGTGTAATGTTCATACATTCTAGCAATCAGGGTGAGGCTACTATTCCACACATCGTTGTTGTTTGTGTGTCACGGCTGGAGAGAAAAAACTCTTACTGCTGTGGAGGAATGTGAAAAGTTTCTACGTTTTACTTACGCTCGATCACAGACTAACTGTAGGGGAAAGTTGACATTCCTGCACTGTCATCACAACACACATTCGGAGGCCGACGGTAAGCCTTATGGTAACACAGATGCTTATAATAAACTGCGCGAGAGTATCGTATTGCTATAAACATACTTCGACGTCGCAAGGATGTCAGTTGTCATCACAGAATTGACGCCGTTAGTTTACCCATACTCTAGACACAATATACTAACTCTCTCGCGGCTTGCTAACTGATTAAAACAAAAAAAAAGAAGGTTAATTTAGAATGTAATTATAAAAAAAAAAAGTTTTGGTTTAGCAAAATTTTTTTATCGTTTTCTCTCCCCTAAAATTTACCTAGTGATGAATCAATTGCTACGCTTCAGCTAAGTGACTGTGCGCTCGAGCCTCAAACATGAGGTATGGATGGAGCGCTCGAGGACCAAGTCTGAGATATTAAAANAATTGCTACGCTTCAACTAAGTGACTGTGCGCTCGAGCCTCAAACATGAGGTATGGATGGAGCGCTCGAGGACCAAGTCTGAGATATAAAAAAATATATATTTACCTAGTGATTAATCAATTGCCTCGCTTCAGCTAAGTGACTGTACGCTCGAGCCTCAAACATGAGATATGGATGGAGCGCTCGAGGACCAAGTCTGAGATATTAATAAAAATATATATATATTTTCTGGTGATTAATATATTGCCTCGCTTCAGCTAAGTGACTGTATGCTCGAGCCTCGAACATGAGGTATGGATGGAGCGCTCGAGGACCAAGTCTGAGATATTAAAACAAAATTTATTTGCCAGTGATTAATCAATTGCCTCGCTTCAGCTAAGTGATTGTATGTTCGAGCCTCGAACATGAGGTATGGATGGAGCGCTCGAGGACCAAGTCTCAGCTATTTTTTATTTCTAAGCGTGACTTTTGTCTGCCATATGTGTGTGTGTGAGTACTCAATCGATACACTATGTATCGCAGAACATGTTAGTTTAGACTGGCTGCAAGACATAGACTATTAAACATTTACCTCGTAGGTTCGTCGCTTGGTGTTGAGTAGTATGTTCCGGAGTCCAGTTGAATTATTAATCAACACTAATTTGCGAGGCAGGTCTGTTCCGGTGTCGTCCAGTTGAAATATACATTTGCGCTACATTGAGGATCAAGTCTGTTCCGTCGCCCAGTTTGAGATATTCATCAACGTTACTTTGAGAGGCAAGTCTGAGTACTCAATCGATACGTTATGTATTGCAGAACATGTTCAGTTTTGTTGCAGGACGAATTTTAAAACAGAATTAAACGTTTTGTCCGTAGGTTACCTCCTGGTTACGTGCAGTACGTTACGTCAAACCTACCAGTTGAGACAACCTTCAGCGGTATTTGAGAAGATAGAGTCTGCTAGTACTTCTTTCATGATTCAGCGACATGCATTACAATGCAATTTCTGTGATCGCATGTTTGCCTATCGGAAGAATGTCCTGTGGCATGAACTCGTCTGTTCCCTGAATCCTGTCAGGGATATACCACAGAATATGTGTGACAGGTGTGGTGTGATGTATGCTCGCACTGATAAACTTGCCGATCATCTGGCAACATGCGCAGGACAGATTAGGCATACTACGTCGATCTACTGTACGTTCTGCCCTGAGCACTTCAACTCTACTGAAGCTGCTCTTCGTCATGAACATGGTTGCTGGGCGAATCCTAATTCTAAAAAACTGGAATGTGGAGACTGTTGCAGACAGTTTACTCAAGCAAATAATCTGCGCGCACATAGCGCTAAATGCGAAGGTATCGGCGCTCCACCACCGGCGAAGAGACCTCGACTGACAGCAGCGCAGCCAGAGTCCATACCAGCCCGCAGTATTGCTGCCGCGGGAAGATCTCGCCAGAGGTACGTCGTCGTCAGCGGTAAGTGCAATGCATACGGATTCGTGGAGGTAGAGAGAGCATTTCATGGTATCATGAAGACTTATGTCGCAGAGAACACTTCAAGTGAAGCAGATGATATTTGCAGTTATTTTGGAAGAATAAAGAACAACATTATTGAACAGCTAGAACAGGAGATTGAAGATCAGGGTGCTGTTAAATGTAATATTTTTCTTGAATACATTTATGGAAAGCCGGAACCTCAAGACTCCGAGATCGATCATCGAGCATTCAAGACGAAGAACGTCCCACACTACAACGTCGATGATATTGAAGATGCTGTGTCGGCGGCCATAGTGAAGATATGTCTGGAGGAGGATGAGTACATGGGCAAGGGCAGTGGCTGGACCCTCACATCTGTGTGGCGAGTCCAGCTGCATGTTAAAAAGCTTGACCCATTGAGAGCTTCCTCCTAAATAGCGCTGCCTGCAAAAGTCAAAGCAACTAAGTCAGTTATTAATCCCTGTAACCAAGATCGGCAGTGCATCAAATGGGCCCTCCTGGCCCGATATGTAGAGGAATGGAATCCTGAGCACATCAACCACCGATACACTAACCTTGAGGGGAGATTCGACTTCAGTGGGATAAGCTTCCCCACTCCTCTGCGGCAGATAACAGCATTTGAGAAGAACAATCCTTGTGTGAGTATTAATGTTTATGCTCTAGATGAACATCAGAAGGTGGTACCTGTACGAGTATCGAAAGAAGAACAGGCTGAGCACTTCAACCTGTTACTTCTGATGACAACCAGCAAGAATTCCCCCTACTGTCTCATATCTAATTTCTCAAGACTGGTACGTTCCCAAGTGTCCGGTCATAAATGTACAGCCTATTTCTGTAAAATATGTCTCAAGGGGTTTGATAATATGATACGAGTGTCGGGGATGTCTGGTGCTGCGACGCTGGCTGAACACCAGAGATACTGCAATAATCACTCTGCAGTTCGTGCTTACATGCCCCAATTAGAGAATTACAAGCCTCCTGTGTTAAAAGTTCAGAACTATCAAAACACTGATAAGGTACCTATAGTGATATATGCTGATTTTGAAGCGATGTTGGTACCAGTTCAGTCATGTCAACCAAACCCGGAGGAGTCGTACACCTATAGCTACCAAAAGCATGAACCATATAGCTATGGTATCTATATCCAGGTAGATAACAACCTCATACCAGCCTCCATGTAAGCTAGTCTACCTACCGATGTGATATTGTACACAGGAGAAGATGCAACACAGAAATTCATGGAGGAAGTTGTTAGAATTGGGCATCTAGGGAAGGATATATATGACCAGTCCATACCTATGCATCCACTAACTTCTAACGAACAGACCGACTATTCTGTAGCTACCACCTGCTGTCACTGTTCCGGATCTACACCATCAATAACAGCAAGGTTCATGATCTTAATCATTTTAGCGGCAGCTTTATCGGGGCGGCATGCAATAGCTGTAACTTGCTTCGTCGTCGCCCACAGAGATTGCCAATCCTATTCCACACTTTATCATATGATACTAATTTCATTATTAAACATCTTGGTTATGATTCACAGAATATCTTCATTATTCCCCACACAGAGGAAAAGCTAATAACATTTAGCAAAATTTTAGATGGTAGATTCTCAATTCAGTTTAAAGATACATTCATATTCATATCGGCCAGTCTCGCAGCACTTGCACAGAACCTTCCTTCAAGTGGTTTCAATACAACATCAAAATTCTTCACTGATGAACAGTTCAAGTTGGTTAGTAGGAAAGGTGTCTTCGCATATGACTATGTTAGTTCATTGGGGAAACTTGCTGATATACAGCTACCATCAATTACAGTCTTTTACAACCACCTCATGGGATGTAACATTAGTGAAGTAGATAATTAGCATGCCCAAACTGTATGGTCAACATTTGGTTGCCTTACACTACAAGATTACTCTGAACTGTACCTTAAGACTGATGTGTTACTGTTATGTGATGTATTTGAGAATTTCCAGGAGCTGTGTCTCACTACATACGGTCTTAATTGTACCCGATATGTGAGTGCCCCGATATGCAAGACCCGAGTCGAGTTGGAACTGCTCACAGATTATGACATCCATCTATTTATGGAGGCAGGTATCCGGGGAGGGGTAGCCCAGTGTATTAGACACCATGTAGTGGCAAACAATATGAATGTTCCTGAGACAAATGATGCTAGCAAGCCCTCTACATACCTTCAGTATGTAGATGCTAACAATATATATGGATGGGCGATGTTCTTACCATTACCATATAGCAGTTTCAAATGGGTCGGTACAAATATTGATGTTATGTACGTACCGGACGATGGCGATGTTGGATACATATTGGAGGTTGATGTAGACTACCCTACCACACTCCATGATGAACATAAAGATCTACCGTTCCTGCCGGTAAACGAGTGTCCCCCCGGATCTAAACAAACTAAACTTATAACTACCCTTGAGACAAAGAGAAACTAAATAGTTTATTATGTTAACCTCAAGCAGGCATTAGATCATGGGTTGAAGTTGAAGAATATACATTGGGTTCTTCAAATCAATCAGAAGTCATGGCTGAAGCCATATATTGAACTCAACACAGAGAAACGCCAGGCAGCTACAAATGTATTTGAGAAAGACTTTTATAAGCTCATGAACAATGCTACATACGGCAAACTCATGGAGAACAAACGTAAACGTCAATGCATGGAACTTGTGTGTTGTGATCGTCGTGCAAAGAAGCTTATTGCTAAACCGACTTTCAAATGCAGAACAATATATAATGAAAAATTTTCGCTAGTAAAATTGGAACATGAATTTATTATATTTAATAAGCCTATATATGCAGGTTTTGCTGTACTTGACCTATCCAAAACGTTAATGTATCACTTCTACTCTGATATAATGAGAGCGTGGTATGGCAATGATGTGAGTCTGGTATACATACACAGATTCCTATATTATGGAAATTGAATGTCGCGACTTCTACAGTGACCTTGCCTCAGACCCGACACCTATGTGAGAGTTTGATACTAGCTCCTACCCTCCCACTCATCCCTGCTACTCACCTGCCAACGCTAAAGTTATTGGTAAATTTAAAGATGAGTGTGGAGGCAATGGCATGATAGATTTTGTCGGGCTGAGGGCAAAGCTTTATGCATATAGATGTCACGATAAAGTAGTAAAGCGAGCGAAAGGTGTACAAAAGAGTGTTGTTAAGAATACTATTACCTTTAAAGATTATAAACGTATCCTAATGTCACAACAGGAAATGAGAGTACGGGTCAATAGTAATAGATCATGCCAGCATGATTTATATACCGAATGTACCAGCAAGTTGGCCCTTTCTTGAATGGATGATAAGTGAAAGATCCTGGACGATGCAATACATAATGTCCCCTATGAATATAATATTACATAATAAAGCATATCTGGAACAGACGTCTGGGATGTCATGATGTGTAGCAGGAAACAGTTCCTCTCCTTGGGTTAAGCGCTTTCATTTCTCATATATCATATTGATCTTGGAAAGTATGCTGGCTGGTAGCATACTATAGTTCATGTAATTATTGTCAGATATCATAAGCTATACATCCGTATATTTGCATAATTTTAGTCATTTGCAAGAAGCGCGGGTTGTTGTCACCTTCGCAACGGTTAATATATCATACTTGACAAAAACTATACATATGTATATATTCGCATAATTATTATTTTGAAAATTTTCTCTAGTCGTTTGCAAGAAGCGCGGGTTGTTAATACACCTTCGCAACGGTTAATGTGCCATACTTGAAAAAAGCTATACATATATATATATATAATTACTATTTTTAAAATTTTCTCTAGTCGTTTGCAAGAAACGCGGATTGCTAATACACCTTCGCAATGGCTAATGTATTCACTTTATTAATTTTCCCTCATCTGTTCCTTTGCTATCTTTTAGGCTGTGATCCTCCATTAGAAACGTCGTAAGAAACATCATACTTGTAACCTTCTCTTCAGTAGTAACTTACCTATGCTGTCATCTATCTGTGCGTTTGTTAGTTCACTTTGTTTTCTTTAGGAGGGTTGTCTTTCATTTTCGGCGTTGTAACCCGCCTGCACACTATACTTATGTCATAATCAATTGGTAATGCCATAGGAATAGTGTACTGCTTGGTCCCAAGCCCGAGACCCGTCTGCATGCTAATGCTGATGGTAAGTGGGAAGGCAACGATGCTAAGGGTAAGTGGTATGTGTGTGCTCATGCATGTGTGCATATATATTATGTATGTTGGGTGTGCTCATGTGTGCATGTGTGTATACAAAGGTATACACATGTATGTTGGGTGTGCTCGTGTGTGCACTCGTGTATACGTATGTATACTTGTGTATGTTGGGTATGCTCATGTGTGGGTGTGTGCCTGAGCGTGCATCTGTGTCTACATAAGCATATATTTATGTATGTGTATGTATGGCTGTGCTCGTCGGTGTGTGTTGGGTGTGCGCCTGGGTGTGCTCCTGGGTGTGCGGGTGTGTATATATACATATTTTGGGTGTGCTCGTGTGTGGGTGTGTGCCTGAGCATGCATCTGAGTCTATATATGCATAATATATATGTACATGTATGTATGGCTGGGCTAGTGGGTGTATGACTGGGTGTGCACTTGAGTGTGTGCGCTCGTGTGAGTGTGTGCGGGTGCGTGCCGTCAACCCAGCCATACGTCTCGATGGAGCGCGATGCAGAATAATATCATCATGATTAAAAAAAACATTATTTGGGTGGCGTCATAGTTACTACTTTTTTTCAGCACCACCCTGCTGTCAACCCAGCCTCACGTCTCGACGCAGCGCTGCCTCACACGTCATCCTGTTACGATTTCGCGCACTACCCCGACCTCCCTCCGCTCACCGACAGAGATATTCCAGGTTTGAGTACATATATATATTTTTTTTCAGAACAGCGCTGGGCATCGCCGACAGAGCACGACGCATATCTTGTTGTTGTTAATTATTTGAGGAGTTACTAATTTTTTTTTCATCGCCATCAACAAGGTTACAACTCCTGATGTTCCACGATGCCTGCCGTCAACGTGTCAACGAGGTTCAGCCGCACGACTCCGACATCCTGCCCGTCACCCAGGTCCACCGATATCGACCTCCTGCCAGCACCCAGGTCCCGCGACGCCGACCTCCTGCTCGTCGACAGAGGTGAGTTACTAACATTTCAGAACATTGCCAACGCAGCCTAGTGTTTTAGAACAGCGCAACGTCTACAGTATGCGGCGCAGAATCTAGTGTTTCAGAACAGCGCAATGCGTACGGTGCGCGATGCAGAATAATATGTCTCGATTTTTTTATTTGGATGTGACTAATTTTTTTCAGTGCTGCCAACGAGGTCTGGCTGAGCATCTACTTCCAGCTGTGAACGTGTAGCGAGATGCCGAACACCGGAACATTGCCGATTTCGTGTGGTGCTTTAGAACAGAGCATCGCAGGGTATGTTTTTTTTAGAACATTGACGACGCAGTCTGGTTTTTCAGAACAGTGCAGACAGTACGCTATGCAGATATTATGATTTTTTAAAAGAATTGTTATGTGAGAAAATTTTTTTTTCAGCGCCGTCAACCGAGGTGGTTGGCTGGGAGAGGGGAGGTGAGGGGAGAGGTCCAACCGAACATCTCCTCCCCGGTGTAGCATAAAGCTGTAGACGTGCATAAAAAAAATTATTAAATTTGTTGTAATTTTTTTTCAGCCAGCACGCAGTGCTGAACACCGGACGTGCAACCAGCCAGGAAGAGAGCCGAACGCCCGTCGTGCAGCAAATCAGCCGACAGAAATGCCTGCTCGCCGACAGAGGTGAGTTACTTACATTCCCGATGTTGCCTGGTGTTTTAGAACAGCGCAAAGCCGACAGAGCGTGTTGCAGATTGCCACGATTTTATTACAAAGAATTATTTGAATGTTATCAGTTTGCTTATTTTTCAGTGCTGACGAGCCGCACAGCACTGACTCCCGCTCACCTACAGAAGTGGGTTACTGACATTACTTGTGTAGACTGGTGTTTCAGTACAGCCAAACGCCAGCCAGGAACAGCGCTGAACACCCGCCATGCAGCCAACTAGTCATCGCTCTTACTCGGCGATAGGTTGCTTTCGAAAGCAGTGTGGTGATCATATAGTGACTCTGTTTTAATCCTCTTTTATTTACAATGCATAAAATTATTTTAATAAAATGTATTATATTAATTAGTTTTTTCTCGATTCCTTCATCTGTTAGCTTTCCTTAGAAGTAATTTAAAACATCATGCAGCAACCTCAATACTGTTAGTACGAGAGCTCCGCGTGAGGACACACACACGAAACATTGATCCTTATGTTGACTCTCTGAGTTGTATGCCATCCAATTTACGAAAACAATTATATCACACATTTTTACAGAATTTCAGTTAATTTTTTCCCCATGAAACATAGAACCTTACGTTGACTCTCTGTATGCTTTACAAATAAACATTTCAATCAAAATAAAAAAAAGAAACCTTAAGATAAATTTTTACAAAACAATTTTTTTACCGTCTTCGTTGGCCACGCGTTCGGCGCCGAGCGCTAGCACTGGGATACATGGGTGAGGGATCTGGGAACTATCATGTTCGGCGACGAGCACCAGCGCTGGGATGCATGGGTGAGGGAACTGGGAACCATCTATGGTGACCTTGGCAGGCATGTGATTTGGGACACACTTGAAGCTGCGTGTGAAATGAGAACAAACCATGACATTTTTTGGGGTAATTCGAGACTTTTTTTAGGGGAAAATGGGAACTTTTGGGCAAAACGAGGCAATTTTTGGGGAAAAACGCCTTATTTCAAGCGAAAAAACAGGTACAAATTAAATTTTTTTGGGAACGACATGCCACGCCCTTTTCGCTTTTCTCCCTGCTCCCTGTTTTTAACCAGGTGACGTGGAACCCTCCTTTTATAGCTACTAATCCCGGGAGTTATGGAAATCATGCTACTAAATTATAAATAAACTCTCATTTTTAAGTAGCCAGAACACAAATACAAAGCCATTACTGTGCTTCTAAATATTTTCCCAATTACCTTCATCATCTTAGTTTCTCTTCCGTTTCGCCGACTGCAAAAATGCTGCTGGGACCATTTGTACGACTCGAGAACACACTTTTGTCACTACTCATTTTCAAATAATTACAAGCATTTGTTGATAATATTAATTGAGTTCCATCCTTCCAAACTAACCATTGCTTTAGGCGGGTAACCACACTTAATGATAATAGTTACAGGTGCCCGTGAATGTACGAGAGATTTCACGACGAAGATAGTACTGCAGAAATGACAGGTAGTAATGCAAATTTACAGTACAGCCCTCACGAACTGGATAACACACTAAAACATTTCAACTGGCATAAATGATCATAAGATTTGTGGGTAACGGGTTTTGTCGTACTTTGTCTCTCCGTGGTGATCCATGATGATGAAATTCATTGGACTGTCGTTTCAATTCGGGTTCGTATGCTCGTTCCCATGATACATCACTTGCAACGATGAAGTTCAGCATGCCATTACCTTCACGGTGAAAATTATTCTAGATTGGTACGGCATGTCTCATGTTGGGTCCACTTCTCTATCTCAGTTAAGTGATATTGCACCCACTTGGCACAAATCTTACATACATTTAAGGCCCGTTGTAGAATTCGGCGCACTGACAACACAGCAATACCAGTATGCTGGGCTTATTCCATAAAAGTCCAGCGAGTGCCATCCATTAGGCACTGATCTACCACAGCCCCTCATTTGTTGTGGTCAGCTGACGTAGCACATACACTGCGAGGTAGGTCTGCTGTTGACTCTTTTCTCTGTTTGAAGGCTTCTACCCACATTGCCACTGTACGATAGAGTATAGCGCGATTACTCAATGCTTCTCATAACTCTGCATGACATTTGCGTGCATTGCGGCCACGGCGTACAGCTATCTTGATGTACGCATGCTGTTCGACTTTTGTTACATCCATTTCTCACCCCTGTCATCCGACATCTGACATAGGGAAAATGTTCACGACCGGACGGATGCACTCATATCCCATCTGATAGCAACAGCAGTTCGATGTGAGGAGGCACACATTGACAAACCGTGGACAACTTCGGAGACTACTTTGAAGGATGTTAAACATCTTGTAAATATACGATACGTACCCATTTAAATCAGTGTACAGTATGTATGTGAATAAATCAATTAAACAGGATTTCAAGCCGCCATGTTTTTCTTTTTCCTTACCGGGCATTCCTGCATCCATACACCATGTGGTGTCAACTAAAAAAAGGTTTGGTCGTACACTTTTAACTATACATAGTACATTTCCTGTGTAGGATCATTGTCGGGATATAAACAATAGTTGCCATGACTTCTGAATCAGCTCTCGTATGTCACTACAACGTTTTTTCTCTTGCCTTGTGTTGTGTATAAATACATGCAATCTCGCCGTGCACCAGAAGTCACTTCTATGGCAAGATTATCGGGAAAGAAATTTTAATTTTGATTTGGATTGTAAAAAACACTATTAGTATAAATATGTAGTATACAGGGACATTCCAGCAACCGTGCCAAATGAAAATGACAACTACAAATAGCATCGTATGACTGAAATTGGTAGATGCAACAAGCAGATACTTTGCAATTTAGTGTTATTTTGTGCATTTAAATGTGCTAAATACCTCAACCAGTAAATGGTATGCATTGGTGTTCTAGCTATAAAACATTATTTTACATGACTGTGGAACATTATTGTACCAGAATTGGAAGCAGTTCCACCGAGGCAGTTCAGGGCGACGAGGGAGAAACCGACTCGATAGTGGACTAGACGGCAGCTGCTGCCTTTTCACCTCCTTGCTTCCCTTATCAAAGCCAGCATTGGCCGCCGCGACACTTCATATGGAATGCAGTATGGGTGACTGCCGTAGGCCAAACTTGCCAATGGTAGCCTTTGTTTTAGAGAGAGAGTTTGTAAAAATCGAAAGCAATTTAAATACTTTAAAGATATCATTTTATGATGTCATAATTAATGGGACATTAAATAAAGATCATATGTTAAAAAATGTATTGTTGAAAATCTATTGTTCGTTTCTTTCAAAGGAGAATTTGCTGCTCATTTTCTTTGCATTTCGAAGTTTGTTTACAAACATTATTTATGAAAATTAATGTCTTTTAATATTTGTTTTCTGTTATATTGTATATTGTCAAGAGTCATGATGTTCATTTTCAGAAATTAGTTGAAGTAATGTGCTGGGACTGTTGAAGACTGTGTCTCCAGCCTGAAAAAGCAGGCGACACATCTGTGAAGGTAATAAGACTCTACAGTAATTTATTTACATTGCCTATTGGTCCACCATCTGTTTAACAAAAAAAGTAAATACTTACTGTATTAAGCTTGTAAATAACGTTGTATTTGTTGACAGTTGTATTGGCAATTCATACCTGGTTAATTTTTGCATTTAGAAAACAAAATACCACTTAGCAACCTCCTTATATGCAGTTCTGAACTCTCCGTAGAAGATTTGTTTTGTTTCTCCAGTTTTATATACATTTTTCATAGACTTTTCGCTGAAATACTTCCAGTCAAAAGTGAAGTTGGAACCCCATAAAAATTTTGATCGGTCATGAAAGCAAAGGCATCTGTTATTTGTTGCTATAATTTTTAAGTGATTATGAAAAAATGTCTGCAGCCTAAATGCTGGCATGGAGAATGCATATGTACAATTTGTTTTCTTCAAATGCTGGGCGAAGCAAATATCTCGAGCTCAACAAAATTGTAATGGTGGAAATAGAAATGTTCGTATGATTCCACCGATGCCAAACGCCTTCAGAGCTCCGATGCGGAATGAAATAAGGTGCTATCCACGCAAGTATATCAAAATGGTTGTGAAATTATTGTATTCCAAATGTAAAATCCTTGTAAAATAATGCATCATATTAGTCTGCGCGAACAACTGGTGGTATGAGATGCTGTTCTAATCCCCGAAAATTAGCTGGTGTAATTACACTGAAGAGCCAAAAAAAACTGGTACACCGCCTAATATCGTGTAAGGCTACCGCGAGCACGCAGAAGTGCCGCAAGACGACATGGCATGGACTCGACTAATGTCTAAAGGTATGCAGGAGGCAATTCACATCATGAATCCTGTAGGGCATCCACAAATACATAGGAGTGTGAGGCGGTGGAGATCTCTTCTGAACACCACGTAGCAAGGAACCCCAGATATGCTCAATAATGTTCATGTCTGGTGATTTAGGTGGTAAATAGAAGTGTCTAAAGTCAGAAGAGTGTTCCTGGAGACACTCGGTAGCAACTTTTGACGTGTGGGTTATCGCATTGTCCTGCTGGAATTGTCCACGTCCGTCGGAATGCACAAAGGATATGAATGGGTGCAGGTGATCGGACAGGATGCTTACGTATCTGTCACCTGTCAGAGTCGAATCTAGACATATCAGGGATCTCATTTCACGCCAACTGCACACACCCCATACCATGACAGAGCCTCCACCAGCCTGAACAGTACCCTGTTGACATGTAGGGTCCATGGATTCATGAGGATGTCTCCATACCCGTACACGTCCATCCGCCCGATACAATTGGAAACGAGACTCGTCAGACCAGGCAACGTGTTTCCAGTCATCAACAGTCCAATGGCGGTGTTGGCGGGCCCAGGCGAGTCGTAAAGCTTTGTGTCGTGCAGTCAACAATGATACACGAGTGGGCCTTCGGCTCCGAAAGCCCATATAAATGATGGTCCGTTGAATAGTTCGCACACTGGAATTTTTTGATGCCCCAGGATTAAAATCTGCGCCAATATGAGAAAGGGTTGCACGTCTGTCACGTTTAATGATTCTCGTCAGTCATTGTTTGTCCTGTTCGTTCACGATATTTTCCGTCCGCAACGATGTCGAAGATTTGATGTTTTACCGGATTCTCGATATTCATGGCACACTCGTGAAATGGTCGTATGCGAAAATCCAAATTTTATCGCTACCTCGTAGATGCTATGTCCCATCTCTCGTGCGCCGACTATAACACCACGTTCAAACTCACTTAAATCTTGATAACCTGCCATTGTAGCAGCAGTAACCGATCTGGCAACTTTGCCAGACGCTTGTTGTCTTACATAGGCGCTGCCGACCGCATCACGTTACTCTGGTTTGTTCCATACCTCTGTTATTTGCATACGCACGCCTGTACCATTTTTTTTGGCTTTCCAGTGTAGTTTTGCAGTGAAAGTGACTTATGTGAAAAATAGATCTATTGCATGTTGTTTATTAACTGCATGGTTGCAAGAGGGGTGTAGAAAACTAATTGAGTAACTTCCTTTGTAGTCGGTTAGTCTTAACAGGGCAGTGCATTACATTTTGGTAAATTTCAATTGCTTCGTTTCCTTTTGTATGTAGTAGAGCATGGAAGTTTTATTACCTATTAATAAAACTAACCTTACTAAAAACCAGCATGTTAGAATGTTTCTTGTCATAGTTATGTACTATGGTTTCCAGTTTCAGATGTATAAAAAGTGATTGATTGTAACTATTGCTGAAGTGTGTCAACCAAAATCCATTGTTCACATAGATCTCTACGAAAAATAGGTAAATGATTTTTCTAAGCCAGCTGCATGGTACTAAACTACTATGTAACATGGTTTTATAATGGTTTTTCATTTCTTTTCTCGAATGTTGTTAGAACCAACTACAGTTAAAGCAAGTTGGGTTGTGTAATTGGAAAAGGAAATTGAATTATATTAGTTTCTAATTGGAAGATATGTAATTGTATTAGTGATGCATGATGTATGGCAATTCCACTCATCCACAACATACACATTTATTTACCATCTATAGAAAAAATTAGAGTGCTGCATTGACTTAACTCATTGGCATCATGGGGAATGCCAGCAGCTTTTCGCACGAAATTTTCGAAGTCATTGTATATGGCTGGTGAAAAAAAATGGCTCTGAATCCCGGAAGAACTGTTTGTATCACTGCTTCTAACACTTTAATGGCTATAATATGGGGGCAAAACCAGGCTACGAGATTTACTATAAGTCTCACGAATGTCTCCAGGTCTTCACGAGCTTTTTGCGCTCCATAAAAATACTCAGTCGTATCTATAAGGTTTCCAGCGTGCTGGCGTTCCTGGTGGAAAATTTTGCAACAAACTGCTGCAACATCAGTTGGTACTCGGTTACAGACATCCACCATGCACGTACGTCACCGATGAGTTGTGCTCCCATTATACATGGCCACTTATCGGGTGGGACACCATTCTGTTGCAGTCGCTGCATGCATTCTTCCACGAATGCCCGAGGATCCTTCGAGCTCTGACCAGAGAAATTAAGAGTGTTTGAAATCTTGCCGGAGTAACTGCTGGTGATGTGGGCGAAGATCGAACAGTTCACAGCACGAATAGTGAGGATGCCACGGCAAGCTGCATTGGAGCAAGCTGAAGTATGCTAGGTGTTGGCAGCGGTAAGAGTACCTAATGTCCTTGAGCATCAGGAAATGTTACATCGCATCGCATTTCGACCTGTGGTTGGTCGGGTATAGCTGAGTTGCACTGGGTGAGTTGTTCAGACAAACAGTCCTGCCACTGAAATTAAGTGTTGTGATATTTTGGCCACTCAACTGCAGTCATGCGGGTGAAGTGACACTTTCGGACATATATGTGACATAAAACAATGTCCCCATTGGAGTGTCTGCAGTTCGGAAGTTCGGACATGTCCACAGTGGCATGAGGTATTGTGGTGGCATAGTCTGCTGGTGTCTTGAGGTCAACACAAACCAGTCCTTGGATGTTGCTACACTGAGTACACATGAACTGTCCAGTGCGCGCACCAATGCTTTCGACAAGGCTGAAGGTGTTTATGAGTTGGTCGCTCGGGCGCGCGTATAGGATGTCAGGTCACATCCTGGTTCCTCGCACTGGCATCAGTTAATGAGGATCTTGTATTTGCGTTCGGCTAGTGGGCCAAGTATTGTTGGCATTGAAGTGACACATGATGGCATATGAAGACAATGGCAAATGTTAGCTTATAGAATGTTTTTTTTTGCAAAGTGGTCATTTTATTTTATATGGAAAATGCCACAACAGTCCACAGACCAACAATCTATTCCGAAACTGGTCATGTGCATGGGTACATGGCTGCGTGACATGGGTGCACAGCTAGTGTTGTATGAAAAATCTTCATGGGTGCTATGGCCCTCCCACTCGCATGGGTGTCCCGTGTGAATGGACAGCTGTTTCAGTGGTTGTTGTCTTGGCAGCTGCAGGGGTGAGGTGTGCGCGCTCTCTAACCCCTACAGTGGGTGGCATGGCTGACTGGAAGGGTGCGTGGTGGCAGGAATGCAGCACAAAAATTGTCAGTATTTTCGCTTTCCGCTCGCGCCAATTGCGATAATGGCGGCTCCACGAATGGTCACCCTCTTGGCAGTGGATGTTAGCCACACGAAAGGGAACCAATAATACGATCGGGGTGGTCACAGGGTTAAACAGATGAAAGTTAAATTTCCAGAGAGCACCAGCTAACCAGTAAAGGGAATCTGCACGAGTAAGCGCGATAAACTTGAGGTGGACCACGGTCGAAATGCCCAGACTAAAGAACTTTGGGCCTGTGTCTTATTCAGATCATGCATGATAACTCACATAGTCGAGGCTAGTTAAATGCCTGAACATACACACACTTACTGGACTGGGATATTGGGCCCCCCAGCTTGCCATTCCCATCTACAAACATATAAAACTTCAAAAACATAAAATACACTCACTTATGTGATGTAGATAAAGTGGTAGGTATTGGACTGTCAAGATGGTCCATCGCCCTTAATCTCCCCATGAATCAGGAATATGGAACACTCACACAATTTGATTTCAAAACACGAATTGTATTACAGAAAGAAAATGAGATGGTACACTCAAATAAAGTGGTTATGCAGCACGAGGCCCCGAATTGGCCTATGCTGTAAGAGAAAAGCGTCGCACTGAAAATGAACAAAGAAGTTAAGTGAAAATAATGCCGTAGGTGCCTCTCTGTCTA
>NQII01000280.1:185190-252409 GCA_002778355.1 Clitarchus hookeri | reverse complement strand
AAGAAAGAGAAAATTTTCTGGTATAAATTAAGTCTATGGAAGTTACATGATTGACATGCAAAAGTTGCTTCACACCCGATCCGCGTGATGCGACCTGCCCTGATGCCTTCTCTCGCTAGACTGAGGTGGTTTTGTTGAGGCGATGATAATGTGGCTACCAACACCTGCCATAAACATAATTCCCTTGAATAAAAATGACTTGAATTATATGCGAATATATACCATAAAACTGATAAAGATATTATAATTACACAGTGACAAACACTGTTAACATTAATGTTTAAAAATATAATAAATATTAAATAATAATTTTTATGAGAAATTCAGTTTGTTTGAGATAAAGACCTTTCCTAACCCGAAAAGAAAGCAAGCGCACAAAACTCTTTTACTTGATAAAGAAAATTGACCCTGCATTAATTAAAATGATATTTTACTTAATATTTAAATAATGTGAAACTGTTACAAAGAATTTTATTGTGACTTAGTTTGGATTTGGTGTGTCACTGCTCGAGTCAAAACATATTCATTTCATTAATAATGAATATTACTTGCTAAATAAGTCACTCGCAGCTGGAATGTCTGTTAAATGATGGATAAACAATTCTCTAGTTTGAGTTGCCAAATTGAGATTCCGCAACAACATGGTCGTTGCTTCACGTGCGCACTGCGGCTCTGGATATGCAGGGATAATGCTACATTCATTTGCTGGAGCGTAATAATTAATGTACCTAATTATAGCATTGTGGCTAGGCTGCTTAATTATGTTACTCAGGAGATGTTCCCAGTGGCATAGTTTGTCTCTACACTGAATTTGATGTNGTGGCTAGGCTGCTTAATTATGTTACTCAGGAGATGTTCCCAGTGGCATAGTTTGTCTCTACACTGAATTTGATGTCTAGGGAAAGCCATGCATGGCATCACGTGAATTATATGGCTGGGGTAGCAAAAACAGATCACCCTCCTGAGAGAGTCTCGTGTCGCTTCGAGCACTTACTGAGCGACTGGCGGCCTTATATATCCATTCTAAACAACTGGNCCCTGAGAGAGTCTCGTGTCGCTTCGAGCACTTACTGAGCGACTGGCGGCCTTATATATCCATTCTAAACAACTGGATATCAACCTCACCATAGTCCCTTAACACCTGTCATGTCACATGCTTTCATAGATCCATTTTAGTTCCAAATTATAATAGATTTTTTTGGTTGAATATAAGTGTTAACTTACTTGTCAGTTTTTATAGAAAACATTTTGCATCTGTTAATGACAATTATTTGTCTAATTGCCAAACTTATAGCATTATCACATGTCTGTGTTTTCCCGTTCTGTGATAAACATTTTAATGATTGTGAATTAAATTATTTCTTTGAAATCCTTCTATTGACACACGTGATAAATCCTTTGTGAGTTTTAGTATCCCGATCTTAGAGAAAACTAATTCCCTTAGTGTGTTTGCACACAAAGTTTCGATTGGTGTATAGTCATTTGCAGGTCTACAAGGGAAGCATTCAATACTGTTACCTTATCACTTACGGTACTGAATTCATTTAAAATGCCACCGAATTCCATAGAAATAGTCAGCGGCGGAAATATGTACTTGTATAGAGGGTATAACTGCCTTTGCTTATATGAATAACTGCTGTAAAATAAAATTTAATGTATATGAAAACGGACGATTTAGGCTGGTATTTATAGTTAGGGGAGACTGGGTACGGTTGTAACAACTTGAATATTCGCAAAACTATCCACAGTCTGGTGAAGAGTACAAGGGCAAAGAGACGCGGCTTGCCTGTACGGACCTGACCGGCAGTGTTGCGTCGCCCTCTGCGCGCTTTGTACGCTTGTAGAGGGACATATTGTGTTTTGTCAACCAAAAGTAAGAATTTTTGATCAGTTTATTTCTTGTTTTGCTTCGTTAATATTATAATTTACGTTTTGAGATTTTTCCTACGTAATTGGTGGACTTAAGAGGTAAGTAAACAGTAATTAGTTTTTGTGTAGGTTATTTTCTCTCGGCTCTGAGACCGTTTCACTAGCNCGATTGTAACATTTTTTGTGGGTACGGTTGTAACATTAGTAATATATTTGTTTTACATTGTAGATGCCCAGTAAACGTGTCAGGAAGACATCGAGAGGTGTAAGCGACATATCACGTTACAAGGATGCGTACAACGAAGTTAAAAGTAGGGGGAGTTCTTTGAGACGAGCAGCAGAGATATACAGAGTTAACCACGTCTCTCTGCTACGATACATACGAAAGAGATGCCACGAACGAAGCTGCCGAGGCTGAAAATATTTGTATGGGATATGTAGCTCATAACAGAGTCTTTAAGGAAGATGAAGAACATCTACTCGTAAAATACCGCATCCGTTGTGCAGATATATACTTCTATCTTTCTACTAAAGAGGTAAGAATTTTGACGTATGTAAGCCCCACTGTAAAAGACAAGGCGGCTTATACGGTCAAAGTTAATGTCCCCCAGGCCCCGACTATTAGGTGCGTGGGGGGGTTGCGGGTTTTGTAAATTAGGTAGATTATCACTGTTGTAATTTGAAGTACTGGTATATTGTATCTTATAGTTTTTCACAAATACACCACATTAAACGTTCGAGGTGCGGTACTGTTATACTTTGTATACTTGAATTTACTGGGCGAATTACTTCGTGATGGCGGGGGCTTCTGTGACGGTGATTTGCATACTTAACTCCGTGGCGAGTGCTGTCAGCTGTGGTGGCGTTCCAGTGAAGTGGTCGGCCCTGGAAGCCGTTCCGTCGGTGCGGACCCTCTCTGGGCTGCGGTTTTGGACTCGTTCTCACGTCTGCTCGCGATTTCTTCCCTTGGCTCGGTGATCATCAACTTCCGGACCCGGCGGTAGTAATCGACTGACGGTCCCGATATTACTGACCCCTTAAGGATGCGGCTGACGGATGTGGCCGGGTTCCGAGATCCCGGCCTTAGTAACTATTCTCTGACTTACTCTCTCGGCGCGGTAGAAATCGACTGAACCTGTGACGACCGATAATACTGACGAGTGATTACTCACTCACGACTGATTACTGACTGACCCCCTCCCATTCTTGGAAAGGGGTTTTTATACACGCCCGCCTGCAAGCCTACATTCTCGGCACGTGGCGCCCTGGGTGGGAAGGGGGTGAGGGGAGGGGTGAAGTGGTGAGTTTCGAACAAAGGTTTTTACCACACGTGTCCTCGTTCTGAAGGAACTGGGCGGGCGGGGGGGGGGATAATACCTCGGCATCAATACTGCTAGTCGGTATTTCTGCCGCGGTGCTTATTTTCGGCGTTCCGGCGAACTACGCCTGATAATTTTGGGTGATAACTCGAAAGCCCTGCACTCTCGACAGATCTTCTGGCGTGTTGGAGGCGAAGGTTGATGAAGGGGGTGTGGGGGGGGAAGGCCTCCGCTTCAGCTCCACGTGTCTGGAGATTTTCCATGCCACGTGCCTATTCGAAGGCGACAGCAAAGTGCGCTAAAGGTTGAAGGGGGTGGGGTAAGGGGGTGAGGGATTTGAGCCAAAGGCGTGCTATAATCCTCAAAACTGTCACGCGACAATTTAAGCATTTGAACTAGCCGTTTGATATACCTTAAAGATACCTCCATTTTGATGTTGTTTTGTTTGATTAGATACTATTTTACTAGCTTCAGATTTATTTTAAATACGACGTTAACTTGAAAATGTTAAATTTTACAAAGTGATTAAAGAAGACTGTTTAAAATGTTACTAAAATGGTGTNTTGAAAATGTTAAATTTTACAAAGTGATTAAAGAAGACTGTTTAAAATGTTACTAAAATGGTGTCATATTAACCTTAAATAATGTAAAAGTACTCACATGTGATTTATTAGTAATAAAAATGATTGAAATGCGTGCATTGTGTATTATTTGTGTATGTTTCAACTGACGCCCATCACTGTTACAACCGCCCTTGGCATGGGGTCAGTTGTAACAGTGGCACACGTTTTGTGAAACGTCTCCTGTCTGGCAACTACTGCATCTAGGCCTATAAGTTTAATATAATATTTGAAGACAAATGAGTACTCTTCTATGTCAAGCGATTTATTTGTTGTTTACAGCCAGAATGGCAATGCTACGAGCGATCAAAGCAAAATTGTTACAACCGTACCCAGTCTACGCTACTTTTGCTTTAAAGACGAGAGCCACATTCGGTATGCATATTTTTTCGGTAGGAAAACGAGCTTATGAAACGATTTGCAAGATGTTTGCTTGTTGGTTACAGTTGCGGGCACTCTCAATGTTACGAGAGGCCTTGACCGTCCCTAAACGACTCGCATCCCATTAACCTCTCCTTGTTCTTGTAAAAATGATGCATACCCTACATAATTTCGATAATTTAGATACAATGCACTGCCAGATACGATTATTTTTAAGTGGTGACATACTCTTCTTGACTCACACAAAAGGAGGGGTGGAAAATAATGTAGAAAATTAAAAACACTTAACTAAATCCGATGTATTAGGTACGAGTATATTTATCCGTTATTTCCTTGTCCTATCGTGGTTTGATGTACCATAACTCTTAATTTTAATGTTTACCAAGTAAATATGTTTAAAAAATATCGGCAATATTAGGGATAGAACTAGTATTGTACATCTTTATATGTTTATGAGTACTTATTTTTTCTAGAAAAGAACTTTCCACGAATTCCACGTAACTATCTGTAAAATCTGTAATTTATTTTTGTTGTTTGTGCTAGTAATGAACTGTTTTGGAGTACATTAATATTAGTTCATGTCAGAGTTCCAATTAGCATAACTAAAAATTAAAAAATATCTTTCTGTATGGAGATCTGAAAATGCATGAAAATATCTCGAGGTTATTGACATAACCACAAGAATACTAAGTAAAGTTCACCAGCCAAGCAAAATTTCATTTATAATAAAATTTCAATATTTTCTATTACTATTAACATTTTTTAATTATCGCCACTTGTAGGCTTTCGTGTTCGTTTTTTTAAATTATAAAGAATATTTTTATTTTTATTTTATGTCACATTCGAGAGAATATTACCTCTGCAGAATATTTAGAACAAATTGCGAAATGNAATAAAATTTCAATATTTTCTATTACTATTAACATTTTTTAATTATCGCCACTTGTAGGCTTTCGTGTTCGTTTTTTAAATTATAAAGAATATTTTTATTTTTATTTTATGTCACATTCGAGAGAATATTACCTCTGCAGAATATTTAGAACAAATTGCGAAATTTTTAAGATATCGTAAGCACATTTATGTTTCATTTTTCGTTAGTACAGACTTTAGTAGCATCAAATACCAAGCATTAATATGCCAGACACTGCCCGTTTTACATGGCGAAGCTTGGTAACCACTGTCACTAGCACTATCTCACGTACGAAATATGCAAAATGAGGTGGATTTCAAATTTTTATCAGTTTCTATGGCAAGCTCGGGATATTTCACGCAACTCTGTGAGTTATTATTGATATCTGTAAATTAAAATGAACGATTTTTAGCAGTTAAGTAATGTCTTTTTCCTTGTTGTATGGACATTTCCTCTTTTTACGTTATTGTGTTATAGATACAAGAATATTTCTCATACTGAATTTAAAAGAGTGACGGCGATGTACGGTGTTTTGTGACTGCTCACTAGCATATGTAAAGCATTTTAATATTTTATATATACTGTACAGTACATGTATAATGGTAGTATGCATAATTCATTTTAAAAACGTCATTTATCGAACTGCTGAATATCTAAGCTATGTTTAATCTAACAGTTGGGAGATAAACCAGCTGAAAAGTACATACAAACTAAGTTTTTTTCGAAGGACACTTGAAGTAACTTTGTAGCTATGAAAATCTGAAAGTGCCTGCAACGGTCGATCAGTCTCATTCCTTTAGTGATATTTAAAAAAAATACTTAGTATGTTTTTTATGTAGGGTGCATTTGAGGTTAAATCGCGTCAATGTTGTTTACAATGTGATCGTTATACCGAAATGCAGTCGCTTCAGGCTTGTGTGTCATGATTATAATTACGGAAATAATTAAATAATTGCTTGACAGCATTTTTTTATTGGTCAAGTCCCTTACTGTGTATATGATAATAACTGGTAATAGGGAATTTATGCTGTGGTGCCGTATAAAATAATAGATTGTGTAAATGTACTAAAAAATAGGTTTCGATTACAATTTAAAAGGTATGTATTAATTTCACTATTAACACCGATGCATAATTTCATGATCGCATTATTGTATTTTCATTACAATGCAAGATTTGCGATATAGGGGAGGGCTAAGAAAACCAGGAAAATTGTAGGGTAAACACTCAAAAATCATACTAAACAATTAAAAATAACAGTTAATGCACCATAATCATTAATTTTATTCAATTAAATAGGATAGGAAACTTATATTTCAAGCAAAAACTTTGCCATTCTGCTTCCTGAAGCACAACCGAAGCGATCGTGAACAGCCACACTGATTTACCCCCTTTATATTTTACCCCTAAGTTATTGAAATCTTTCATATGCAATTTGGGGCGAAATAAAAGAAGCAGGTAAATCGGCACAGCCCTTCGTGCTCGCTTCGCTCACGCTTTGGGGTGCAGAATGGCGTAGTTTTTGCGTGAAATCTCAGTTCTGTGGCAATATTTTAGTATGAGTGTAAGACAGGCAAATATTTGTAAACAGGTAAATGTAATTTCTAAATCCCGATACACTCTCATGTTCGATAACAAATAAGAAATATTATTTATTCACACGGTAATAACAGAAAAATACCGATTTCAAACGCCGGCAAAAAATTTCTTGCCATGTAGAACAACTGCACTACCTTTGATACAGAAACTATGTGAGCTGAAATTTCTCACAATAACTTTAAATGGCAAAGCGAAATACTTTTGTCACACTTTTCATGGCACTGTTATAACATTGTATTCAACTTTCAGGTGCAAAGTGGTATTTACCCTGTGTCATTGTCAAGATTCACGAGTTAGAACTTGGTTGTGTGTATATTTACAGTGTCTGATGTAAGGTTAGAACTTTTTTGGCACAACGATTAGACACTAAATCTAATAAAACATTCTGTGACGTGAATAATCAATTGAATTTTAAATTATTTCAGAGTAATTCATTTTAAGAAAAATTTTTTTTATCAGAGAAATGAAATGTTTTATATTACAGAAAACTGTATAATGCCACATATAATATCATTTATTTTCTAAAATTTAACATTTTTATTTTACTCATTGTTACTGTAAAACTGTGACTTGGGAACATGTAGATTAATTAAGTTCCACAGGCAATCTTTAGTTGTAGGCCTACAAAATAATTTGTATTGCACCGCACTCTAAAAAAAAAGTACAAATATATTCAATTGTGAGGGAGTGAGAGAGTTGGGTGGCACATAAAATTTTAATATTTTATACCTTTCAATAAAGCACACAGTTAGTTACTGTACTTTACAAAATCACGCAATTGATTCCCATGCGCACAGCTGCCTTTAGCGCCGATGAGGGTGAAGTGAAGTAAAGATAGCAGAGGTGTAATGCAAGGGTGGGGAAATAGGTGTACCCCGAGTAAATACATCAGTGAACAGCATCTTCTGCAGTGTTTCTCACATGTGAAAATACAGGATAACCTCTCTGAGGATCGAATCTGGTTCGCCAGGGTGGGAGGTAAGTAATCTATCCAATGACACCATCACTGCATAAGATGCATTGAAATTTGCACAGAAATTACCTTCAGAATTTTTACGAATTAAAATAGCTTTCCCATGAGTAATGCATTTGTTAGCGCATGTATTACATTAAATTTAAATTCATATGTACATAGAAACATCATGTAAATTTATCATATTAGATATTTAATATGAGATTCAGCTTTCCCTGCCCCACCCCACCAAAATAATTGGGAGGGGGGAATTGTTAAAACGCCTGCTCAAATGGCTTTGAAAATTCTTACTATCAGAAAGAGAGGAACTGGTAAATTCCCTTCCACATCTATTAACATACGTTTTACTTTTAAAGTTTGAGTACTTGCCCACTTAAAAAGAGCATTTTTCTCTTACACAAGTTACGCAGAGTTACCAAGCAATCTCACAGTAAATTTACGTCTGCACTTACCTGAAATGATTTAATGATAAAGCAACGTGTAGTTTTGTAAAGCCAACACCAAGTCTTCAACACATGCACTGAAGCTGCTTGCTGTGGCAGATAGACAAACATAGTGAATAATTCAACATGTTTGCATGTGCAAATATTCATTGACTGTCACATTCTGAGATAGAATGTTACTTAAGCATAGCAATCACTGTGTTTGTAGTAAAATACTAAAGTTAAGAATAACAACACTTTAAACGAGAATTCAAAAGATTCACCCTGCAAGAAAATTATTATTGAGCATTAATTTTTTTGTTTCCAGCTAGAATAACTAAATAATTGTGAATAAAAAAAGCTCATGCAGTACATGTAGAATCTAGTCACACACTATAAACTAAAACTAAGTCAAAAACAGTTATCTTTAATATTTTAAGGAAACAAGGGTCTGGCTTCCATTTACCCCCCTCCACAGTGAAAACCCAATCTGTGCCCATGCAAGCCATACTAGGCATGGCGAGTATTTGCAGTCATCAAGACTGCCTCTGTAACACAATTGTTGCATGTCACTTTTGCGATTGCGACTGAAAGAAGCAGGGCCAAAATCCGTGACAGCGATATGAAATTGCTGCACCACACCACTCACTCCAAAGATTCAATTAGCTAGCAGTGCTGGAGTCCAATGCATGAGCTGTGCCAGCCACTTCTGTTGGAAAATAAATAAGCTGTGGCTTTGAATAGGGATTTTTCCTATTTTTTCCCTTCATAACGCGTGCTGGTACTTATGATACATTTTCAGACTTAAGCTGTGGTTCTTTCCTTATTTAAGTGTGTATAACTCGAGAATAATACATTTAAAATAGAGAACGTTATGCGAGGGAAAAACGGACGCTACCACGTTTATGTGTCTGTGACGTCAGTATACATGTTGGACTTTGTTGTGTACATGCCTTAGCGTGTAAGATGTGCATTTGGAATTTTTATTATTTTTGATTGATTCAGAGCATTTTAATGGTATTGCTGTGTCATCGTTCACTAGCAAGTGCTGCATAGTTCCACTAAGCAAAAATACAACGAAATGTACTCCTGATAACATACCCACAAATAGTTAAGTGAAAAAACAAAGCGTGACACGTGTCTAAACGTAGTTAAGAACCGTACAACACTACGCAATTCGCGACAAATGTAGGTGCATGTTTTGTTTGGGAAAATCATTTAAGCATTAAGTAAACAAGTTATATTACCATAATTGCACTGGCCTAATCCGTAACAATGTAATTTTTCTTTTAAAGGTGGTGCCTTTATGGCCAACGACAAATTTCCTGTGTGTTTAATAAAAACTTTGTGGATTACACTATACAACAGGTATATATTTTGCACATTATTATTTAAATATGAAAATGTCCTTTGTCAGCTATACATAATAATAATGATACTGTTGACATTTGCTTTATAATTTTGAGGTTATATGCTCCTATTTATGCCCATTAAATAGGCCTAAGTTAAACATATTTCTTTAATAAAACTAGTTTCATGTTATTTTAATCTGTAGAGGCTTAATTTTATTCTTAATTATTAGGACTAATTGAAAAAAATTGGGATTCCGAAATAACATTACTAATCAGTAGGCAAAAGGAAATATAATGCTCGTCAAATGTTCCTTCAAAAGGCTTCACATTTTTGAGAATTGTGGGGTATGTGTTTGAAGGGAAAAAATTCAATGAAGCATAACGACATTGGTTTAAAAGAAAAGTGGTTGTTCGTGAGAGTCAAATTATTGAATGAAATATTTACCTACACGTTCAAATTCACTGCCTATTGCTGGACTATATTGTTAGTGTTTTGAAGTGCTAACTACATTTCAAACATCGATGTAGGAGGAAAATAAAAGAAAAATCACGGAAAGTGGTATATTTCCACTCTACTAATTACACAAAACACGAATTTGTTAGGGGCAGTAACGTATTACCAATACAAACCAAAAATAATACAGTGGGGAGGGTTATGAATATCAGGGAAATTGTGGGGTAAATACACCCACAAAAAATACAAAAACACTTCAATTTAACATTTGTCCACCCAATTTCGTAATATGTACACACCTAACATAACTTAACCTTACCCCACAATGAGTGAATCACAATTTTACATTTTTAATCTAACCTAGGATTGTAGAGTTTTAATCTAACCTAGGATTATAGGATGTTAATCTGAAATAGCATTGTAGGGTTTTAATTTAACCAAGGATTATAGGGTTAGTCTAACCTAGGATTATAGGGTTTTAATCTAACCAAGGATTATAGGGTGTTTACCTAACCTAGGATTGTGGGGTTTTAATGTAACCTACGATATTATTCTAATCTAGGATGTTAGTGTTTTAAAGTAATAGTAAAACATACCAGAAGTATATTAATTAACTCACCTAGGTAGGCGGCGGGTACAATTCCACTATCCTCGGCCAATTCAACTACCAGTGTGCATGACTTGCACCTTACCTCACTCCACAAAACACCATGATCTACTAAAACATCCAAGTAACACCCGCCACATAGACGACTGTCACACACAGAAGAACTCGTATTTGCAAGCTCCATTCTTAAATAACAAGCCTTCGCACCGTCGGATTCGGACGTCACAGCTCACGAATCGCGCTGTATTGCATCTAAAGAGCAACTGAATGCAGTTCTCGTCTGCGCCGACAGCATTACATGGCTATTCAACACAGCGTCCGACGTGAACATAGCAGCCGATCTCCTCGTATTTTATGTATTTTATTTAGTATGTTCTACTTATTTTACCATTATGCCCTCCTGAATATTAGAAAGGTAAGATGTGCATCACCACTCTATATAATTACCGGCGGCGACAATTGAAGCAAAATCATGCTAAATGTATCAGTAAATTTTGCAAGAAACATATGTTTCCAAAAAAATGTCGACCTTTTTCAAATATTCTCTGTAATCCATGGACACCGGCCAAAAATACGATCGCACGCATGCTGATTATAAGATAGCGAGACTAAAACATGTACAACTACGTCACACGCATGTTAAATAATAGCAACTTGTTTTGATTGTTTCAAAAGAGTTTAAAAACTTAACTTTTTGAAAGCATGATAATTTGAAAAGTAATGTGCGCATGGAAATAATATATTGCATGGTATTATTATATAGTGTAATTATTTTAATGGCATTATTTAAAGTGTAATTGATTTTCCAGAAAAATTCTCTATTAAAAAATTTTTGTTTCCTCCATAAATTTAACTTTGCCAACACCACGAACAATGATTGTAAATCAAGTACAACTCTTGAAATTATGAAATGTAGGTAACATAATTTTTAATCGCAAAGGCTTTTTTTAAAATAGAATGTTTGACTGATGCCTCCCTGCCATTAATAATGGCCGAAACGAGGGGGGCATTAAGGGGGTAGGAAGACATTTTTCTCCTGCGTATATCGTCTGATGCTGATCATCAGGGCAGCTATCGGATGATGGACTTCACATAGTGTGTTTTTTTAGTTATATTCGTACGTGTAATACATTTTAATAGCTTGTTTACTGAGTGCTTCTATTATTTTTAACCATTGGTAGTAAACAGTAGTCTCTTCCGAATGGTTTGTCATTTTTGTATAGTTGACTGAACATAGAATATTCTACTTGAGTTTGTATGCGTAATCTATAACGAAATTTCATGTTTCCAGATTCAGATGGAATTTCTGGAGCACTTAACATAATGAATGGAACATTTTAAGTGTCTCTTATTCCACCTTTGTTCATCCACGACCCGATTTTACTGTAATTGACTTTGTCATACTGCATCCATGTGGTCCCGCTGCAGACTCGAATTGCCAATTTGAAATAGTCTGCTCGGTTGAAATCGTTCATGAGATGAGGTGACTTAGAAAAGGCTAGTTCTTCGTACGTGAGGCAATATTCCTTATCATAGGAAGCCATGACGTAGTGGTCCGCCCGTATGAAATGTGGTTTAAATTCAGAATCTCCGTGAGTAACTTCCAAAAATGTTATGTCACCTCAAGTGATGATGAGATTTTGACTCGATTCATAGTTCCAATTGGTTGTGCTTGTGGAACCTTGTGTTAATAGTCTTTGAAGAGTTGTATATTAATTGTGTATTGAAAATTATACTGAATGAATTTGCATTATTGCAAAGAAATTGGATATAGCAGATAAATTTTAGCGTCCGAAGTTCCTAGCCAAAATGCCATACAGCGGTAAGGTATTAAGATAGGTTGTAGATCTTTTGAGAAATCTCCGTCCCACCAATACGAGAGAGGTAGAGTACCATGTATAACGAATTGAGCTCTTTTGAAAAAAATTGAGGGTATGGTTTGTGAAATTGAATAGCAAAAGACGTCTTCTAAACCTTCACCTGTTTGTCAAATTCCAGAAGGTGTTCCGGCGGAAACTTGAGATGTAGTTGATTCCTGCGCGGCATCGTCGTCGTCTGACGATATAAAAGCAAATCCACTAGCTGCAGCGGGGGTGCTTTTGGCATGTATAGATTTATTCGCGTTTTTGGCATTGGAATATCCAACAGACAGATAGTTTGTTTCTGCAAACTGTCTTAAAAAGGGCGAGGAACACGACCACAGAGTAGACTCTCGAGGATGCCCAGCATACCAGAGGGTCCTGTCTGACGAACTCGCAAGATTTGATTATGGTGTGTGACACCATCAGATGTGGACACTTGAATATGCAACAGTCAGCAGCGGTGGCTGCGGAGCTGAACAGGATTGTGGCGGAGTGGAAACTTGACATTGTTTTGTTCCAAGAACCATGTGAGCCTTTCGACAGAGTTGTGGGCCTGCGGGGTGATGTGTACACCAGTGGAGTTATGCCCCGGGCTGGAGTGCTTGGAGCCAACAAAAACATCGACATAATACAGATGTCAAGTGTGTCTAACACACATCATACTTGTGTGCAAGTTAATAACGGCTCAATAGAATTCTGGTTGGTTTCCTCGTACTTCCAGTTCGGGGATGAGTCTCAAGAACATCTTGATAGATGGGAAGTTATCGCAGGAACTCTGAGGGAGAAACCCCTCATCATATGTGCTGATGTCAATGCAAAATCGGAGTTATGGCATTCTCTGGATACAGATGAGGTGGGAGATTTGGTGAGTCAGTTTCTGCTCACCAACGATTTGGATGTGGTTAACGCAGAGGGTGAGCTTCCAACATTTGTCTTGCAGGCCCATGACACACAATCATACCTAGACATTATTGTGATAAACAGAAAGGCACAAAATATGGTCAGGCAATGGTCTGTACTCGACGGGAGCTTGAGTGACCATCGATTAATTTATTCGAGATACAAGGTGGAGGTGTCCGTGTGCCGGAACAAATTGAAAGAGAAGTCCGTTATGTACACAACATGGCTGATTGGTCTGCAGTTGACCGGACCCTGCTGAGAAAGCTTCGCTTGCAGGTTGCTGACGAGGGAACCTTGGATGATCAAGTTGAGAGATTAACCCGAATCATCCAGGAAACCTGTCAGGAGAACCTGAGGAAGACTTTTAGAGGCTTTCCTAATCTCTCCTGGTGGGACGAAGATCTGGAAGAGGAAAGAAAAGCCCTCAGGAAAGCAAAAAAGAAACTTCACAAATTACGAGGTGAAGAAAGAAAAGAGTTCTCAAGCACATACAAGATAAAGAAGCAGGCTTACTTTGGCAGGGTCCGGAAGAAGGAGGCCAAATCATGGGAGGACTTCGTCACCAAGGTTGGTAACGAGGATCCATTCGGATTGGTTTATCGGCATGCGGCCGACAAAATGAAAATAATGGCACCCCCTCCAAGTATGAAGGAAAATGGGAAAGTGATCACTGATCAAAACAGATCAATGCAAGTTCTGCTCCACGCACTCCTTCCTGATGACTCCATGGAGGAAGAGGGGGAGGATCACTCCGCTAAGAGACAGTCTATGGCTTTGATTCCTGAAGAACAGGACGCTCCAGAATTCAGCATGGAAGAATTAACAGCAACTGTGTATAAAATGAAAAATGGCAAAGCCCCTGGAATTGATGGTGTCACAACAGAGATACTGAAGAGATGTTATACCCGTATAAAGGAAACGGTACTTGTTATTGTGAATGACTGTCTTCGATGTGGGGTGTTTCCCTCCCCTTGGAAACCGGGGTGCCTGAGAATCTTGCAAAAAGGTAATGGTAAGGATCTGGTCGACCCTAAGGCTAACAGGCCATTAACATTACTTCCGGTGCTGGGCAAAGTTTTTGAAAAGCTCGTCAACCGGAGGCTAATCATGGCCCTTGGAGCGGAGGGAATGCTTAACGAACGCCAGTATGGCTTTAGAAGAGGAACAGGAACGTCTTTTGCTCTTCACGACGTGATGAGTACGATAAGGAAATCCGCAAGCAAATACATCATGGCTATCTTCTTAGACATATCTGGCGCGTTAGACAATGCCTGGTGGCCGGAGGTAATGTACATACTTAAGGAGAAACGATGTCCAGCGAACATCTACAGGGTTTTCCTTGATTTCTTTGCTAATAGATGGAGTAGATACTCCAGCAAAAATGTACTGGTACAGAAGATGTTGACGAAGGGATGTCCCCAGGGATCGGTCCTAGGGCCGATACTATGGAACATCCTATTCAATGGATTTTTGGAACAGGGGCTCCCTTTGGGGTGCACAGTCTTCGGGTACGCCGATGACAGTTTAATCCTGGTTTCTGGCAACTCCAGGAAAGAACTAGAGGCCAAAGCTAATTAAATCACGGAGAAGATGTGGCAATGGTCTAAGTCCACGAAACTTAGCTTCTCAGTGGAGAAAACGAAGATTATGCTAGTAAAGGGCAAACTGAAGAGGTACCCAACTGTGTGCTTCGGGGGACAGCCTGTAGGTATGTGCAGGAGTTCAGGTATCTCGGAGTCATCATGGACGACAAAATTTGCTTCTTAAAGCATGTTGAATATGTGTCACGGAAGTCAGTAGTGGTCTTTCAAAAGCTAAGGAGGCTAGGTAATACTAGCTGGGGCCTTAATTACAGTACCTTGCGTACCATCTACAAAGCAGTGCTCGAGGCCATCATCTCGTATGGTGCAGTGATGTGGCATCACCGCGCTGAACTTTCGTGGCACAGGCGTAAACTTGTAAGTGCTCAGAGGGCGGCACTGTTGACAGTTACAAGCGCATATAAGACTGTCCCAAATGGGTCACTCCCAGTGATCGCAGGTGTGTTGCCTGTGGACTTGTTGGTCCGATACAGGGGCCAAGTGGTGGAGAGAGCATGGGCTGGCAGGCTGTCGAGGGAAGAGAAGGATGAAATTTATAATGGCTTATTAGATGAATGGCAAACGAGATGGATTAACTCGGAGAAGGGTAGACAGACATTTGAGCTGTTACCCGACATAAGAACGAGACTGCGCTGTAAATGGATAGTGACGATCCACTATAGCATGCAGCTACTCACAGATCATGGGAATTTTAAAGCGAAAATTCACAGCTTGCGGCTCGTGCACTCCCCACTGTGTGAAGTTTGTGGAGTCGACGACACAGGGCAACACGTGATCACCGAATGTCTCTAGACAGAAGGTATCAGAAACTGGCTGGATACAAGAGTTGAACACTGACCATTCTGCGCACATGTCGTTGGTCTCGGTCATTAAGTGCAGGTGGTCGGCCACTGCGTTGTCCATGGTGGGAGGTTATGCCTGAAATTAGGTATTCTCGGCACACTCTTGACACTGTGGATCTCGGAATGTTTAATTCCCTAACCATTTCCGAAATGGAATGTCCCATGCGTCTAGCTCCAACTACCATTCCGCGTTCAAAGTCTGTTAATTCTCGTCGTGCGGCCATAATCACGCCCAGAAATTTTTTCACATGAATCACTTGACTACAAATGAAATCCCAACCAATGCACTGCCCATTTATACATTTTGTACGCGATACTACTGACACCTGTATATTTGCATATTGCTATCACATGACTTTTGTCATCTCAGTGTATTTAAAAAGTCTTCAGTGAAGTTGCCATTACTAATGGTTGAACATGCAAAGAACCTATGTCAATCAAAGAGAAGTCTTGAGAGGATAGTTTCGCAGTGAGATGGAATAGAAAACATACATATGTGGGAGTGATTTTTGTATTATTTATATAATCAATATATATTCCTAGTAACATACTATTTGGCGAATCAGTTTTACAATTGTCCATTATAAAGAATTTGAAGTTTATATTTAACTTGTTGTGCCCGCATGTGTAGTCTCTCGCATGGACTACAGAATTACTGTTTAGGTTTTTTTTTTAAATAAAGCTGAATTTTACTTAGTTTTAATCTTCTATACTATATACATATTATAATACTCAACATCTTTCTGCCTGTCTGTCTGTTAGTGCGCATATCACTCGAGAACCACCTATCCGATTTACGTGTTTTTTTAAAATTCATAGCTATGTTCTCTGGCCAGGTTTAAGTATATATTTGTTATGTAAAGTAAGATAAGGAATAAGCAGTGACGATAATAATGAATCAAGTCGGAAAAAAGTTTGCCGCCAGCGCACTCTCTTGCATTACCCTGTCTAAACTGTTATAGATGGAACAATATAATGTAGTAAAGAATTGTGTAGAATAAAAAGACCTATAAGAATACTCTGCGGTAGCATAACTATCTATAACAGAGAAATACTAATAAACATTGCAGTGGTGTGCAATTCTAATCTATTATATGAAGTTTCTCCGATGTGGTCATCGGTAAAAGGTTGAATCTACTATGTTATCTGGTATTGGTAGGCCCATGCTTTTAATACGTTTTCCTGACAATTTTCGCAATTGCTTTTCAATTTCAATGAGTGCAAGGTGAACAACTTCGTTATTGAATGTTGCTTGTGAATTAAAAGGTAAAAACGCTTATTAGTATTTCTCCGTTATGGATAGATATATGCTACCCCGGACTTTTTTTAGGTCTTTTTATTCTACACAATTCTTTACTACATGATATTGTTCCATCTTTAACGGTTTAGACAGCGTATTGCAAGATAGCACCCTGGCAGCAAACTTTTTTCCTATTTGATTCACTATTATTGACACTGTTTATTCCTTATAATACTATATGTAACAAAATATATACTAAAACGTGGCCAGGGAACCTAGCTATGAATTAAAAAAAAAACATGTAAATCGGATATGTGGTTCTCGAGTGATAAGCTCACTAACAGACAGACAGACAGACAGACAGTCGTTGTGTTTTATAATATGTATAGACAAAATAACACATTCACGCACACAGGACAATAATGGTTAAAAATTGTGGTTTTTCTGTACCTTCATTTGTCATAGCTTTCATCTGCATGAAAACTTCGCATATATCACACAATATTTTGTTGTTGCATTTGAAATTTGAACTCTTAAGATTAGTTTGACATGCATATAGATTGTTTCTAACAACACTCCATCCATATTGCAATTGGCTAACATGGTAAATTTCTACCAAGCAGTGAATAGTGGAAAATCTTTACTCTGAAAACATTCCATTTTTTGACATACATGTAAAAATTGTAATAAATATTATTAACACACATTATACAATATTACGTGAACATGTTACTTGTAAAGTTTTATATGAAATAGCAACGAACTATACTCTGAAATATATGTTTGAAAACACCAGGCTACAAATGCCCATATTTTTGTTATGAAAAGGTTCCTTGTTTCATTATCTCCATTCATATAGATACAAATTTCTTGTATTGTGTACTTAAGATTATTACTTACCTGGCACACAAATTGTGTTATAATCTTAGGTAGGCCTACATTTACACTCTGTTGTTAGCACAAACCTACTGGTCATCGCGACCGTTCCCTGCACCACAACACAATGATCTGTGCAGTGGCTAATCGCAGGTTCCAGTGAAGCCAGAAGACAGACACAAAACTCCATTCTCTGCACCGGATGGAAGGAGGTTTAAATTCTGTGCTATGTCATAAGTGATGAAGTGCGCACACCCACATTTCAAGCTATGATGGTCCAGGTACTAGACAGCCTGGTAGGCGACTTCATGTTCGCCTACCTAGACGATATCGTAATTTGGTCAGTGATGTGGGACGACCACATTCACCACCTATCCGCAGTACTGGATCACCTTGCCATCAATTGGCTCATGTGCACGAACCACAAATGCCACCTTACGAAAGTATAGCTGGACTTCCTGGGACATATTGTGGACAAAGAAGGTAACAGACCGAACAACGAACAGCGAGTGATAGAGGACTACTAGAGATCACACACCAGGGAGCAGGTCCAGACAATATTTTTTGGCCTGCTGAACTGGTTGCATGAGTACATCCACGACTATGCAACAATAACTGCACCTCTCACCGTACTCATGTCACCCAGCCATTAGTTTGAGTGAAATGCAGAAGCTGAGGTCAGTTTCCTGGCAATCATGTGAAATTTTAGGAGTGCAAGGCACGCCAGGACCCCATTAGATATCTCTATGTCCAGACGGATGCCAGCGAACAAGGCATAGGCACCATCCTGTTCCATCTCGGCGACAATGGCGAACAGCTTATCTACGACTACAGCAGCACCAAATTCGGGCCAACCGAAAAATGGCATGATGTCAACGAGAGAGTGCCTTGTAGTAGTTTGGGAGCTCAAATAGTACCATCCATATTTTGAGTACGAGAGCTTCATGTTATGGATCAACAACCCCTGCCTGGTCTGGTTTCTTATTACATGTGAATTGTGAAACAAACTGGCACGCTGGTCAATGCTACTGCAAGCGAATGATTTCAATGTCGAGGATGTTCCAGGAACAGAGAACCAGCTGGCCGACATGCTGTCCAGGTCACCAAGTGCAGTAAACACTGTGTATGATAAGGAAGAGTGGTAGGGGATGCTTCTTCCCACCCTACTGATCATGCTGATGTCACCAACACGCCAACCTGTGCTAACCTCTTTGCAATAGACATCAAGCTCTACGAGCTCTGTGGCACTGTATTAAGGTCACAAACACTGGAACCATATGCACAGGCTAATGTCACACCCTGCAACTAGATGACCACAGACCAGTGGAGGGAGTCGTGAGGATTGGCCATTTTGTGAAGGAAATATATAGCCAGTCCAAGCTTATGCATACGCTGACTTCTGACGAATGGATTGGCTACGCTTTGGCCACCACCTTCTGCCACTGTTCTGGCCCCTTCACCCTCGATAACCACATGGTGCACGACCACGACCATTTCACAGACAACTTTATTGGGGCGGCATGCAATAAGTGTAACAAGCTTCGCCGCCGCCCCCAGAGACGGCCAATCATCATCCACAACTTGATGTTCGATGCGAATTTCATTATTATGTAGCTTGACTATGATACCCAGGACATATTTATTATGCTGCACACTGAAGAAAAACTTATCATCATCAGTAAAAGTTTAGGTGACAAATTTTCAATTCAGTTTATTGATAAATTTATATTCATGTGTGCCAGCCTCGCAAAACTTGTGCAGAACCTCCATCGAGCAAATTTAGGACTACAGCAACCTTCTTCAACCCCGATAAGCTCGAGTTGGTGACTCGAAAAGGATTGTTCCCCTGCGACTATGATTAAGAGGATTACCATCATGCGCAGATGATCTGGACGACATTCGGGTGCCGCACATTATAGTTGTATTCAGATCTCTATTTAAATACAGACATTTTGGTTCTGTGTGATGTAGTCGAGAACTTTCGGGGACTATGTCTGTCCACTTATGGACTTGATTGTGTTCGCTATGTGAGTGGCCCTGGATTCTTGTTCAATGCAATGTTGTGCAAGACACAGGTGGAGTTAGACCTCCTTGTCGACTATGGCATCCACCAATTTATCGAGGCTAGTATCCAAGGTATCCAGTGCATCAAGCATCACATAGTGGTGAACAACAAGGATGTCCCTGCCATGTATGATGCCGGCAGGCCATCTACCTACCTCCAGTATGTAGATGCTAATAACTTATATGGATGGGCAATGTCCCTTCTGCTGCCATACGGCGGTTTCAAATGGACCGGCATGGATATCGATGTTATGTCTGTGCCAGACGATGCAGATGTTGGCTACATACTGGAGTTGGATGTAGAGTACCCTAACACACTCCACGAGGATCATAATGACCTTCTGTTCCTGCTGGTGAACGAGTGTTCCCCAGGGTCCAAACAAACCAAGTTCATGACCACCCTTGCGACGAAGAGAAATTTTATCGTACGCTATGTCAACCTCAAGCAAGCATTGGGTCTAGGGTTAAGGCTGAAGGCTATACATTGTGTCCTACAATTCAACCAGAAGGTGTGGCTGAAGCCTTATATTGAACTGAATATGGAGAAATGCCAGGCAGCCACGAACACCATCGAGAAGGACTTTTACAAGCTGATGAACAATGTTATGTACGGGAATTTCATGGAAAACTAGCTGACCCGGCAAACGTTGTTTTGCCATAAAAAGTATTTCTAGTGATTATAGTATTAGAAAAAAATAACTATAACTTATTGTAAGTGTGTGAGGATGTGGTATATAAGTGGAAGAGGCATGGAGCTCTGTGGACGATGACGGAATATAAAATTAACAAAACACCAAACATTTATAATTTTAATTCATAAAAATTTATTGAAAAATATATAATTATTTAAGCAGCAAAAAAACAATAAAAATTCACACTGACTTTAATATAATATAATAAACAAATTTGTTTATTATATAACACGTGCTCGTGACACGTGTTGATTACTGTTGAGGTTATATAAAATTAATTAAATAACTGAACGTGAGAACTACACTTATATATTAGATAATTTAATAAATATTAATAAAATGGAAATACAAACAATTACAGCTTTGCGATCAATAATAAAGTTAATTAAGAAGTACACTTAATTATTGAAAATATAATTGTAAACACGTCACTACTACGATCTGAGCACAAATGAACAAGAGAAAGGTTATTGTGTGAGAGAAAGTGGAGACCGGCTACTCCGTGCTGTTTCACTGGGAGACACCTAATGGGAATAAACTGTAACCTAGATCGATAAATGATCGATGATAATTGATCAGTTATCCACCTAGGGTAAAATTTATTAAATTACTAANATAAATGATCGATGATAATTGATCAGTTATCCACCTAGGGTAAAATTTATTAAATTACTAATATCGCTATAAAAAATAAGGGTTGGTGGTAGAAGGGTGAAAATTTAGGAGGGTATGTATTTTTTGATGCCACATCATAAAAAAATAAAAAATGTTCAAACAATAAAAAAAAATTGTTTGGGGGTGGCCACCCTTATTACTTAGTGGAGACCGGCTACTCCATGCTGTGTCACTGGGAGACACCTGGTGGGAATAAATTGTAACCTAGATCGATAAATGATCGATGATAATTGATCAGTTATCGACCTAGGGTAAAATTTATTAAATTACTAATATCGCTATAAAAAAATAAGGGTTGGTGGTAGAAGGGTGAAAATTTAGGAGGGTATGTATTTTTTGATGCCACATCATAAAAAAATAAAAAATAAAAATTTTGTTCAAACAATAAAAAAAAATTGTTTGGGGGTGGCCACCCTTATTACTTAGGGGTGTAAAAAATAGATATAAATCGATTCTCAGACCTACCGAGTATACATAAATTTTTTTATAAAAATTGGTCCAGCCGTTTCGGAGGAGTTCAGTGACTAACACTGTGACGGGAGAATTTTATATATTAGATAANATAAAAATTGGTCCAGCCGTTTCGGAGGAGTTCAGTGACTAACACTGTGACGGGAGAATTTTATATATTAGATAAATGTAAATGCCAGCATATGGAACTTGAATTCACCGAACATTGTGCGAAGCTTATAGTGCCAAACCAGTTTTCAAATGCTGAACAATTTAAGACAAATATCTATCATTAGTAAAATTAGAGCATGAACATATCCCCATCTATGCTGGCTTCGTCGTATCTGACCTGTCAAAGACTCATTTACAGCTTCCACTATGGTGGAATGAGGGCACATTATGGCAGTAACGTGGGTCTGATATACTACATCGACACAGACTCCTTTGTCATGGAGATTGCCTGCCCCGACTTCTACATGGACTTCGCCTCAGACCCGGCACTTCTGGCCGAGTTCGACACCTCCCACTCATACCTGCTACTCGCCTGCCAACGCAAGAGTGATTGGCAAATTTAAGGATGAGAGTGGAAGCAATGATATGATTGAGTTTGTCGGGCTGAGGGCGAAGCTGTAGGTGTATATATGTAAGGATAAAATAGTGAAGTGAGATAAAGGGGCACAGAGTAGCATCGTACAGAATAACATCACTATAGAATTTTTTAACCATATATTATTGAACCAGCAAGTAATAAGAGTACAGGTCAACAGCATTAGGTCGCACCATCACGATGTATATATACCGAATGCACTAACAAACTAGCTCTTTCGTGGAAGGATGACAAACACAAGATCCTGGACGATACCATCCATACCGCCCCTATGGCTACCATGACAAATAATGTTCTGTACACGCACCTCTGGAAAAGGGAGAGTGAATGGGGTAAGTATGCATAGTAGGAAGCAGTTCCTCGCCCCGGGTTTGTTGAAGCTGAATCACTTCCATTCCCCTCTCCCACAACGATTGATATGCGTGTGTTGCTTTATTAACTTTGTGTGTGTTTTTTACTGGCAGCATACTATAGCACATGCAAGAGCAAAATTTATCTTGCCAGATATTATGTTGTTGTTGAGGGATGGTAGCAGTAGGTCTTGTTTCGGAAATCATTCATGTGTGTTCTTGTACACTGTTCCAGTTTTTCCAGCATACTATAGCACATGCAAGAGTTGTATTCATCTTGTCAGATATGCTGACTGGTAGTATGCTGTAGCCCATGCAAAAGGTAATCAAGTTTACTTTTATTTGTAGCAGAAAGTGTTTTGTAATCATCTGTATTTAGAGCCACTAACATTTATTTTGAAGTTCGTCGACTTCACGCGAAAATCTTGCAAGTTTACATTTCACACAAACCGACTATACTGCACTCATTACCCCTTTAGCATTAATTGTCTCATAATTATCGCCTTCCAAATCATTACCCACCGATGCAGCAGGGGGTATTGACATCACTTGCTGACTCTCAAAAGACGAATTGTTGCAGTTTTTGACTTAAAAAAACCTAGTATTTTTACTCAGTGATGGAAGGTATATATAATGAAGGTGAAAAGTGAGTTTTATAGGAATAATTATGGAGTTCAATGCATTAAGAAGTTCGCTATTAAATTAATGGCATGAGTGGTGAATCATTTTTAACTAACATTGTGCGCGAATCTCTTACTAATTACGTAAACCTGATATATAAGTTTAAGCAATATCCATCGGTTAGACATGTCATAGGGCCTCCGGTTCGAGACGCGAAACTATTACAAAATTATTCTCTTTCGGAATAAGAAAAAAATTTGTAATTTTTCCCAGTGTTTCGGAGAGTGATTAAGGAATGAAGAATAAAGGGGAAATGCAAGTTTTAGCCAACATATGTTTGTATCAGGTTGTGATATGAGGTTTGGAATTCGATGAATGACTTTAGTTTTGTCAGCCATTTAAGTTTCTACATTAATTTTTCACTGTTTAGTATTAATGATCAACTGATAAAAGTTTTAAGCAATATACCTCATGCAGGCATGGTGTAGGACCGCGAGTTCGATGCCTGAAATCTTAAAAATATTATTATTTTTTGGTCTTAGAAAATATCTGTCTGATTTTTCCGAGTGATTGGAAAGGTATATATAGAGCGCTGATGCACGCTAGTACCTTAGATGATGTTCAGAATTTGAGAAGTTAACATCGATTTGGAAGCATTCTTTCGCTACACAGTGAAGATGAATTGTGAATACGAAGGTCTGCTTTTGACGTCAACGAAGATGTAGCCGCGAACTGCATAATAGCTGCCTGATTGCCGACTGTGTCGATTCTGCAATCGAGTTTTCACCTTCGGTGAAAATGCTCGTCAACATGAAAGAATAACCTGTACAAAGAGTCCTTTTCGCATTAGGAATAATTACGATATTGATCCAGTGCAGTTTATGTAATGTGATATATTGAAGAACAGCATAAAGAACTGCAGCTATTCGTCTTTTGAGAGCCAGCAAGTGATGTCGTCAATATCCCCTGCTGCATCGGTGGGTACTGATTCGTCAGGCGATAATTATGAGACAGTAAATGCTAAAGGGGTAATGAGTGCAGTATAGTCGGTTTGTGTGAAATGTAGTAAGCTCTGCGGTGGTGTGAAATTCTAATCTACTATATGAAATTTCCCTGATGTAGTCATCGGTAACGGTTGAATCTACTATGTTATCTGGTATTGGTAGGCCCATGCTTTTAATACTTTTTCCTGACAATTTTCGCAATTGCTTTTCAATTTCAATGAGTGCAAGGTGAACAACTTAGTTATTGAATGTTGCTTGTGAATTAAATGGTAAAAACGCTTATTAGTATTTCTCCGTTATGGATAGATATATGCTACCCCGGACTTTTTTTAGGTCTTTTTATTCTACACAATTCTTTACTACATGATATTGTTCCATCTTTAACGGTTTAGACAGCGTATTGCAAGATAGCACCCTGGCAGCAAACTTTTTTCCTATTTGATTCACTATTATTGACACTGTTTATTCCTTATNGTATTGCAAGATAGCACCCTGGCAGCAAACTTTTTTCCTATTTGATTCACTATTATTGACACTGTTTATTCCTTATGTTACTATATGTAACAAAATATATACTAAAACGTGGCCAGGGAACCTAGCTATGAATTAAAAAACAAACATGTAAATCGGATATGTGGTTCTCGAGTGATAAGCTCACTAACAGACAGACAGACAGTCGTTGTGTTTTATAATATGTATAGATTATATTGCTATGCTGGTATCTAGAGATTCTTCTGCTTCCTGCCCCCTTTGTACCTACTTTGGTCGCGTTTGCCCGTTTCTGCATTGCCTCGCGTGGATGGTTTCCTTCAACATCTCTGCACTGATTCCCTTCAGTGAATCTCCCGACTGCTCCAGTAGACCGCTCACCATACTTGAGACTTACATCTGTAGCTTGGTTCCTGGATCATTGGGTACTGTTTTGGCAGTTTCTGTTTACTGAAGACCTTGGAGGATTCACACCAGTGCCGCCTGAGAGGATTTCCTTTGGATTTCCCAACCAAGGAAAGGTCTTTTTTCGGCAGTTGCTGTCGTTTTGGTACCTTTATTATCATGCTGATCATCGTTCTTCGAGTGCTCAAGATGGAAACGTTTGTTTTTGATCAGTGAGCTGAGTGTGATCACTGTTATGGTCGTGTGAGTGGGAACTAGCGCATTTTTATTTGGATTCATCATGGCTATTCGAGGGTTCCAAAGGCCATCCTGGTTCTGGAAGACTCTGGAGCATGCAAGGATAGCACAGTATGCTTTCTTAGGAGTGATTTTTCCTTATGGAAGATGCTAGGGCGCACGAGGGCAGTGTTTTGGCAGTGAGAGGACTCATGGAACTTGTGTGTGAATTGTATCGCCTTGCTGCTCGTCATTATGCAAGGGAACTTAGCCATCGTTTGTATAATTATATATTAGATTAATATATAATTTAATGTTGGTGATTAGAGGTAAGATAAATGGTACATGAAATATGGATTTTATATGGTATTTTCTGAATGCATGTTGTGTGAAACTGCAATGGGTGGAGCATTTTTTTTTGAGAAAAATATTTGTAGCTATGTGGTTTTATTTTGACCCATTACTTTTGCTGTCACATGACCATTATCCTTTATTGTCTTCTTATAAATTTGTCGTGTACCTTTTTCAGGTAAATTGTAATGAGATGCTTGGTGGCATGCAATATAATGAGCAGTTTGTTGGTGCTTATTAACTAATAATGTAATATGTGGTAATACATTTATGCATATGGAGTACGTTTTTACAATTTATAATTATGTGAATTTCTCACCAGTATGTTTTTTGTTATTTTATGTGGCATTACTTCAAATATTATACATTTAATTATCATGTTTTTTATTATAGCAATATTTTTAATTAATTCAATGTGTTATAATAAGGACTGCGTGTAGTAACTTCTGGGCAGTATGACATATTATGGCAAGAGTGTTGTATAATTATTCTAAAATGTGGTTATCACTATGCACATTTTAGTTACCCTTGTTGCACTCTATCACCACACTTAATATTATTACCTCAGTTTGTGTGGAAAAGGGCTAAAATATTGCTTTAAATACTTCTCGGTATTTGTAAATAAAATAGCTCTCCCCTTCATCAGCATGATTAGAAAGACATTTTTTTTCACAACACCATGTACTTAAGTTGAATGTAAGGTGCACAAAATCACACCTTACCACATAATTAATATTTCTTGTCAGCTAGCACACTAATTTGCAAAGATAACTCGAGCAGTCGAAGTAAGACATATTATGGCGAGTGCTATTCGAGTAGGGTGGCTTGCCAGACAGAGTGAAAGGGCGAGGAAAAGAAGAAGAATGGAATAATAATAGATAATATGGCAGACACAAAGGATGGAGACAGCGAGGCATTGGAACACACAATAATTGATGCAGCACATACTGTAACGACATGTAACAAGGCCTTGAGGGAAGTTACAATGCGATTATCCGCATGATTTAATCTTCAAAATTTGTCGGGTAGTCGGAGCTGATGTATGTTTAATAAGGGTACATACACCCTATAGTGATAGGTCGGGAAAAAATAAACCCATGTTGGGCTATGCCCTATCTGGCTCCCACTAGCTACAAGCCTGCCAAAAACATGTCCGTTCCCACTACGAGGAAGTGGTTTCCTGACGATTTTTAGGGATATAGCTACTATTTGGAAGGGGCAGTTGTTAAGTGTGGCAGCTTATATGCTTCGTCCCCATTCGCACTTTGTTGTACTGGCATTGCTAGTACCCCCGTCACGGAATTAATCGCATACACACCAATCCATTATCAGTGCATGGACTAACTGCAACACTGTTTCACGCATCTCCTTTGGGAGATACGAATACCATTCTGTGCCTTCTTCTGGCATGCATGCTTCTGTTCTGCCATCCCTTCCTCGGAAGGTTAGCATCTTGTATTAGTAACACTGCTGCCTGAATATTTCGGACTGCCTGTTCTATGTCTAGCGTGGTGTTGGGTGCCATTTCTGATTAGTCCAAGACCATGGCCATCAGTCTCAACACCGTCCCATCCTCATGTCTGCGTCTGCTTGTGGTGGCAGACGGTAACATCTCAGCCTAATCTTCCTAAACTGTTACCTCCTCCTGCTTGTACGGTTCATACGGTAGCAGGAATGGAAATTGGTTTTAATGTCCTATGATGTACTTTGTAATGAATTTGAATGACTGCAGCCATATTGCCCAACATACCAATTTTCGTTTTCGTACCGGCATGTAATCTAAAAAAAAGTTATGCATTTTCTCTCTGTCCGTAAGCAGAAATTGTTTCCCTTCAAGGCGTGATCAGTACTTACTGATTGCCCATGCCATCGCTAAGCTCTCCTGCTCGTTGCAGTGGTATTTCCGTTCCACCTTTCCAAACTTCACATTTGTGTAGTTGACAATGAGTTTTTCTCCATTTCCATCTAGCTTGTACAGGATAGCTCTAACACACAGGATGCCTGCATTTATGTTTATACAAATACTGTTTTTTTTGGTATCTAGGCAGGCGAGGGCATGATAGCTATACCTATAAGTTTACTTTGAAAACAGTTTGTCTGTGGCCTCGATAGAGCATTATTTGATGTGTGGGAACAAGTTCCCGGTGGAACCGGCGCTTATCTCACCAAACCTCCCCTCCTGGTGGCCGATACCTATTAAAAGGTTATACCAGGAGCACTGACTTTCTACTTTTACTTTAAACTCCCACAAACAAATAGCTAAATTGGCTCTTTTTGTATCGCAAGGTAACACTGGGAACTTGCGTTTTTGAAATCTGCCATGCTGGGCCGAACAGAATCTAATTTAAAAACCTAAGAATTTAAGCAATCATGCCTAACGCGAACAGCGCGAGTCCTTCTTTCACGAGAAATTAAACATGGCGGCATACCCTTAACACAAAACATGGCTCAGTACGCTCGAGTGAGGACTGGGCTAAGATTTGGGGAACAAACTGTAAACCAGAATTGTTCCCCGCCTCCTTGCAAACCGAACGCAAGGAGCATAATTCTATTCCACACTGCAGACTTTTCGAACCATCACATTCATGGATGTCGGTAGGAAGCAGATCATGACTAGTATCCAGACAGGCGAGAAGAGTTTCCCTGGGTTGCACAGCTATAGCGCCAAGAGCGAACATGCCGATAGCCTCGTCGCGATTCCCTGCCACCGCCCACTAATCACTTTCTTCTTCTTTCCCTCGTATTTCCTGATATTGTTCTTTTCTCCAGCTGGAGTGATCATCGTGGCAGAGAAAGGGAGAGTTTTCAAGGGCATGTGCGGCATCGCGCCAAGCACACGCATGCCAAGGCCTCGTCGGGATCCCAGTCTGGCCAGTCAGACCCTTCCTACCGACATCACACACATACACACTTACAATTCCGACCCCAGGGGCCATTTCATCCTTACATTATCCATTTCATTTTCTGGTTTCATTAGCTGGGGTTGTCGTCAGGTTTCCTGGAACATACAAGAGTATTTTCCAGGAAGTGATGTCAATCAGGTGTTTGTCAAATCCGGTGGTTTAGGAATATTGCCCGAGGTGAAGGACTAATACCTCGCCACAGTATACCCAGTGAAGGGGTTACTGTAGTCGAAGGAAAGCCTCCCGTATGTACAGACACCATCCTTATAGATCATGGACGGATCAAACTTTTCCCTCCTCCACCAGCAGTACTCCTTCAGCAAGCTGACGATTGCCTCCGGATCCGTGGGCAGGTCTGCCTGGGCAACGACAAGTCTGTCCACACATTCCATGCGGGGGAAGAGAACCTTATCTCCCCCGTCCATTGATCTTACTAAGAGGGTAACAGCTTCCATAAGTGTTGCCAGATCCTCGAGTCGTGAGAGTTGGGAGCCACGAACCATTTGGTCGTACAGCTCCCAGGGTTCCTTGGGATTAGCCCCCATGGGCCATGTTTGCACAGCTGCGTTGATGGTGTTCCTGTTCGACGGCCACTGAATAGTGACTTCCTTCTGAGATGATGCGAAGGATTAACTTTGCCTCACTAATTTCTGCAGAATGGAGACCTCTCTTCCTTTTTCTCCATCAAACTCTCCTCCTTCACTCTGCTTTCTTTCAAGTAGGTTCAGTGTCTCCATAACTCTCTCTCTCTGTTCAGTGTGCAGACGGCTCTTCTCCGCTGGTCTCTCAGAATTTTGCTGACATTTATTCCCAGGTTATTGAATCCCTCTCTCACGAAGAGGACCGGGTCCCACGAACATGGCCATTCTCTCTTCTCTGTTTTTGTCTCCTTCTCTTGTACTGGTTCTTGTTCGTCCGGGTCAATCAGGTGTAGGATTGATCCTACTATCTGAGGGACTTGAGCTTGAGTCACAATAGGTGTTTTCTTATCCATTTCAGGAGTTATTTCAGGTGTTGGGTAGTCTTGAGCTGACACTGCTTCCTCCAGTATCAATACAGGAAAGAGGTGTTCAGACATCTTGGTTTTCAGATTCATCCAAGTTTTCCAGATCCAGAGTTCTACTCAGACTGTGTCTCAGTCATCACATGTCAAAGCTTTCATTCCTTTTCCCCACTGCCGTCAGGTATTCCAGCCCCCTTGGACCCAGAACCCTTGATGCCAGCATGTTACGTAGGGTGAGAGGTCCATTCCTACCCTCAAAAGAGGACCGTAAGTCCTCAATTTTCTGGCAGTCAAAGAGCAGGTGAGTGGAGGTGTCAGGCACCCCACCACACAGTCCGGGTCGTCAACGAGAGTAAAATAGAAAAGCTTAGCATTGAAATTCCCGTATCCTGTCAAGAACTGCGCCCCGTAGTGACCTATGGAAAGCCACCCAGCCCGCAGTCTCAGCCGGAAATCAGGAAAGATCTCGTGCGTCAGCCTGCCCTGGTCTGATGCATCCCACCGATTCTGCCAGTCATTCAAAGTTCTTTCTTTTACAAATCTGGCTTCCTCGGGTGAGACAGAGTTCACCCAACTTCTTCTGCTCAATTCACCTCTTTCTGTGATTACCAGATCGAGTGGAATCTCTCCTGCAATCACTTGCAGAACATCATTTGATGTTGTTCTGTACGCTGTCGTGTGGGGACAGGTTTTTAAGGCCCGAAGGCCAGCACACCCTCCATCCTCTCGCACTGCATCTATACTCTGGTGAGTAAGACAGTGCATGGCACTTTCTCCTCTTGGTCTCTTCGGACCATTCACTTTTATTTTTTGCCGTAACTCGGTATTCTACCGGTTTTCTCTTTAAAAACCTGTCCTCCTCGCTAATCAAGAATACTCCGACTTACACTCATTGAAGCCTTTACCTGAGTACCCTTTTATGGGTCATCAGAATCTCGCCGATTCCATTTGTCAAAGTCCTCCAATCTTCTACCAATTTTGGTGGCAAAATCACTCCACATCCTGTATAGTTGTTTGTTATCCATTATATTTCTTGCTTCCAATTGCATGCCCAGCTTTGTAATTTTCTCACTAAATGCTTCTCTCAGGCCTTCTGTTTTTAGGCAGACCATTAGTACATGCTGTGCGGTGTCATCAACACCACAGACCTCGCAGAGAGGAGATCTCACAAGCCGCAGGCTGTGTAACTTGGCTTTGAAGTTACTGTGCCAGTAATTAGCTGCATACTATAAAAATTTGTACTTAGCCATTTGCAGTTAAGCCTCGTTCTAAAATCTGGAAGGAGCTCATATGTCTGCCTTCCTTTAGAGGAGATTGTCCATCTTGATTCCCATTCCACGATAATTTCATTGTACAACTCCTCCTTTTCTTCCTTAGACAGCCTGCCAGCCCGCGATCTCTCCGCCACAAGGCCCCTGTATCTGATCAGAAGCTCTACAGGCAGTACTGCAGCAACAACTGGGAGAGACTCATTGGGTACAGTCTTATATGCACTTGTTACGGTCAGCAGAGCAGCCCTCTGTGCACTAACTAGTTTTCTCTTGGGCCACGAAAGGTCAGCACGGTGGTGCCACATTACAGCTCCATAAGATATTATTGCTTCGAACACCGCCTTATATATGGTACACAAGGTACCATAGTTTAGACCCCAACTGGTGTTTCCGATCCTTCTCAACTTTTGAAACACCACTACCGCCTTCCGCGACACATACTCAATATGTTTAAGAAAACTCATTTTATCATCCATGATGACTCCCAGATATTTAAACTCTTGTATATACTTGATTTGGCTACCCCCGAATTGCACAGTCGGGGATCTTTGCAGTTTCCCTTTTACCAACATTATTTTGGTTTTATCCACAGAGAACTGAAGTTTCACATCTTTAGACCATTCCCAGGCCTTCTCCATAATCATGGACGATTTCGTCTCAAGTTCCTTTCTAGAATTGGTTAATACGAGTGCCAAACCATCGTCCGCATAACCAAAGACTATGCACCATGAGGGGGGTTCCGACTTCAAGAAACTGTAGAAAAGGATGTTCCATTGGATCGGTCCTAGGACCGAACTCTGGGGACATCCCTTAGTCAGCCTCTTCTTTACTTGTAAGTTCTTGTTGTAGTAAATGCTCCATCTGTTTGCAAAGAAGTCCTGGATGACCTTATAAATGTTCGCAGAGATGTCGAGGAAGATAGCCATTACATATTTTTGTGGGGATTCTCTTATATTCTTCATGACATCCGCGAGGGCGAAGTCAGTTCCCGTTCCTCTTCTGAACCCGTACTGAAGTTCATTTAGCGTTCCCTCTGCTTCTAATGCCATTGTGAGTCTTCGATTGATCAGCTTTTCGTAGACTTTGCCTTGCGCCAGAAGCAACGTCAGTGGCCTGTATGATTTGCGGTAATCCAGGTCCTTCTTGTTCTCCTTGCACAAGATTTTCGGCAAACCCATTTTCCAAGAGGAGGGGAACACTCCGGTTTGGAGATAGTCATTTACAATATCCAGCAAAAAATCCTTTATTCGGGAAAACACCTTTTTAGGATCTCCATAGTTATTCTGTCGATTCCAGGAGCCTTACCATTCTTCAATTTATACATAATCGCAGTAAGCTCTTCCATACTGAAATCAGGTGCATCTTGTTCTTCTGGCACTGTAGCCATAGACTGTCTCTTAACGGAGTGCGCCTCCCCCTCATCATCCAGGGAGTCGTCAGGTAGGAGCGCATGGAGCAGAGCCTCCATAGATTTCTTCTGATCCAGGATCAGATTACCATTAATCTTCATACACGGTGGTGGCACCGTTCTCTTCAACTTGTTCGCAGCAAGTCTATAGACCAAGCCGAACGGGTCCTCGTTTCCCATTATCGTGACAAAATCTTCCCATGGTCTTGTCTTATTTTTCTTGACCCGACTAAAGTAAGCCTGCTTCTTTGTTTTGTATATCCTCCAGAATTGCTTCCTTTCCTCTCCCCTTAGTCTGTGGAGATGTCTTCTGTCCCGCCTGAGAGCCTTTCGATCTCATTCCAGTTCTTCATTCCACCAGGACAGGTTTGGGAGACCCTTAGTTGTTTTCCGCAAACTCTTTTCGCATGTCTCCTGGATGATCCGAGTCAATTGCTCTACTCCGTCATCCAGGGTTCCCATGACATTATATGAGCTAAGCTTACCCAGCAAGGCCCGGTCAAAAGCTGGCCAGTCCGCCATGTTGTGTATATATCGGACCTCTTTATCCACTTGTTCGGGCTCACGATAACCACCTCCATGTATTTCGAACTTGATCAACCTGTGATCGCTCGAGCTATCATATCCAGATACGATTCTGTTTCGTGGGCCTGCGAAACGAATGTTGGGAGTTTGCCTTCCAGATTATTCGCCACATCCAGATCATTCGTAAGAATGAATTGGCTCACTATCTACCCCGCCTCATCAGTGACGGGGGAGTGCCATAATTCAGATTTCCCATTAACATCCGCTCCCATAACGAGCAGTTTCTCCATTAGCGTGTGCACTATGATTTCCCATCTATCAATGTGTGTCTGTGTGTCGTCCCCGAACTGAAAGTACGAGGAAACCAACCAACACTCAGTAGTACCTTTGATGGCCTGTACACATGTGTGGTGCGTATCAGATACACTCGACATCATGGTTATATTCATATTTTTGTTGGCTCCCAGCACTCCAGCCCGGGGGGACACACCTCAAGTGTACACCTCGCCCCGCAGGCCCACAACTTTATCAAAAGGCACATAGGGCTCTTCAAACAAGACAATATCAAGCTTCTGCTCCACCACGATCCTATTCAACTCAGCCGCCACTGCTGCTGACCGTTGCATATTTAACTGCCCAACCTTAATGGTGTAACACACCATAATTTATTCTGGCGAGCTCGACAGACAGGGCCTTTTGGTACTCCGGACAATCTCGTGAGTCAACCCGATGTTCATGTGCTTGCCCTTTTTTCTTACAGTTTGCACAAGTATCCTTGTGCACATTGTCTGTTTTCTTCGGGCAATTTCCATACTCGTGGCCCGTTGCACTGTACATCGAGCATGTGGATTCTCTCTCTCTGCATTTTCCGGCTATGTGACCCCACTGTTGACACTTGTAGCAGCGCGAGAGCGAGATATAATCTCGCACTCGGCAGCTTTCGTATCCAACATAGATTCTATCCATGTCTATGAGTGCGTTTCGTACATTTGGATCGCATTGGAGCACCACATTGACCCTGTCTGCCTCCCTACGACCAGTTCTGTGGCTGATTAAAACCACCCTCATAAAGGAATCAAGTGTGTGTCCTCCACACTTACCATCACGGAAGTTCTGTCTGAATATGGTTTCAGGCAGTTCTGTGGTATCCTCACTACGTGGTATGTCGTAGACGACCACTTTGGGGTCGCGTCTTCTTGGCGCCTCCAATTTCAAACCCAGCGAGTGGATTTTTACCGCATTATTAATGCTCTGGAGTGTCTTTTCATCTCCGGCTTCCACTAGGACCCCTCCGCCTTTTATGCCTCTAATATTCCGAATTTGGAGGCCTTCTTCTCTGGAATCGAATCCCTTTTTGAGTATCTCTCTGTTGTCTGTACTTGTCTTGCCTTCAGCTTCTGGGTAAACCAGAACAATTTTCTTTGCCGGTTTGGGCTGATATTCCACACCAGCTGCCTGTGTGTAACTTTTAATTACTGGCAGTTCCTGTTTATTAGGCTTTAGGGTATCAGGCCTTGGTCCACTAAGTTCGGCCTGCTGGCGTCTTCCCAGTAGCTGACTACTCTGAATCAGCACTCCATCAATATTGCCTTGTATCTGGCTAAGCTTAGGGACCAGCCAATTCTCATGGGTAGAGGTAATTTTGGAGCTTTTGCTTGTAATCCGTTTTTGCATGGACTCCACTAACTCTTTGGTTTCCTCGTGCATCTTCATAATGCACGCCCTTTCATTATCTAGTGAGTCTCTCCCAGTTTCCGTTTAAACCACATTCTTGAACGTCAGTTTCCTCTTGGCCTTATTCGCACTTGATACAGGATCGTCCACAACTGGTTTCATGGAGGACCTGGGAGCTGTCTCCGCTTCCTGTGTCTCCGGGAAGACCAGCCGAGATGTCTTCAATGGCTTGCCTTTCTTACCCACTAGGGTAAACTCTTGTATTCTCCGAGTTGCTGCTCTTAAGTCCACCTCCTCTTCGGATGAAGAGAGGGACAGTGTGGGGACGGAAAGTAAATCAGCGGTGCCACTACTGAGTGCGGAATGAATTTTCTCAGTTAATTTTCTAGCACTAGGATTATTGAGTTATGGGCGCCTCCTCGCACTCAGTATCGTTCTCTCTAAATATACAGAAACTAAAACGACAACTGTTATGTTATCGTTTTAGTTTCTGTATATTTATATGATAAACTAATTACTGTTTGAAGAACTCTAAAATCAAAGAAAATATTTGGTTAAAAATAGGCCATAATTTATGTAAAATATTGGGTTATTATTGGCAGGTAAAAAAAAGGTTTAAAACATTTCAACAACTTGTCATATGTAGATTTTATATTAAATATACGCATGCATACACTATATATATATATAATTTGGCAGTAGACAAACTGAATTACAAGTTATCAAAAGCGAAACTTTCTGAACTACAATCCGAACCCAGTTTCCTACAATTTTATGTAAATTTCGACACAGAGTTAATGCAAACGTAACTTAACGAACCCCATGTTAGGGTTCAATGTAAGTCGGCTTATAAATGTAGAGAAAAAGTCTTTGTAATTTTTTTTGTTCTGTCCATATTTTTTGTGTAGACCAAGCTGAAATTTGCAAGGGTTTGAACATTTTCTTTTGTTTTGTTTGCTGTGAGAGTTTTTCATTCGGTTCTTAAATGTAAGTCCTGTTTTTGTAAAACTATGCTGCAATGATATATTACAACAGCAAGGAATGTAGTGATACAAAGGACATATAGAAAATGAATGCAAATTTACAATGCTTAGCACATTATTTTAATGTGTTTTTATGTGTACTACTTAATGTGTATTTAAATGATAACTTTAGAGACAGTAAATTTTTGCATTAGTGAATCCTTAATACAACTTTATGCGTGATTCTGTTTAGTCTACGAAAAACAATGAATACATCTGTAAATATTTTTGAAACTAACAGGATGCGATTTTTTAACTGCCCAGATGATGAATGTCACATAAATAATCTTTTATTTAAGTGTACTTTTCTACTTAAAATGTATTCAAATATTGGAAAACCTCAACACATAACACACTTATTGAGGTTTTACACTCACTAGCTCCATCTTAAAATCATATTGTAAGGTTCAAATTGTAATATATAAATTTGTCGCTGTCTGTGTTGAATTTTTTTTTGTCGTGACTGAGGAAGTGTGGGACCCGGAAATTTTACAATGGAGGGCGTTGGCGTGCGGGTTGAGCTGACGATTTGCAGAGGACAATGGCTGTCCGGGAATTCAATGTCTGACTTCGGCAAATCATGCACTTTAGATGGCGTGATGCGGCCCGTCTATTGCGAAATGCGTGTGCTCGGGTGGCTACTGGCCAGGGCCTCCGTGTTCACCGGCCGGGGTCTCGCAAGCCAGCGGTTGTGTGTCGTGGTACGCGGGGACAGGCATCGTTTTAAGTCGTGGTAGAGTCGTTGAACAGCCTCTAAAGTGTTCAGACGCTTGGGTGCTGGTCTGAGTCCCGAACACAGTTTAAGCCTAGGCTAGGCGCCAGCCTAGCCTTGGGTGCTGTTGTGTTTTGTGAGTTTGTGGAGTGAAATCGCGGGAATACGAGGAAGTCTGAGCGGGAGCGCGAGATGGCGACTTCGGCGACATCACAGTGTAGGTTGTAATACGATGTGTGGCCAGTCGAGCCCATGGTAGCTCTCGAGGGTCGAGAGTAGCTGGCGAGGTCATCGAGAGACGTAGGAAACAGTAACGTAGAACCTGGTTATGTTTAGATTAATCTAAGTCCCACCCGCCTTTTCCGCTTAATTTTAGTTAATTAAGGTGTTTAGTTAAATTTTTGTACGGGCTCCCCTTGGTAACGGCACTCAATCTTAGTGCTACACAGATAAATCATATTTTGGCATCTAAGTAAAGTTTTGTCCAGTGACATAAAAAGTAATTGGTATTTTTATTGGAATTGCAATTTATCAATTTTTTAATTGTTTATTTAATCCAGAGAAGAATTTGTAATTTATTAATGTCGAGTGTTCTCTTTCATTTCAAGCCTTGTGAAAAAGGAATGTGTTTGTTAAATTAAGTAGTTATCTTTATTTATGATTAAGGTACAACAATACTTATGGATAAGTTAATGGTTAAAACGTCGTAGTCCTCAATATTTAGTGACCTCGCACATTTAATTGAAGGAAAGAAATGCACAGAAGAAATTACGTTTACTCCTACCAAACGAGTTGACTGCTTGGTATGTTGCGATGTGGGTTGCAGATATGTTAAAGATGAAAGGGAAACAACACGCATTTTCGAAAGTTGCTAAGACGAATTGATAGGTGTAGCATATGATTCACCAGTAGAAGCTGCACAAGGGCCAGTTTTTGCTGTAAACTGCACAGAGGCAGGATTATCTGCTCGTTCAACATAGGTGGATTATACATTACATTTACATACTTTATAATGTCAATTTAAACTGTCGGTGCGAGCAAACAGTTTAGAGCACTTCTCACACCGATATCCCCCGTGGAAGGTACTCTTTACACATGCGTTCTTTTCATGCCGTCGTGCTTCATTAGAATGTGCGAAAGTCCTGTCGCAGTAGCTGCATAGAAGTCGTGATGAAAACAAAGAAATGTTGATGGCATTCGCAGCTGAAGTTTTCTGCTTCGATGATTTTACAGTGCTTTTCGCGTCAGTTATGATCTCAGCACAGTTCCGATGCAATGTTGACAGATAACGCTTAACAGGAAGTGAAGGTAGACCAGTACAGGTTTCGAGATGTCTTTTCAGGTTTCCACCTCACCGACCTATACGGGATTTGCATTTTTCACATGAAAAAGTAGCAAGTTTCACATTCTGAATACAGCTGACCTCATGTCTCCGAGCATTGCAGCTTTTAATAAATTTCTTCTCGCAGTAACAGCAACGAAGCCTTACGAAGTCATTGATAACTAGACGACTGTAGGTGGCCCATACGAAGAATTCGATGGCGCTGTCGGTGCCATGCCTGAAGAAGACGATGGTAGGACTGCTGCCACATCTGAAGAAGTCGATATCACTGTGCCAACCTGAGGAATTAATAGACCAGCAACCGTTGGCTCTATAATATATTCCAGGTGCTTACACAAGCTAAGACGAAGAGTCTTTCACGACCGCCACTTTCAAAATAAGCTTACTAACTGGAACCAAGCCCCTTATATACTCGCAAGCAGGCTACATACAATTCAATGTTCTACCCACCATAACTCACGTTTATAGAAAATATGGTGTCAAGACCAGCCAAAATACAAACATCCGTACCATCTGTCAAACTAAAATATCTTAACCCTACTAAAGCAAAAAAAAAAAAACTAAACCTAAAATACCAAAGCACAGAAAAATCAAAAATACCCCAACATAACCTAACCTACCATTGTCCAGATAAAAACCTTTCTTATTTTTAGCACAAAAATGTCCTACATGTAAATCATTATTTCAGCCAAATAAGAAAATTTGACACATCCAGACATCAAAAACGCACTTCAAAAAGACTGTGACCAAACACTACTTCGAATAACATACACCCTACATTTACAAATGAACAGTCGGATAAAGTAGAATTATGTTTAAATCCAATATAGCCGAAGATATAGTCGGACACCATCACATCTATCCAAGCGACCATACATTCAAGGTCATACCATATCACAATACACATTACCATCTGTCAATGTAACATAATCGACAGATACCAGACCACTCAATGTACCAGCCATAACATCTTTTATTATCCAAGAATAACTCAGCCATTAGTAATCAACCATACCACCCAACATTCCAATAATACCATCCATCATACCTCAACTGTACAAGCAACTATAGAGTTCAAACCAGCCTATAACCTAACACCGATTCCACCTGCCCTGCCATTCGACTCCACCCTCACCACACACTATCACATAAGCGTACCCAAACTTTTCAGTCCACACTGGCGATACCAAAAATATGCCTATTACCCATACCATCTGTTCTACCAACACTAGACGAAATATACTCACTGCCCACTATAACTGAAGCCTTTTCCGACCATTCAGCCAATACAAGCCTTACCAAAATTTTCATACTTTCCATACGTTCTGCTCTACCAGATGATGCCAGCCAAATATAATAAGTTATTCATCATGCCACCCAATAATATAAAAAAATACAACAACAACACCAAGCAAATATACAATACATGCAATACAAAGCCATTTCAAACACAGCATACAATCTACCGTACCGACTGACACAAGCCAAATACATTGACCATCCATAACAAGCACTTTAAGTCAAGCATGCCTTAGCAGTATAGAACTCACCGATATACACACATACTGACCATTCCATTTGACATACACAAACCATCAGTAGTCAAGTAAATTGGAAAACATACCACCCAACTGGTCAACCATAACATACATCATACCCCAAGTGTAACAAGAATCTACGGAGAATTGAGACCAGGCTGAACCTAACACCTATCCAATCTACTCTACCAATTGACTCCGTGTATACCCATCACCCATACCACCCACTATAAATCAAATATTTCCCAACCATTCCATCTGTATAGGCCTAGTCAAAATAATATACCTATTAACTATACCATGTTGTCTACCGATGCCAAACAAAATATACTCACCACCCACTATAAATAAGGAATACCTCGACAATATAGTCCACACAAATCTTATCAAAATTTAACTACTGTCCATACTATATATTACATTATATTAATTTTATATGCCAGTAGGCATAAGCATTAATATATAATTTTATAATTGTAATATGAATTTATTCTCTATATATCATTAAGTATATTCATGATATTGCTACATATACTCATATGTGAGGATATCTGTATTTTTTCTAGGGGCGAACGAGTATGAGGGTTTTATCAGAGTGCTCCATTTTTCAAATTTAAAATGTTTGGCAGAAGGACTTCTGTAAGCATAAACTGGGCTCCTTGCAAGAGCTGAACCAGAAATATTCCTCCAGTTAGATGGATCGTTCATAATGTGTTTCGATAAGAGATTCAAGAAGGCAAGTTCTTACAATAGATGAAGGGTTCGTGAAAAGATTTGCGAAATGTTTCGTAAACAGACAGACATGCTTCTGGGCATTGAAGATGTTTGCAAATATATTGCTGGTTCGGGTCCCGATCCGATGGTGCTACATCAAAGTTCATGAGCACAGACGCGAGTGTGCATTATCGATGGTGACTTATCTAGCATGTGTTTAGCTCGAGAATTCCTCGGATAACAGCTTGTCAAACAGCATCGACCATGCGTCATACGAAAAATTGTTGATGCCCGACTCCACATTCAATGAACGTGATGAATTATCTGGATGCATATATAAATGAATATATGAATGACTTAGAGGTGTGTTGTTATTCAATCGGCAGGGGTAAGTCGGCAGGAATCAGTGGGCTGGATTCAGTCGACAGTAGTCAGTCAACAGGTGGCTGTCAGGAGTCGGTGGCTGTCAGGAGTCGATGGCTGTAAAAATTATAGGTGTACGAGTACTTTTTTTGCATGGAGATGCTGAGAGCTTTTCAGACCACAAAAGTAGCTTTGTATCATGTAGACGACATATAAAGAACCGCTGATGATATTATAAATAAATTATGTCAAGAGGAAGAACAAATGGTTACCAAGTGTTCTGGTTGTATGCTGACTTCAATATAATCTTCCAGAGCTGAGAACGAGTCCACATCATTCACTTAGCAAATATGCATGTACTGATTTCCCCTACCTGACTATAGGGAATTACTACACTTTGCCTTCGACCGGCAGGAATGCGATATAAATTACCGCAACCAAATAATATTGCTCCGTTGTTAAACCGACCTATGGGGTTTTGGTGTTGTGTGAAGGCAGCACTGATGAGAAAGCATTTTGGAGTCAGTAGCCAGGAGCTGGCAGTGAGGAGTCAGCAGTAAGGAGTCAACAGCGAGAAGCAGCAGTAATGGGTCAACAGTTTTGGACTGGTGGTATTGCTGGTGTGACTTGTTGATATTACCTATTGATGTCATATTTTGTATTGTTGGTTCTCTTCTAATGGCATGGACTGTGGGTTGTGAGTGATGTTATTATCCATTCATGTAGTGTAGGTTTCGCGTGATAGAATTATTTATCGGAATATTTCGTACGGATAGCTGCTTGGTTTGTTTTTTGACAGAGGTTATACACTGAAGAGCCAAAAACCTGGTACACCTGCCTAATATCGTGCAGGGCCCCCCGAGCACGCAAAAGTGCCGCAAGACGACGTGGTATGGACTCGACTAATGTCTGAAGGTATGCAGGAGGCTATTCACACCATGAATCCTGCAGGGCAGTCCACAAATCCAATCTACGCCAATTTGAGAAAGGGCTGCACGTCTGTCATGTTTAATAATTCTCGTCAGTCGTCGTTTGTCCCGTTCTTTCACGATCTTTTTCCGGCCGCAGCGATGTCGAAGATGCGATGTTTTACCGGATTCCCGATATTCACGGCACACTCGTGAAATGGTCGTACGCGAACATCCAAATGTTATCGGTACCTTGGAGATGCTATATCCTATATCTCGTGCGCCGACTATAACATCACGTTAAAACTCACTTAAATCTTGATAACCTGCCATTGTAGCAGCAGTAACAGATCTATCTGCCGACCGCATCTCGTTACTCTGATTGGTTCCATACTTCTGTTATTTGCATACGCACACCTGTACCAGTTTTTTTTGGCTCTTCAGTGTATAATGGCAGTGGATATTGTGTGATGGTTGAAATACCTGTATGCATTATTTGACAATATTGCTTTAAATATAGTTGGTACGAAAGCTGGTTGTCATATTTAATTACAATTACAAATATATGAGCGATGGGTCTCTTTAAAGTAAATGAAACATTACTTTAAGCTGCAGAAACTAAATAAATGATTTTTAATTGATAATGTTTTTTGCATCATCCTGAAGTATAAGAAAACTAAAATTTTGTTAACATGTAAGACTCCATATAACCTTTTTGCTGTCTGTTTACTTAAAGTGATATTTTAAGGAGACATTAAACAATTTTCAGCTTTGATTCTATGCTAATGCAATCGCATCCTAGTGCAACACAGTTAGCACCAAATACACTACATTCAGCACCTCGTGCACCACAATCAGCACCACATGCATCACAATCAGCACCACACACACCACAATCAGCACATCGTGCAGCATAATTCATCATCACATGCACCTAAATGAGCACTTCAATTATGCTGCTCTGCATTCTATCTTTGTTGTTGTTATAGACAGAATGTCTTGATGAAATGTTTGGTTGGCAGTGCTGAGTTGTATGATTATATGCCATATGTGGTCATAATTTCTGGCGTATGTCTCCTTGGCTCTCTCTTTAATTGGTCTGCTTATATTGTCTGTCAGCAGAGGTAATCAGAGTGAGTGATATGAATTGTCTATATGGAAGGGTTGCTTTCATTGCTGGTACATCTTGATGGAATTACCTAATGGTATGTAATACTTGAGTGTGCAGGTGGTCTTGATTGTATACAGGATGTATCAGCACAGCGGTTACAAACCTTCAGGAGAGATAGAGTGCACCTAGACGACCGGAAATCACATAGCAGTGCGTGATCGGAAACGCTTTCGTGGCGCGGTAGTGATGACACAAAACACAAGAAAGGAAGGACACGAACAGGGTGAGAAAACATGTTTATTTTCTTAGTACAGCAAAAATCATAGAAGGTGTTCGAAATGATGACCCTGGGCCATGATGCAGGCCTCACATCTCCAGCGCATTGAAGATCTGAGGTTGGCGAAAATACCGGGCGTGTCCCGGACTTCTCCAGCAGCTGCCCCGATGCGTGAAACAAGTTCCTCAGCACTGTTAACGGGAGATTCGTACACCAGTGCCTTGACGTAACCCCAGAAGAAGAAGACATCAAGGCATGTTTTCTCACCCTGTTCCTGTCCTTCCTTTCCTGTGTTTTGTGTCGTCACTACCGCGCCAGGAAAGCGTTTCCGACCATGCATTGCAATGTGATTTCCGATCATCTAGGTGTACTCTATCTCTCCTGAAAGTTTGTAACAGCTGCAATGATACACTCTGTAGTTGTTATATCATGTGCAAGTGTTTTATCAGTAAGTAGGGTTATTTACAAGGTTTTTAGAACTTTATGACTTACTGTATGGTTGATATACAACTAGTTTGATTGTATGGTATGTATATGTTATGTTGATATAGTATGACATGATAACAAGTTCTGTTGGTTTGGTGGTATGAAAAGAGGTTATATTCGATAGCATGGACATAATGATCTAATGGTGTGATTAATTTATATAAGTGTAATGGTTTTATGGAATATTTAGTTTGTGCGAGAGGGCCTGAGTGCTTGGATGGTACACTTGGTAAGCATGATTGAATGGTATGGTATTTTGTTATGGTATCTGAGACCTAAGCCTGTATGGCTGTCGTATATGTTTAAGTCGATGGTATGGATGTTATGATAGCTTGGTTGGAATTTAATATTGGAATATTTTGTTGATTGGACATATGGTATGGCTTCTTTATATGTATAACTGGTGGAGTTAGATGAAATTACATTCGTTACAGTAATCAATATATCTGACTGTTATGAGTTATCAGTATGTTTGAGGTCGGTGTTTGATTTGGTCTGTATCGTTTAAAGCATGACTGAGGTATGCTTGGGATATAATATATTTTGTTTGGATGATATTGTTTTTTTTTTGGTATCAGTGTATATGCTTGGTTCATGTTGATATTGCTGGTGTAGGTTATCTGGTATAGTGGACGTTGGTTGGCAGATAGCATCTTGGCAAGCGAGTGTTATGTTGAAAGTTATGATCTGTATGGTACTCAGTACTGCTGGGGTAATCGATATGATTATTTGGTATGCAAGAAGTATGATACCTGGTAGGTCTTGTAGGTGGGTTATTGGTATGGATGGTAGGTATAATTGACTGGTTTTGTGTTTGATATAGTGATTGATATTGGTGTTTGATATTCCTGAGGGTTGTTATGTGCTATGTTTTGGTCGGCGTGGTTAATGGTATGGATGGCTGGTATAATCGGCTGGTTTGTTGGTGTTGGTATGTTTGGCATGGTCTCTGGGTATATGGTTGGTATTGTTTCTTGAATATTTTCTAAGTGTAGGCTGGTAATGATGCTATGACAGACATATTAGTGTTATGATTTTTTAATATTTTAGTGGGTGTGGTCTGTTTTGTATTATGGGTGAATGTTGCTAAGTATATCTTTTTTGGTGTCAGTCGGAAGAGTAGAAGGTATTGGTTATATGTATACTTTTTCGTAAGGTATGTGTGTGAACTGAATGATTGAGGCATGCTTGAGTTATATTGGGTGATAAGGGCGGAGAGCATAGTTGTTCTAATATTGATTGCTATTAAATATCGAATTGTTGTTAGGCTATAGGCTGGTATGAAATATATAAATACTTGGTACATTTGGGTGATTATGTATGGTATAGTTGGTGTTTAGGGATTCCAGTGTTCTTGGCTAAAGATTGCCAGTGTATGTCAAATGTAATGATCAGTATGTGTGTTTTGGTGAGTCCTTTACTGATGAGGCATGCTTGACTCAAAGTGGTTGGTAAGGGTGCCCACTTTATTTGGCTGGTTTCAGTCGGTATGGTGGATGATATGGGAAGAAGTTTATGATATTACGGTGTTGGAAATGTCTTTGTATGGCATGGACTGTATGTTTGTTTGGTATGGCTGTTGTATTTTTGAGTTTTATTGCGTTGTATAATGATTAGTTTATTTGTGTGGTGTTGGCTGGTAAAGCAGAAGGCATGGACAGTATGTAAGTTTTTGTAATACTTGTGTGGTCTAGATGGTAGAGGTATGCTTTAGTTATAGTGGGCGGTGAGTATATTTAGCCTGGTGTCGGTGGAACACATGTTACATGTAAAAGGTATATTATTTTTATTTGGCCAATACATACTGAATGGTTGGGGAATGTTTGATTTATAGTGTGTGGTGTGGGTGCTGAGTATACATGGAGTTGTTTGGTAGAGTAGATGGAATAGGTGTTAGGTTCGGGTTGGTCTCAACTCTATAAATTCTTGTTACACTTGGGGTATGATGAATGGTATGGTTGGCATGTTGGGTGGTATGGTTTCCAATATACTTGATTAAAGATGGCTGGTGTATGTCAAACGGAATGGTCAGTATGTGTGTGTATCGGTAAGCCTTGTACTGCTATGGCATGTTTGACTTAAAGTGAATGTTATGGATAGTCAATGTATTTGGCTGGTGTCAGTCGGTATGTTGGATGGTATGGAAAGAAGTTATTTGTGTCGCGGTGTTTGAAAGGATTGTATGGCATATTCTGTATAATTGCTTGTTATGGTTGTTGTATTTTTTAATATTATTGGGTGGCATTATGATTAATTTAGTATATTTGGCTGGTGTTGGCTGGTACAGCAGATGGTGTGGACATTAGGAAAATTTTGGTAAGGTTTGTTTTGGCTGAATGTTCGATGTATGCTTTAGTTATAGTGGGCAGGGAGTATATTTCGTCTAGTGATTTTAGAACCGATGGGATGGGTAATATGTATATTTTATTGTAAGGCCAATGTGTACAAAATAGTTTAGGGTATGGTTGAGTTATAGTGTGTGGCAAGGGCGGTGTCGAATGGCAGAACAGATGGAATGGGTGTTAGGTTTTTGGGCTATCTTGAACTCTTTAGTTGCTTGGTACACTTGAGGTATGATGAATGGTGTGATTTGCATGTTGGATGGTATGGTTGATTAGTAATGGCTGTTTATTCTTGGGTAATAGAAGATGTTATGGCTGGTACATTGGGTGGTCTGGTATCAGTCAATAATGTTACATTGACAGATGGTAAGGATTATTGTGATGTGGGCTGGCCTTGAATGTATGTTCGCTTGGGTAGACACTATGGTGTCTGACTTTCTCTTTGCCTACATTGGATTTTAAACATAATACTGCTTAATCCAATTGTTCATTTTTAAATGTAAGGCGAATGTTACTCGAAGTGCTGATTGGTCACAGTCTGTTTGAAGTGCATTTATGATGCCCAGACATGACAAATTTTCTCACATTTCTGAAATAATGCTAGACATGTAATGTAGGACATGCGAGTTCTTAAAATAAGTAAACTTTTGGTCTGGACAATGGTAAGTTAGGTTGTGTTAGGATATTTTTGATTTTTCTGGGCATTGATAGGTTAGGTTTGGTTTTTTGGGCTTTAGTAGGTTAAGTTATGTTAGTTTGACAGATGTTAGGGATGTTTGTGTTTTTTCTGGTCTGGACACTTTATTTTCTGTAAACTTGAGTTATGGTGGGTGGAACATTGCATGGTATGTAGCCTGCTTGCGAGTATATAAGGGGCTTGGTTCTAGTAAGTAAGCTTAGTTTGACTGTGGCAGTCTTTTACGACTGCCACAGTCGTAAAAGACTCTTTGTCTCAGCTTGTGTACGCACCTGGAATATATTATAGAGCCAAAGGTTTCTGGTCCATTTATTCCTGAGGTTGGCACAGTGCTATCGGCTTCTTCAAATGTGGCAGCAGCACCATCATCGTTTTCCTCAGGCATGGCACCGACAGTACCATGGACTTCATCGGATAGGACACCTACAGCCATGCAGTCATCGATGACTTCGTCAAGGCTTCGTTTCTGTTACTGCGAGAAGATATATAACTACAAGCTACAATGATAGGTGACATGAGGTCCACTGTATTCAGAATGTAGAATATGCTAATTTTAAATGTGAAAAATGCAGATAGCTCTTTGGTCGGCGAAGTGACAACCTGAAAATACATCTCGAAACCTGTACTGCCACCTTCACTTCCTGTTAAGCGTTATCTTTCAACATTGCATCGGAAGTGTACTGATATCATAACTGACGCGACAAACACTGGAAATTCTTCGAAGCAGAAAACTTCAGCAATGAATGCCATCGACAGTCCGTTGCTCTCACCATGACTTCTATCAAGCTACTGCGACATGACTTTCGCAAATGGTAATGAAGCACGTCAGCATGAAAAGTATGCATGTGTAAGGAGTACCGTCCGCGTGGGATATCGGTGTGAGAAGTGCTCAAAACTATTTGTACGCACCAACTGTTTAAATATAGATTTTAAAACAATTAAAAGTGATGTATCATTCACCGATGTTGAATGAGAAAATATTCCTTGCTATTTGTGGTTTACAGCGAAAACTGGCCCTTGTGCAGCTTCGACTGGTGAATTAGATGCTGAACATATCAATTCGTTATCGGGACATACATAAATAACCTGTGAGGTGAAGCTGAATGCAAATGACTTTTTCCTGAAGCAATCTGCATTCAAAAGATTTCTAAAAGATTATGTTTCTCAGAATCTGACGTCATCGTCGATGAAAGATGTTTGTTGTTTTTTGACATATATGAAACAAAATTTAATAATCCAACTTACATAAAAGGTTGAAAAATATTGTGGTGTGAAATATAATACATGGCTGGAATGCAGCTATAGTAAACCGGAGCCATATAATGATGAGCACGCAAGGAAGATGTTCAAGATCTCAAATGTACCTATCAATAATGTACATGTCATCGAAGAGAGTGTTGAAAACAGCATAAAGAAGGTTTGCCGCGAGTAAGACGATATGGTTTTGAAAGGCTCTGGCTGAACACTCGATTCGGTAGATCATCTACAGCTGAGAACGAGTGGATTCGGTCCACTCAACACATATGCAATATAGTGACAGCTTTGTCTTTGGTCTGGATAACGAACACATAAAATATCCACATTTCATGATATCACTAAGTGTATATATGCAAGGAGTCTAGGTAAGTGAGAAGCCTAGGTAAGTGAGAAGCCTATGAATCGGCGATTGTTACGTCTCTAAGGAGCCTACAGTGCTGAAAAGTTTTTATCTAATTTGCTGTAACTCCCATCATCGGCGTGATTGACAAAAGTAACATCGTTTCATTCCTGTAACGCCTACATTTCAATTCCTACAACACGTACAAATGTATCACACAACAACTCATCAGCAGGTGCAACAGAACCTGCATTATCGCCAACTATGGTGCATCACAACATCTTCATCACATCATGAGCGGATGCATAGTTAGGTGGGTTCATTTTATGGAGCTTAGTTTTATAGAGATTGGCATGAGAGGCAGATCGTCTAAACAGTTGACGGTACCTTATATAAATATTATGGAGATGGCAGTCCTGGGTCCAGCAGAAGCGCCATCGTGTTCTTCAGATGGGACACCTGCATTAGCAGCACCACCATCGACATCTTCAGGCATGATACAGACAGCCACATCGACTTCTTCGGATGGGACACCTCCACCAGAAAATAATTATCTTTGCAGCTACTGTGACAAGGTATTTTCACACAAACACATCGAATGACAGCCAGAAATTTATGGCTGTATGATCAATCCCAACTGCATTTAATATCTATGCTTATGGAGAGGGTCGTTGTTTTTTCACAGTAATACTAACTGCAAAATTTTAGGCCATTCAAATTTAAACTACAGGTCTTATCGAAGTTACGGTGTTGATTCTTCAACAGAGAGTTCTCACGGCTATCGTCGGCGGTATGATGAATGGGAATATCGTTCCTATGTATTATCTACCAATATCGATAGCGGTCAGTATAAACGACGAGCCTGTGAACTCATCACCAGGAGCAACATCTGTTTCCACGAAGACATCTTCATACCTGGTTCCTGCTGCTTCCGACATGACGACAGCCGAACCATCTGGGTCCACTTGTGTATCATCTACAGAACTTTCAGTGGCGTTTCGGTGTCGCTTTTGCTGCAAGAACTTTGCCTTGTAGCTTACTGCACAAAGACACGAAAAGACGGAATAGTTGGTTTCATGTTTAACAAAGGACTGAGATTTGTATAAGGATGCACTTTTTACATGGACGAATATTAATATTTTTTAAGTATTTTTGTAGTAATTATTTTAATAAATTTTAAACACAAAATGTAATAATTTTTTTTCAACCCTATTTTGTAACCAGTCTGATAGAAACGGTTTTCGTTAGAAACGTCACTATGAAGCATATATATAGGCTCATCACTATGTTTTCAATGAGCATAAACGTACATTTTTGGAGATAGAATAGATATTTGCAAACTGAATTTTACAAGCCTGCCTCATAAGATTTAGGAAATTATATTCGCCTACCTAAATGCCTGTACATATTCGCTTGCTTACGAGCCGACTTGCGAAAAAATTTGGTCTTCTACATAATTATTTAAAACGAATATATAATAACTTTTAATGCAAGCATAGACACATATGATTCAGACCACAACTGAAAATGACAAAATGTTTTTAATACATCGTTTGCCTTTAAGAGGTTTTCAGCATGGTAAATACGATGAATTTTAAGTGAAAAAGCTCTCCAATAAGTGTGGTCATGAGCTATATATGCATCGATTGAAAACATATATAAGGAAATGATTGATACACTAGTGTTATTGTACTAGGAATACAGCATCATTGTTTGGACATCTACTATACAAATTTTAAGAATTGCTATTCATGGCCACTTGTGTAGCTCAGCTCTTGAATCCTAATCGGGAAGTGTGGGTTCAAATCTCCATCTCTCCTTGCATGATTTTTTTTTTAATGTTACCAAGTGTCATAGGAAAGTGTAAAATTTACATAATTTAACTTTTATGAACAGATTTTTCATTAAAAAAGATTTTTCGATACATTTTACTGTATCTTTTTTAAGATTTCAGCACCTTTCAAATGACAAATAAAATAAATTCAAATAACATAATTCTACTTACTTATAAATGAATCGAATCCTATATGTACAGCTGCCTGACCTGCAAGAGCAGTGTGGGAAGTGAAGTTGTGTTGGGCAGCATGAAGGGGGTAAGGAAAGGGGCAGTCGATGCTTTTCGAGACAGTTTGTTGTTTCTTGAGGGGGTGGGGGGAAATGGTCGTGAGTTTAGAGGACGACATGTATTGGTGGGGAGGTGGTTAAATGAGGTCTTGGGATGTTAGGTGTGCGGGGTGGTTTGAGTAAACATTTTGCATCATGGGAGGGGGTCGAGGGTTGTATGTATTGACACTTTCATTGTAATTTCCGACACCGACGAATGGGGGCAGTGATATAAATCACTTTAATTGTTAGATACCTTTACAGAAAAAAATGGGTTTTGTAGGAGAGTTTGGGAGGCGGTAGAAGGAGAAGAGGTGAGGTGGGGTGACATTATTGTGTAGTGGTTGAGGTGAGAAAGGGGTGTTGGTAAGGTGGGGCGATGGCACTGAGTTTTGAAATGGTGGGTGGAGGGGATGGGTAAGGTATACCTCTTAAATCCAATATGGTTGCCCTTACATTGGGTTACATAATTTATATTGCATCACGATCGTTTGCGCCTTGAAAAGACGAGCCCTGTGATACGAGCACTCAAAACCTCAATTTTTTTAAATAATTAAAATATATTTAATTATAGTAAATAATTTTAAACTAATTTTATTTTATTGGCTTGTCAGATTCCTTATTAAGGCTGAGTTTTGGGATACCTCAGTCGCCTTGAGGAATCAGTCAGCTACATTGAGGAGCAAGCACTTTATTCACAAATTTTTGGAAATTTATTAGGGTCGGAGGAAAAAGAAAAATTTTGATAGAGAAAAATTATTTTAGGGTTAAATAATTTATTTCTGAAGTGATTTTTGAGTTAAAACAAGTGATTTTGCAGGAAAATATTGCAAAGTTTAAGATGGCAGATGACACCATGGCGCCACAGTCTCCAGTCCTTGGCCTCGGACTTACCAAACCTATCTACTTAGCCGTGATCCAGTAGCTGAGAAATTGATTCTGTCAACACGGTGGTCTGAGATAAACCCCGTTTCCTTTTCAGATATGTGCCAGCTCTTGAATTTAATGACTTTTTATTTAATTATTTATTTGTGACTTCTAGCTTAATAAATACGTATTTTCTTTTTAGGCACAGAGTTCCAGATGTTTTGGAATGATTGATTTGTTTCGACATTTTATTGTGTGACACTTAGAATAAACAGATTTGAGGATTAGAAATGGATTTCACAGCCCATTGGAAAGTACAACGAAAGAGGAAATAAATACGGTTTAATGGAAAAACGCTTTGCAAGGGGTATTTAGTGGATCTGGGCAATTCCACTGGGAATTTAATGAGTAATAAATGAAAACGGCATAGTGAGAAGTCTGGAGATTGGCTCGTATGTGAGGAAATGCGGACAGGGGTCCGTGCGTTAAACCCCCAAAGGGAAATGGGTGAGTTGGACATTTTTGTAGGAAGAGTGAATTGCAAACTCGTGGTATGGGCAGTTGGAAAGAGAATGATGAACAAGAAATTGTATTTGTAGAGAATATTATTTGTTTTGAGTAAGTAGTGAAATTTATTTGTATTTTTGATAATCTTTTGGAGGCCAGCATTTAAATGCACATTTGATATAGGACTGTTCTGGAGGGGATTGAAAACACTTCGGCAAGAGAGAAGAATGTCAGAAGCCGGGATGAGGCTGTCACCAGCATAGCAACGCAATTGCGTTGAATGCTACTTCCCCCATAGTCAATCACCATCAAATACTGGTGGCGCATGGCGTCGTCGGTTTGGGAGAGCAGCTATTAATCAGAACCAGATATGCACCAAAGGTGAAGTGGGAATTAATCTTTATGGGATCTTTTGACCTAAAGTGAATTTGTAAAAATGTATTTGTATTGGTGTGGATGGTGTTCATTTGCGTGTTTGTTTTTCTTTGTGTTCTTGTCCCTGAATGTTTTTTAGGTGTAGGGTTTTATTTAGGTTCATGACGAGTGATGATCGAGATGCACGACTGGAGCTGAACTGGCCCACCCAAATAGAGAGGTGGCCAGAGGGTGCGAGGTTCGCATGTTTCCATTTCTTGCTATGAGGGGGAAAAAGATAGGCCGAGCTGCCGGGAGCGTGATAGCCGTGCAGTGGAGACGTATTTCCCCCCTTCTCCTGATTGGCAAGGAATGAGATGGTGTTGTTCTGTTCGGAGGGTGACAGATGGGATGAAATGCCAATCTGGTGTTGGTTCTAGGTGGACGTGGGAGCCGACGGCTGGCTCAGTCATGTGTTTAGATCTCTGGTACTCGCGGTTCGCTCATCGAGAATCCAGAAGTCCCCAGAGCGAGGGATGACCTCAGTCTACAGGACCTAGCTACTGTTGAGATGGTGTTTTTTTCTCAGTATTTAGGTTAACTCAGAAGTCGTCTATGTGGCTGGTTTTCGGGGTCCGCTAGTCAAACCCCCGGAAGTCCCCAGAGCGAGGGACGACCTCGGACTACAGAACTTAGCACCACTGAGTGTTAAATGGTTTTCTCTTTTGGCAGAGTGAAAATTGTTAAGTTGTGATGTTAATTTGATTCTGTTTTTTTACTAGAGACATGGCTAGTTCCCTGAAAGTGTGTCTATCTGCTTATGAGTGTTGCAGGGTTCTGGTGACTGAGATGACAAAAACAGAGGGAACATGACAAAAAAGAGAGAGAGGGAGAGAGTCAGAGACGAGACGCGTACTATAATTGTTTTTCTGTTGAGCTCTGAGTTTTATTTATTAATGTACTATTTAAAAAAAATCTAAAAATAATTTGTTATGATAGGCTGACTAGAACACTGAAGGTGTTCGTGTATTTATAGACAAATGCTTTTTTTTAAGAAAACTATAGAAAGATTCACTGGGTAAAAATAGAAAAGTGAAACTTAATTTAAAAAAATCTAAATTAACTTTAAATTTCGAATGTTAAATAATTTTTTAAAATGTTATGATAAATTAGCTCATTATAAATCAAAAGAAGAAAGTCTACCCGTGGTTGAAAAAAAAGCAGAATTGCTGGCTGATTTAAAGAGAAAGAGAATAATCAAATCTTGTTTTTTCGTTGATCTTGTGTATGTGTGAATGTGTTTTTGTTGGACTAAGCAGCTGGTACTTGCAAAATAACCACTGATCTGGATGGTCAAGTAAATTTTTAGGAATGGTTAACTGAGACTAGGATGAGTTATTTTTCGGAGTAACATTAAATGAGTAATTTGAGATTTTTAACTTGCTATTTATTTCGCTGAGGGATGACGTCTGCTGTGGGTGGGTACTTTGTATGCCCCCCCCCAAACACCCCAGGCACTGAGAGGATTGGTATTCAGTGTCGCACGGACTGGGAGAATGCACGAGCTTTTTTTTAATAGGTGTACTTGTGAACTTTTATTTTTGGGAACTGTTTGGTGAGATGCCGACGATTGATTGCCCACTCTGTTAGAAATGCATTGAAATGAAATCTGGGCTTAGTTATTTGAACACTGATTTTTTTGTCTGGAAATTTTAACTGCTACCCCAGGGGTGTGTTGATGTGAGGACCTGGAAATTTAGTGTGGTAGACTCTGTAAAGGAGAATATAGCCAGGAAAGCTACTGGCAATGGGTTATAGCATGAGCTAAACCCCCATCCAACCCTCCCAATGTGTTCCAGGTCGTGGCTGCGGAAGAAGAGGAGGGGTGTCCTGGAGGAGGACGTTAGTTTGGGAGCGAGGAACATGGAACATGTTCTTCTTGGCTGGGCTGGGGCCTAGCATACATCGCGTAGCAGAGGATGAGTGGCCGCTGTCTTATATGGATGTTGGGAGTGACAAAGGCAGCAAGAAGACGTTGTCGGCGTGGAGTTTGTCGAAGTTTTGGAATTCACTCCCTCCCCCAAAACCCTCGACCCATGGGTTTAATCCAATTATCCCCCTGCTGTTTTTCCTGCTTGTTAGTGTTGGGTGTGGGCGCATTTAAATGTTTATGTTATTTTTGAGTGATAATTGTTTTGAATGATTTTAAAGGTAATGTAATACTTCAGGTTAGGGTTTGCTGTTTTATTTGTTTGAATTGTGCATTTATTGGAAATGGCATCCAGCAGGTGTGATTATATAGTGTTGCTAGGTGTGAAGGTCATTTTATTATTCCAGAGTATAAGGCTTTTAATGATTTGTTGCAGTGGAGTATTCATGGTTGCTATTGGTGGATGTGCATCTTCGTGAGTAGCATGCTGAGAGATGGAGTCTGCCGCCCTGGAGCCATGTGGAAAGATGACTCTAGCCATGGTAGATGTAGAGCAACTGGTTGCAGCAGCTACTGTTTTTGAGGTATCCTAGGGGTAAGCACGTATCTGAGGCAGCTTCTTCGAGAAATCGTAGGCCTAGCGAACACCTAATTACACTGCGAAATGTAAGAAATAGATAATAGACTGGCTTAAGTATTTTTAGATGAGAAGCCAGGGACAACGTAAAAAAGTATGTATGTCTATTAGCCAAATAGTTTTGAATGTAACTTCAAAACGTTTATTTTTTATATATTGAATATGGATGGATTTGAGTGTCGTAGAACTTTGAGTCCGGATTTAGGTAGTTGTGTTGACATTTTGGGAATTAAATGGGACTGATGCTTTTGCCCCACAGGCACCCCGATGGAATTTTTCTGTCACACAGTTTGTAACACTTTTTGACTGTATACACGAACACACAAGTGCGTTTCAAGGTAAATTGTGAGGGAAAAAGCTTAGTTGGCCGGCGAAAATTGCCAGTTTATCATTTTAACATGTAGTCTATATTTATCGCCATTCGGTTTGGAAATATTTTTCGTCACGAATGAGGAAGTGTGGGACCCGGAAATTTTACAGTAAGCAGGGCCTTGGCGCGCGAGTTAGATGACAATTTGCGTAGGGCGTCGGCTGCCCTGAATTTTAATGTTTGTCTTCCACAAAACACGCACTTTAGCTGGCGTGATGCGGCCCGTCTATTGCGAAATGCGTGTGATCGGGCGGCTACTGGCCAGGGCCTCCAAGTTCACCAGCCGGGGTCTCACAAATCAGCGGTTGTGTGTCGCGAGACGCAGGAACTGGCATCGTTTTGAGTCGTGGTAGAATCGTTGACCAGCCTCTAAATTGTACAGGCAATTGGGTGCTGGTCGGAGTCCGGGACACAGTTTAAGCCTAGACTAGGCGCCAGCATAGCCTAGGGCGCTGTTGTGTTTTGTGAGTTCATGGAGTGAAATCGTGGGAATACGAGGATGTCGGTGTGGGCGCGCGAGATGGCGACTTCGGTGACATCACAGTGTATGTTGTAGTGCGATGTGTGGCCGGATCAGCCCATGGAGGCCCCTCCCCCCATCTTTTTCGTGAGTCAAGAAGGGAATGCGAGGTCATCGAGGGACGTAGGAAACAGTAACGTAAAACCTAATCAATTTTAGATTAATGGAAGAACACCTCGCTCCCTGTTAATATTAGTTAAGGTGTTTAGTTTAATTCTGGTATCGGTTACCTTGGCAAGGGCACTCAAAACTAAGTGTTACACAGATAAATAATGTTTTGTTAACTAAGAATAGTCTAGTCCAGTGACGTAAAGAGTAATTGATGTTTTGATTAGAATTGCACTTTATCAATTTGTTTAATTTTTTTTACCCAGAGAAAGATTTGTAATTTATTAATGTCGAGTGCTCTCTTTCATTTAAAGCCTAATTAAATTGGAATGCTCCTTTTAAATAAAGTAGTTAACCTTATTTACGCTTTAGGTACCCCTATTTTTAAATATAAGTTAATGGTTAACATTTTTTAGTCCTAAATGTTTAGTGACCTCTCTCATTTAAGTGAAGGAAAAAAACGTTCGGAAGAAATTATGTTTCCCCTGCCAAGCGAGTTGTCAATCATGTCCCTGAGAATTATATGTTGCGATGTGGCTTGCAGATAAGTTAAAGATTAAGGGGAAGCAGCCCACATTCGTGACAATATATTAAGCATATTCTTTGCTGTGTGCTATGAACGCTGCGAAAATGACCAGTGTCACTATAATTGTGACCTTTTGTATAAAAAACATTCGTAGTATTCTGAGTATCTTTCTTTTGCCATTTTTTTGTATCATAGCCAGCAAACTCGTGCATACTGCCAGAAAATATATACACTTTATACCCCAACCAATTCTCCAAAGTAACTCGGGCCTTTGCCACTATTCGTACAGCTGCTTATGGGAAAGCTGACTTGTCGAAAAGTTGTCTCTTTATTAAGTGCTATGTAAAAGAGCTGCCTGTCGGCTAGTTGGCCTGTCTAACAGCAACAGGTCTGTAAGTTTCTGTCAACTACCATTCCAACAGCTGTTTGCCGGCCGGCTTTTCAAATAACTGTCTATTAGATTCACTGTAAATCAGCTGACTGTTAGCTCCAATTCACGACGGCGGACATTAAAATTGGTGCGGACACTCAGAAAAATGTTATGAAACCAAAGATGTTAGCCTAAAATCTTATTTTTAACATATTTTATTGCCTATTATGTTAAATTATTTTAATCTTTAATATAATAATTTGTAGTCACATATTATTCCAGAAAATGGTATTCATTTTCTTACAGTAGAAATATTTTTTTTATAACATCGGACCTGGTTGCTACCCCTCATCATAACAAACTCCTTACACTATAGTCAGTTCATCAAACCTAGAACAGGAGTATACAAATCAGTTACGGACGTTGTCATAAGTTCTAAAATCGAGATGTGTCAATATTGTACACTGAAGAGCCAAAAAAACATGTATAGGTGTGCGTATGCAAATAACAGAAATATGGAACCAATCNTCAATATTGTACACTGAAGAGCCAAAAAAACATGTATAGGTGTGCGTATGCAAATAACAGAAATATGGAACCAATCAGAGTAACGCGATGCAGTCGGCAGCTAGATATGTTACTGCTGCTACAATGGCAGGTTATCAAGATTTAAGTGAGTTTGAACATGGTGTTATAGACGGCGCACGAGATATGGGACATAGCAACTCCGAGGTAGCGATAACATTTGGATGTTCGCGTACGACCATTTCAGGAGTGTACCGTGAATATCGGGAATCCGGNCGGGGGGTTTGGTCTACATGATATTAGGCAGGTGTACCAGTTTTTTTGGCTCTTCAGTTTAGTTTATTCAATAAAATTACGTCATTATCATATGTCTCACTATCTCAGTTGTTTGGCTTATCACGAAACAAAAATAAATTATATTTACATGTCAAAGAAAATGCATTAGCAAATCAGTATTTTCGGCACCACCTAATAACTTCATCAAAAGCACGTTACATACGACAGCAATAGTTTGGCTAACACATCGAGTANATTTTCGGCACCACCTAATAACTTCATCAAAAGCACGTTACATACGACAGCAATAGTTTGGCTAACACATCGAGTACATTTTTGTAGATATTTTGAAGATTTTCCCACTATGAATGAAAAATTTTACATTCGTAACAAAATGTATTAATCTCGGCAAATAGATAATTAATTTCATTGCACTAGGAATATCATACTGCTACTACACATCACTGGATATGGAGATTCTCTGGTGAGACTAGTACATAATAGTTAAGATGAACGACCATTATCCACTTCTATCTATGCACAGCAAATAGATTTCTGTTTATGGGTGCTATTTAAATATTGCATTGCCGCTCGCGCTTACAGAATTAATTATGCTTAAGAAAAAATACTTCCATTACTTTACTACACAACATGTCAAAAAAAAAATTATAATTGCAATAAATTCTGTTATATTTTGTTTGGACATTTTTATTATTGTTGTAATAGATAAGTGATGTTTTTACAATAAATACGGATTCGAGAACGTATCAGGTCTTAATTATGCACTTGTAAGAATAGTTATATGTAATTAAATTACCATAATTTTACAAATATTACGTACCAAAACAGCATATATGAATTACCATCGTAAACACACTAGGTCAGAAAATGTATTGCTATTTACACTTTTTTTTGTTAAAATGTCATTGTAGTACACTATCANCGTAAACACACTAGGTCAGAAAATGTATTGCTATTTACACTTTTTTTTGTTAAAATGTCATTGTAGTACACTATCAGTTGAAATAATTGTTGTTCATATTGACGTAATGATACACATTTAAGAATGTTCTTAATTTTTTTCCCTACAACATTTCACCTTGTAGACATCGAAAGTTATCTCCTTCTCTTTTTCTGCTCCGTTTCTTGAGCATCACCAAACAGATCACGAGAAGAATGAGCAAAACAGTCACGAAACAAATAAGGACGTACAAAGCACTGCGAAATGGTTGACTGCCATCTAAAACAAGAAATCATAGAAACCATATATTAACATTTTCGAAGTTTAAAAAACAAGCAAGAACATCAAAATAAATTTGAAATTAAGATAAATGATTATTCTACAGAAATGTTTGCACAGTAAACATTATTTCCGATATAACTGCATTTTTTGAACTCTTAACTTAGTGTTTTATGATGGCTATATGCACAGAGTATGTCACATATTTTATGTCAGTGTGCTAAATAAAGTTACAGTTTAGAGGCAGAACTGCTGATAATGATTCAGGTTGACGAACAGAGTGTGACCTGAAGTCAGTGGTTCATGATTGGATCCATGATGGATTTCAGAGAATTTAATATTGGGCGATTTGGGCTTTTACGTATTGGTGACCTAAAATTTAAAATTATAGAAGATTAAAAGTAAAAAATGAAAAACAGGAAATATTTAATTACTCAGGTTTTTCACGGACAAAATTGATCATTTATTAAATACTGAGCATTTTTCAAAAAAATGTCCAAATCATTACAACAATTTTAAATAAACATGTGTAAGTAAAAAAAAAACATTTTCTTATGAATTTTTAACATTATCTACATTATATATCTTTGTTTAGATTTCTTTCCAGTCGTCTGAGATACCGACGGCAGAGTAGCTGGCCGTATTCTTCCCATCATCTGACATTGCAAGCCACAGGTTCATTTAGTCCCCTCCTTCCTAGCGACAAATATCAGAGTGCACCTCTACAATGATGTTGATACTGGACATTATGCTGATACACTATTAAAAATTGGAGATGGGCGATTAGAAACAGATGCTGAGGGCTTTGTGTCACTGACGGGAGATTTTAGTAATTTGGTGCAGAGTGATACAGAACTGATTGCTAGCGTTTACCCAGAACTACAAAGAAATATAAATTACGACTAGTGGCTATGCAAAATAGCGATTCTAGCACCAAAAAATGACATCGTTTATAAAATTAATTCTAACATTTTTAAAGAGCTACAAGGATAAACAACGGAGTATTTGTCAGTAGACACAGTCATGGATACAGAACAGAGCACATCATATCCTGTAGAGTTCCTAAATTCTCTAGAGTTGTCAGGTGTGCCCTTACATAAGCTCCAATTAAAATTAGGCGTTCCCGTCATGCTAATACGAAATTTAGATGCACCGCATAACATGTACTCTTTTCGTTCCTAGACATGAAACCCTTCCCATTCCCCCCTCCCTTCGTCGAGGCCCTCCCCCCGACGAGCCACCCACCCTTCATCGAACCCCTCTAGCCATTAAATCTCCCGAAGGGAAAATATTAAGTCACAATCATACCACAGCGACCATATTTGTTTTTTATGGCTCCCTATGAAGAACCCCACTTGCCGTTAAATCGCCCGAGGCTACGGGCGGTGTTATTTATCAGGTTTATATAATTATACACATGAAATTATTAAATATCTTTGCAGTATATTACACCCTGAGATCTATATTTCCTCAGACGTACATAATATATATTGAAACATGAACTTGACACTTGTTTCCTTTACAAATTTTTCCACAGTAAAAATAAGTATTAAAAAAAATTGATTCTTTAATAGCACTTAATATTTGTCTTAGGTTAATGTAATGGATATTGAAGCACACTTGTATAATATGTGTTGGTTGGCGCATGTGTATGACTTGTACAGTATCTCAGGTTTATATAATTATTCATATGAAATTATTAAATATCTTTGCAGCATATTACACCATGATATCTATATTTTCTCAGGCGTACATAATGTACATTGTAGCATGAACTGGACACTGGTTTTCTTTACAAGTTTATATAATGTATGAGAACAAAGAAACGAATTCTTCACATGTAAAATGAATTGTAAGTAGCAATTCCTTAGAAGTAATACACACAGATGTCATACGTTATTTTATTTATTATAAACACTTTTGCTGTNATATGAAATTATTAAGTATCTTTGCAGTATATTACACCCTGAGATCTATATTTCCTCAGACGTACATAATATATATTGAAACAGGAACTTGACACTTGTTTCCTTTACAAATTTTTCCACAGTAAAAATAAGTATTAAAAAAAAAAGATTCTTTAATAGCACTTAATATTTGTCTTAGGTTAATGTAATGGATATTGAAGCACACTTGTATAATATGTGTTGGTTGGCGCATGTGTATGACTTGTACAGTATCTCAGGTTTATATAATTATTCATATGAAATTATTAAATATCTTTGCAGCATATTACACCATGATATCTATATTTTCTCAGGCGTACATAATGTACATTGTAGCATGAACTGGACACTGGTTTTCTTTACAAGTTTATATAATGTATGAGAACAAAGAAACGAATTCTTCACATGTAAAATGAATTGTAAGTAGCAATTCCTTAGAAGTAATACACACAGATGTCATACGTTATTTTATTTATTATAAACACTTTTGCTGTAGCAATACATTCCAGTATCTTCGTATGTAAAATTAAAAGTAGTACAACCACCCCATTAACTTCCACAATAAAATTGGTAGTAAACATGGCGATTTAATACAATCATTTTAATATCTATCACACACTATACTGCCCTGGTTTACCAACACCAACTAAATATTAATCATACATAAGTAACTATTAAACATTTAAGATATAATAAACTTGTCATAGAATCAATACAATTGATATTAATAAATGCAGAAATTAAATAATGTTACTCAAACGATACACCACTACAATATGAGTAATTTTATACCAACACATTTCACTGTTATTAAAAACCTTTTGCCATTAACTTCGACAGTAAAAAAATCAATTAAAAAGAAGTTATTATAAACCACACGCACTATAGAAAATACGACGAATTAAATATTGCCATCATTTATACGAAAGTACTTATAGGAGTAAACACCTGCACAGTCTGAAATACTATGGTTGAAGGCATACATTTTAACGAACATTGTCGTGCGTAACTCCGTCCTTCCTTTTCACATTCACCATATTGGAGACTTCGTGCAGGAGCCGTACTAGATGCACGTCTATCGCAGTCTTAGGTTGTGTTGTATTTAAAAAACTTGTACGCCTTGCTGCAGATGTTTTAACATGTCTCTGTTGGGTGATGATAGCATTTTGTCTGTGGGAAACAACTTCAACTGTAACAGGTACGGCTGAGTAACATCCGGTGGGTAAGTACACTTATAGAGGCGTCCCAAGCTTCTTAAAGAAATGAAAGATGCGAAATCCGTAATACTGCCAGTCGAGGTACTCGCTTCATTTTCAAGTTGGTAAATGCATATTTTAAATCATAAGTCGACGAGCAACGCACATCTGCAGCCATAGCATGGACATCGGTGGATGAGGCCCGTTTCGTAGTGGTGTTGATAGAAGACGCTTCATCCATGTGAACAGATAATTTCTTGTCTTTGATGCATGAGTCGAAGAATCCGACCAGCCTCTCCGTAGTCGATGTAAGGGTTAATAGTGCGGCCGATTCTAGTGACTCCAAGGAAGTCAGCCAATCTGTCCAAGACATATCGTTCGATGTAGGCATAACTGCCACAGACCCTCGTAGAAGAGAAAGTATGCTGCTGATGTCCATCCACACGGCTATCGGAGCTTTGGGAATGTATGCTGCCAGCAAGTCGAGACACTCCCAAGGGCCGATACGGAAAACCATGCATGTAGGAGAAATAATGCGAAAAAATGCTAAAAGGATATTGCTCGATACATTAAATGCGGCTTTCTTAGAAGTCTTCACAGGCGAAGGTGAACACGTGCGTTTAGAAGCCGGAGACACCGGCGGTGTGCCAATATTAATGATCTCTTCGTTGGTAGACATAGCATGAACGTAAGAAATACCTAATACCCACCACAGTCGGGTTTTAAAAACCTAAAATAGATTTACACATTAATCAACCAGTAGGCTCGATTGAAGGACCTACTATGACAAATGATTATCGGCAATGTGTAGATCAAGCCCGGAAGAGCGCTCTGTAGCAAACCCAGACACATTAGCAGTAGGGTTGAATGAAGAGCATGTCGCTACTACTTCTTCCCGCGAACACATACTGAATAATTGTCAACACGAGTAGCTTTTATATATATACACCTACGACCTGCAAAATACACTAATGCTAGCAGCCATGTGAACAAACGTTATAATCGTCGTAGTCTGGAAGTAATGTCAGGTGTTTAAAACTCCCTCTACTAAGTGTCTATAGCACAACAAACAGATAAATAGCGCATTTACAAAAATCACCAGACATTAGGCGGCCGTTAAAAAATAGTTAGGTCTTCTCAAAACAGGTAGTAGAGTTATTGGAACACCATTCATCAGTCATTTACCCAAAGGAACTTCTTAAAAAATGCATTATTTCCCTGCATAATAGATGTGAAGTTAACTGTGCATTGTTAAAAACCTATTAGGTCCAGCCACACCAACACGAGCGTTCAAAGCGCCAGATTGCAACACAGCCTATCTTACACACCCCATAAAATTTTAACAAAGTATTATACATATAAATAATGCAGATTAACCGATTTCCTTAGCAGTATAATGGAGGTTGTCACGCAGCAAACTAGGCTTCCAGTATGTATTAGTAACATCGACAAAGAGGAAACCGAAACATTTAAATCGTGGTGCGGAAATTATTACAGTGAACAGTTTGGGCTATTACATGTGGTCCGTCCAATTCAGGAAAGACATATGCACTTGTCAGTCTTTTAGAGGAACCAAATGGTATCAAGTTCGAGAACATTTACTTATATTCGAAATCTCTACACCAGCCAAAGTAATTACATCTAGCATGGATACTGCAAGCTGTTGCAGGACTGCACTATTTCCCCTTTAGTGAAAATGAATCGGTTATACAGTCAGATGAGGCATTACCGAACTCTGTGTTTATTTTAGACGATGTTACATGCGAAAAAGAAACAAATATCCAATGGTATTTCAGTATGGGATGGTTTAAGAAATGTGTTATTGCTGGAGCGAGGTGTATGGTTTACTAAGGATAGCAAAAGATTTTCCTATTGATAAAGGGCGGTACCACAGAGCCTTTGACCAGTTTATTATAGGCCATCAGTGAAGTATGAGCTACTTGGTATCCAAGTTTGGGCATAGTGGCCTGAAGCGTGCGCCAGAAAGCTGCATAATTTCCACCAACGACAGGAATTGTAGATTCGGTGGGAAATGCACCAAGAACCTGGGCATTGCCAAGCACGACACAGATGCCATGAACATATCCTTTGTGCGCAGCATTACATCAGAGGTGTTGCACCTGGTGGTAGCACTTCAAACTAGTATCGAGATGCATCTACGCACATTAGTGGCAGGCATGACTCGAATCAATGCTGTAGAGATGGCGCTGAGCGGTATGGGAGAGCAAATATCTAGCAGATACACACAGGTATGTTGCGTGAATTACACACATTGTCCAACAACGTCAGGAAACTGTCTGCGTTGGGCGGGAAGCTCGCTATGGTGGAAAACAGACTTTACGATACTAATATATTGGCCACGAATATGGATGTACGTCTCGGAACATGAATTGAAAATGAATCCCACCTCATGACCATTACTAGTGGAGACGCACTCGAAGCAGTGGAAGGTAGGCTATCTGGCAACATGGACGTATTGTCTACCAAAATTGAGGCTCAGCTTCACAAAATATCAGAAGATGTGCTGAAACTAACCATGTTAGGAGGTAGGANAACCACGTTAGGAGGTAGGATATCGGTCGTGGAGAAGAAAACCGACAATATGGGAGATCAGATCTATGCCAGAGTGCTAGCGGGCCTCACAGCGCTGCTAGACAGACACCTAAGTCCGAGAGCAACCTAGATACAAAAAAAATGGAATCGAACCTAGTAGCCATGGAGGGCCGCATGTTAGCCAACACAAATGTGCTGTCTACCAAGCTGAAGCGCAGCTTTGCAAATTAGCCTATGNCATGGAGGGCCGCATGTTAGCCAACACAAATGTGCTGTCTACCAAGCTGAAGCGCAGCTTTGCAAATTAGCCTATGAAGTACAGAAAATCGATGTTATAGGTAGCATGGTGTCAGCTATGGAGAAAAAAATTACCGATGTGGGCGAGAAAGTGGACGGACCCAGTGCTTAATTCGCAAGCCACATTAATCACNAATGGAGAAAAAAATTACCGATGTGGGCGAGAAAGTGGACGGACCCAGTGCTTAATTCGCAAGCCACATTAATCACAAGACTGCGCTGGACATATTAAACAAGAAGTTATAATCGAACCTCAATGCTATCAGTATGTTGTCCTTTACAGTGACGAAACATTTTCAGACTTTAACAAATAACATGTGAAGTGTAGTGGCAAGTAAACTACCTGCAGTGGAAGCATAACTTACAGATTTGGGTGACCATGTAGATTATAGATCACTTACAACTCTCTCATCAACATTGAAAGATAATTTGTGCATAGCGAACGAGAGTGCGGGTAAGCTGACTGCTATGAGCGTCAAGCTCNCTCATCAACATTGAAAGATAATTTGTGCATAGCGAACGAGAGTGCGGGTAAGCTGACTGCTATGAGCGTCAAGCTCACTTCAGTTCAAACAGTGCTCGAACAAACTGTGGTTAAGGGGTTTGCAAATCTCTCCACGAAACTTGATGCACAATTAAATATACTCGGCAAAAGCGCGGTGTGCTACATACACAGCAGGAGAGTGTAGCAGGCTTGGAGCCCAAACTTAGCACAATATTTGAGGGGATGACCAANCTCATCAACATTGAAAGATAATTTGTGCATAGCGAACGAGAGTGCGGGTAAGCTGACTGCTATGAGCGTCAAGCTCTCTTCAGTTCAAGCAGTGCTCGAACAAACTGTGGTTAAGGGGTTTGCAAATCTCTCCACGAAACTTGATGCACAATTAAATATACTCGGCAAAAGCGCGANAACTTGATGCACAATTAAATATACTCGGCAAAAGCGCGGTGTGCTACATACACAGCAGGAGAGTGTAGCAGGCTTGGAGCCCAAACTTAGCACAATATTTGAGGGGATGACCAATAATGAATTTATAGGAATTATTGAAGAACTGGACAGTCATAACCGTAGTTTGATTAGTAGTTTGTCAGACATTGAAGAACTAATCGACACAGAATTATCCATTATTTAAATGATATTAGTACAGACGATGAGAAATGGCAGCATTGCGTGCACATATGCACCACAATACTCAAACAACTCAATAATTTCAGTTATAAATTTGTCAATGTATTTGCACACAGAGCAATTGTTTAATATAAAGTATACACATTACACTAATAATGTTAGTATTATGTCTGCAGGCATCGAGGACTTGAGTCGTGTTATTGCAAGTGTGCGCAGCATGTATTTGCAGGTTAAGTGAGCGCATATGGAATGTGATGCAGTACTGCAACATACATTTCAGCCAATCACAACCCCGACTGGATGTACTAAATAAACATCCTATTCCCCCTGACATGAAGACTGACCCAGATGCAGAATTAAAGCCAATGCCAGACGAAGATTCGTTGGGAGAATTAAAACCTAAAAAAAATAAAGGACAGTTCTCACTCAGCCACTGTTCGTAATTGTCTAACATCTTATACAAGCTGGTTTAATGACTGGATTTATGGCATATACAGAAGGAATAAAAATTATATTTAGGTAATAAACATATATTTTTCCTACCCAATGATTATGTACAGATCGATAATGAACTTATTCATGCTTCACCGGGTCTCTACAAAGTATTATTTAAGCGCAGACCAGGTGAATTCTCGCAAGAAGCTCTTAATCAATATAAAAAAATGCTTTCTATCACCAAAACATATTTAACCGATAACAATATAAATGTCAACACATATAAAGATGAATCACATCCAAAATTTGAAATTGTGTCAGCGCTGTTTCCGGATGTTGGCTTAGCTAGTGACTCGGTACTGACCACAAAACTTGATAATAGCAGTCAGCTCGAGTTTGTTTACTGGGACAATGCAAATGAGTTTATCTTGCACATACATCTACTCATCGCATCCCAACCAGCTGGGAATAATTAACACACAAATGAGATCGTGAATATTGTGGAAGGATTATGTGAAGCCGGTTACATGTACTCAAAAAATGTCTCATGCAGCGATCGCAGCTGGAATACACAAACCATCGCGGAAAAATTACATTAGAAGATGCGTACAGCTGTTTGGACTCCGTGACTATATCATGCTGATCTGGTGGAAATGATTCCTTATGCTTCTGTGAATAAAGGCATTCGTTACATGTTAACAATTATCGACTGTTACAGTAAATTCGTGTGGGCTGTTCCTGTAAGATGGAAGACGGGAATAGATGTTGCAAAGGCTATGAAGTCGGCGGTAGGCGATAAGGGTCCACCAAAAAATATTCATCCCGTTTACTAATAAAAACGTATAATATTTACCATTATAATACATTTAGTGATAAAAGGCATCTATAGTAGAATGGTTTAACAGAAGGCTCAAAAATCATATGTGGCGTGAATTTTCGGCGCAAGGAAGTAGTTATGCCTGGCTAAATATTCTGCCTCGTCTGATTGGTAATTACAACAATAGAATACACAGGACGATTCGTATGTGTCCAGTAGATGTAAAAGACAATTCGTTGCTATCAACAGTGTTTAAACATACAAAGGTTCTAGATTCTAGAAAACAAAAATCGAAAATTGGTGATTATCTGTGCATTCCACATCTTAAAAATCAGTTTTCTAAGGAATATACACTACAATGGTCTCTAGAATTATTTCGTGTTGCAAATATCCAGCATTACAAACCACGTACATATGAACTTAAAGATTTAAATGGTGAGCAGATAAAAGGTTCTTTTTAAGAGCAGGAAATCATGGTAACTAAATTTCCGAGCTCTTACTTAGTCGAGAAAGTTATTCGCACTAAGAACAATAGAGCATTTGTAAGGNAATGGTAACTAAATTTCCGAGCTCTTACTTAGTCGAGAAAGTTATTCGCACTAAGAACAATAGAGCATTTGTAAGGTGGCTAAGGTTCCATCCGACATTCGACAGCTGGGTTCTCAAAGCAGACTTTTGTAAAAATATAATTTTAGTTGCCTTGTTTGTGGCACAGCGCACACAGGTAGAAAGGTCGCTCGAGTCAACTCAAAGCAAGTCTTAATCTGTTCGCACATTATATCGTTTGCACCGCCACCGCACAGGCAGGCAGGGCCAGGGTGGGCGTGTCGAAGGGTGATATACAACGGACAAAGATGGCTGCTAGCTC